>PCFQ01000058.1:1761412-1780391 GCA_003063905.1 Chlorella sp. A99
AGGGGGGGGGGGGGGGGGGGGGGGGGGGGGGGGGGGGGGGGGGGGGGCAGGCGGGGCGTACAGGGGCGTGGGCGGGCGGGCCGGCGGGGGGCAGGCCGGCGGGTCGGGCGGCAGCATCGATTCCGCTTCCCCTGTCAGATCTAGCTGATGGATGCCGTGCAAATTCAAGGCGAAGACCTTCTCCTACCTTAGCCTCGAATGCGACAGAGCCTTGCCTTCCGATTGCAGGGCGCAGCTGCAAGAATTTCAATGACGAATATTCAAGTGAGGAGAGAGGGAAGCGTGCGATCGAGAGTGTGGGGGCGGCGGCCCGCCGCCGCCGTAGCCCAGCAACTGCTGCTGCCCCATCATGCAAATTTGTCTGAAAGCAAGAGACAACAAGTTACTGTCTTTAAACAAGAGCTCAAGGAGATTGCATTGCAGCAGAACACGGAAAACAACAAGGACATCACGGCCTGAATGGATGTGGCGGCATCGCCTGCGCTGGTGGGGATTTTGCTTTTGATGCTAAAAAGCTCCGTCTCTGCTTATCTTTCAGGCATGGCCGCCTTTCCCCCCGCCGTCTGCTGGCCCTCAGTGGCGCCCTTCTCCTCGTGCTGGACCGGCTGGACCGGCTGCCGCTGCACGGGCTGAGTCTGTGCTGCCTGCTGCTGCTGCTGTTCCTGCACGGGCCGCTGCTGCGCCCCTGCTTGGCCGCTCGCCGCGGCGCCCTGCGTCAGCGGGCCGCCGCGCTCCCCCTGCTGCGGCTGCAGCTGCTCGGTGCCAGCGCCTTGCTCCGCGCCGGCGCGCGCCTCGCACTGCGCCCGGCGATCGCTGGCTTCCGCATACTGCATGGCAGGAACGTAGGGGTGGGGCGGGGTGGGTGGGGTGGGTGGGTGGGGTGGAGGGTGAGGCCAGCATGTCCCCGCCAGAGACCAGACCGGATGTAGGATGTGTGGCGTGAATGTCGCCCGGGCGTGGCAATGGGTGCTCGCCGGGCCCCGTGCCGCACAACCATCCGCGGAGCATGCTGCGCCGCGTCGGGCGCGCGCCGCCGCCGCCGCTCCCCCGCCTCTCCACGTGGCACCGCCATCCCAGCCACGCAACCCCCGGGGGGGGGGGGGGGGGGGCCCCCCCCCCCCCCCCCCCCCCCCCCCCCCCCCTCCCGCCCCCAGGGGCCAAGTGCGACCCGAGCGACNGGGCGGGCGCCCCCCCCCCCCCCCCCCCCCCCCCCCCCCCCGGGGCCCCCCCCCCCCCCCCCCCCACCCCCCGGGGGGGGGGGGGGGGGGGGACCACCCACACCCACCCATCCGTACCCCGTACGCCCAGCCCCACGCGCGCACCCACACGCCCAGCCCGAGCGCCCAGCGCCCAGCGGCACCCACCTCCTTGCGCAGCTGCTGGAGTTCCCCTTCCGCCTTGTGGCCGCGAATGACCTCCATGTTGCGCTCGTGCACAAACGAGTCCTTCTCCAGCTTGAGCTGCAGGCGCAAACATGCGCGCGCGGGGTGCATGGGTGGGCGAGCGCGGGCTGCGCGCGAACGTACGGCGTGCCGCACGCCAACGACACGGCCACACGCCGCGCGCGCGCCGCTCACTGTCGTTGCGTTCGCCCTGGTCGCGTGCAGCAGCGACACCACCTTGTGTGCGGCCAGGTCATTGATCTGCAGGTGGAGGATGGGTGGGGTGATACTCTGATAGATACTGCTTTGCGGCGTATCTGCAGGCGCTCCCGTGCGCGCCACCCCTCCCGCCTCACCTTGGCCTGGAGCGCGGTCGTCTGCTGTTTGCCCTCCTCCAACTCGGCACGCATCGCGACGTTCTCTTGCTCTGCAGCGGCGCGGAGGCAGCACGCACATGCGGGGGGCGGGGCGGGGCGTGAGGCGGCCGACCGCTTCCCTCAACCCCTCCCCGCCCTGACTCCATCGGATCTGCACACTGCGCAGCCCGATGGGCGCCTTTGAGGCCGCTTGCCTGCCCGCTCCAACCAGGCCCCAAGCACGTGGTTACGCGCTCGGGCCACACGGCCAAAGCTCCACGTAGCGCACACAATCGTCACGCAGACCACGATTGTCAGGAGGTTTCCGCTGTTCCTCGGCTGCTCTTGCCCCGCGTGCGGTTTCCCGCTCTGCGCTGTCATCGTGGGCTGCATTGCGTATCGAACAGTATGGTGGGGGCAGAGAGGTTGCGATCGGGGCTCTTGGCGCTTGGTACGCACGCGGTTGATCCCGCAATGGGCGGATTAGACCTGCTGGTTTCAGAGTGCTTGCACTGTAAGTGGCGCGTAAGCGTGGCATGAACATGTGCAGGGAAGGGGAAAGAGAGGGGCCTACTTCTCAGGTGGCTGCTGGGCCGCCGCCCCAATCTCGCTGAATTGCGACGTCGCTGCCTGCGGCGCCTGCGGGGGCTGAACCACCGACTGGGGCTGCTGGCCTGGCGTGGTGACGTCAGCGGCCCCGCCGGCACCCGCCGCAGCCCCACCGACGCCCACTTCAGCCGCCGCCGGTGCGGTCGCAGGCGCCGAGGCGTTGGCGCTGGACAGAGCCGTGGCATTGGTTGTTGCGAGATTGGCGAGCAGGGAGGAGGCCTGTGCGATGACCGAGTGCCTGGATTGCAGGTCTGCCTCGCACTGCTGCAGCTTGCTCTTGGCCCGGTCGGCCTGTAGGGTTGGAGCAGGGGCTGGGATCACGCACGGCGGCGCGGCAGGAGGGTCAGGCACTCAGGAGGGCCATCGGTGGCACAACCATTTGAGGTGGTGGGCAACAGTGCGCGGCACCAATCCGCCTGCGCACAGGCCAACGGACCTCGCCACGCAGCGCTGCAATGCTCCCCTGCGCCATGGTACCCTCCCCCTCCAGCCGCTTCGCATTCTGCTGGCACACACCCACCTGCTGAGGGGGCGCAGCAGCACAGCACGGCCGCAGCCGCGCCTCGTCTCCCCAGCTGAGACAGCGCACCGCCTCACCCAGCTGCGTGCTGACCCCCCTCCTCGTGCATGGCGCACCTGCGTCTGCAGAGCCGTCATGTTGGCCTCCAGCTCGGCCCCCCGCTCGGCCGCCAAGTTGCGTTCGTGCGTGGCAGTGTCCCGGTCTACCTTCAGCTGCAGCAGAGGCAGGGGCGGCGGCGCGGCAGCAAAGGTGGCGGCGGCGGCGCACCGAGGCGCCGGTGCACAACTGTAACGTGGAGCTGCTACTTGCAGCAGCTGGCACGGAGCCGCCTGGAGCGCTCACAGTCTGGATTTCTTGCTGCGCTGCCATCAGCTGCTGCTGCACTTGAGCCAGCTGTCCCTCCACGCCCGCCTTCGCGCTCTTGAGCGACTCAGCCTGCGCCAAAGCAGCCAGTGCGCTTGCGCCAGCAGACGGGCAGCCCCTCCGCACAGCGCCAGCTGCGGGCATCAGCGGGACGGCGGAGCGGCTGCTGCACCACCAGCCGCGCCATCGCGCGCTGCGCCGATGTGCTGCGGCGTGCTGTCCGCGCCTCCACCCACCTGCTGCGTGAGGCCGACCACCTGCTTCTCCCGCTCCTCTTTGACCTGTGCCAGGTTGGCCTGCACCCGCGTGCGCGCCGCCTCGTGCTTGGCGAGCTGCTGCTGCAGGCTCTGGTTCTCGTTGCGCTGGGCGTGCACCACCACCACGACCGCGGCCGCGAGCACACCCGCAACAAGCAGCCACTTGGGCCAGCTGCGGGCGGCGGGGGCCTCCTTGCCCATTGTGGCTGCGCGGCCGGGGCTGGCGTACTCCACGTCCACCATTGCAAGGCTGGGGAACTAGGCGCTGGCCGGCGCCACGAAGCCGCGCGCGCGCGGGCGGGTGGGCGGTCGCGCCGGGACGGGGGCGGGCGGGTGGTCGGTCGCGCCGGGACAGGGGCTCGCGCCGGGGGCTGCTGTGTGATCTGGCTCAGGTGGGCTCAGGTGAAAGCAATGCGGGGCAGGGCACCTGGCACCCAGTCGCTACAGGGAGATGCGTGTCATATGACTCTTCTCTGGTTTCTGCGCGCGTGCCGCCCTCTGCTGTTCGCACGGTGTTGCAAATCTATTCGAGAGGAAGTGTTGCGGGGGGCGATCGCACACAGGTCAATTACCGCCCTGGTCGCCCTGGGCACCTCGGCTCATGCTGGTTGGCCTGTTCACACCCCTCTTTTGCATGTTCATTTACAGGAAACCCGATGTGGTTACAGGTGAGCAGTGCGGGAAGGGGAGGCGTGCACGTGTGGAGTGAGCGAGCGGGACAATATCGGCGGGTGCCGCGCCGAGGAACGGGGAGCCGAAAATAAGCCAGCCCCTAGGGAGAGGAGTCGGGGGCAGCAAACAAAATGAAGGCGGCGAGTCAGCACAGGTTGGAAGTGGATGGCGGACAGCAGATGAGCGCACCCTCCAGAGGCGGAAGCGGAAAGAGAAAGTCCAGTCGTGTCTGGAGTCTTGGTGCAAGGCCGAGAGAAGCAGGAACGCAGAGGGCAGCAGAAGAGTGCCTGGTCCCAAGTCCAGTGTCCAGGTTGGGTGGTTGAGTTGTCTGTGCAGGGTGGGTTGGAGGTCTGGTGCCGCAACAGTCCACGGGGCCCTCGCAAGAGGAGCGCACCCCGGCGCTACTGCTGCGGCGCCGTGGGCGGCTGCACCAGCTGCTGCGCCAGGCTCTGCGGCTCGTCAGCGGGCGGCGTGGGCCGGGGGGAGAGTGCCTTGGCAGGGGAGGAGGAGGAGTGGACGACCCAGTTGCTGAGGCTGCCCACGCGCACCACGCTGTCGCTGCAGCCGGGCGAGTTGAGCACGCTGCCGCCGTTGCCGGCGGCACCGAGCTGCGGGGAGGCCGGCGGCGGCTGCTGGCGCCAGGCCTGTTGCGAGGCCGCGTCCTGGGCGCCCGCCTCCGGCTGCTGCCCCGCCGCCTCTGGCTGCTGTGGCGCCGCTGGCTGCGGCGCGGGCTCGCCCGCCGGCGGCTGGGCAGTCGGCTCGGGCTCCACGGCAGCCTGGCCATTGCCGTTGCCCCCGGGCTCTGGCGCCGCCACAGCCGGCTCCGCTACGGGCTGCCGCGCAGCCGGGACAGGTTCTGCTGGCGCAGGCACCGCCGCCTCGTCCGCCGCCGGAGCCGCGTCGGGCGCAGCGGTGGGGGCAGCGGCAACCAGCGCCTCGGGCGCCGCCGCGGTGGCGGGGCCATTGGCGGGGGTGAAGCCTGCCGCCGAGGTGGGGAGCTCCAGGTCAGACATCAGATCTGCCATGAAGGACCCGGGCTGGGGCGGCGCCGCCGCCGCCGCCGGCCCTGCCAGGGCCGTCGCTGCGGCCTGCTGCTGCTCCGCGTACGAGGCGAGCAGCTGCTGGCTCTGCTGCGGCGTCAGCCGCTGCAGCGGCAGCTGCTGCGCCTGCTGCGCCAGGTGGCGTGCCAGCAGCTGCTGCTGCATGGCGGGGGCCATGCCGGCCACGGCCGCCGCGCCCGCGGGTGCGGGCGCCGCCGTGGGCGCCGCGGCAGAGGCAGCGGCCTGCACCTGCTGGGCCGCAGCGGCCGTCAGGGCAGCGCGCTGGGCCAGCGCGGCGTGCAGCATGGCCGCCTGCTGCTCGATGCCTGGCACCGCAGCGCCGCTCTTGGCCAGCTGCTCGAGCTGCTCCAGCTGCAGCAGGGGGGAGGGGGAGGCGCACGCAAGCCACAGGAGAGAGAGTCACCGCTGCAGGGGCGATTGATGGGACACGCAACCACGTGCCTGCGTGCGCGCGCCCTGCAGACAGGCAGCGGCGCCGTCTCCCTGCGCCCAGCCACGCGCCTGCGCCCTCAGCTCCGCCTCTGATGCCTGCGCCATCTGCGCCACCGCGTGCTGCACCTGCGCCGCGGGGTGGGCCGCCGCAGCCGCGGCGGCGGCCGCCGCCGGCGCAGAGGTCGCGGCCTTTGCCACTGCTGCTGCCTGCATGCTCATTAGCTGGGAGGCCATGGCATGGGAGAGCAGCGCCATCTGGGTGGGGGCCGCGGCAGCCGGCGCCGCGGCGGCGGCGCCGCCCGGCTCCGGCGGCGGCGGCGCCGCCTCCTTGCCCGGCTGGCCCGCCGCCGCGCCGGCGACGCCCGCCGCCGCCGCGGCCGCCGCCTGCTGCTGCGCGGCGGCGGCGGCGGCCGCCTGCGCCTGCTGCACCGCGGCGGCGGCGGCGGCGGCCTGGCTCTGCCGCGCGGCGGCCGCCGCCTGCTGCTGCTGCGTGAGGAAGGTGACCAGGAAGTCGAATCGGTTCATGAGCACCGAGCGCTGCTGGGAGTAGGCGGCGTTGGCCTGGTCGATCGCCGACTGCGCGTGCGCGCGCACGCGCTCCATGTAGCGCTGGTACTCGTCCTGGATGTTCTTCACGCTGCGGTTGCAAAGGGGGGGGGGGGGCGAGTGTGTGTGCGAGTGTGCGTGTGGGGGGGGAGGGGGGGTTGCGGAGGGGAAGGGAGGCGCGGGCCGGACGAGGGCGAGGGAAGGGTTGCGGGGTGGTGGTGGTGGTGGGAGGTGCGCTGCAGGTCGCGTCGCCCCTGCCCACGCTGCCGCCCCCTTGCCCCGCCGCCCACCGTATGTTTTGGATGCGGTCAAGCAGCGCCACCTGCTCCTGCAGCTGGCGCAGGTTGCCCAGCATGGCCGCGTCCTCGGCGCCGGTCGGCGCGTCGGGCGCGCCGCCGCCGCCGCCCAGCAGCGCGCCCAGCTGCTGCATAAGGTTTGGCGCCACCTCCAGGGGCCCCGCCGCCAGCGCGGCGTGCGTGAGGTCGGCCTGCGGGGCGGCGGGGGGCAGCGTGGGCGAGGGCGCTGGCAGGCGCGGCGCGCCGCGCCGCCGCAGCACGCCTCGGGGGCCTCGCGCCTCGCCGGCGCCCTGCCCGGCCCGCCGCCCTCCCCCGCCCGCCGACGCAGCACGGCAGACGCGCCTGCAGGATTGCGTTGAGCTTGGCGGCGAAACCGTCAAGGTCTGAGGTGGGCCCCCGGCCGCCGTTGTCGCCGAGCGCGCCGCCGCCGGCGCGCACGCGGCCCACGCCCTCGGCGCCGGGCTCGCCGCCCTCCTCCTCCTCGTCACCCTCGCGGCCGTCGAGCACGCCCTTCGCCGCCAGCTGCTGCATGCGCATGTGCATGGCGCGGTAGCTGGCCAGCGACTGCATGATGTAGTCAAAGACCTGGCGAGGGAGGAGGGCGAGCGGCAGAGGCGGCAGAGGCGGTTGCACGGGCGCGCAGAGGGGGGCGCGAGCGCGAGAGGCGGGAGCGAGCGACGAAGAGGGGAGGGGAGCGCGGCGCGGCGGCGCCGCGGCGGCACAGGGGGGAGGGACCGTCCCGCCCTCGAGAACCTCCAGCGCGCTCCCAATCGTGTCGCATCGATCGCTGCCGAGCCAAGCGTGGCGCGCGCACCTGCTCCAGCGCGTCTGCGTCCTGCTTGTACCGCGCCGCCAGCATGGGCAGGCCGTACCGCTCGCCCAGCTGGTGCTGGGAGAGGTGCGCAGCCACCGCGACTACCGCCACCAGCGTGTACTCCTGATGTGTGTGGGTGTGTGGGTGGGTGGGTGGGGGTACGTGAGAAGGGGGAGGAGGGACGGACGGTAAGAGGAGGTGCAAGGGTGGCAAGAACGGAGATGAGAGCGCGAAGAGGGCGGGCCCGCTGGTGACGGCAGCGGCCCGCGCGCGGGCCCGGGCCACCCGCGCCTCGTCCGCTCGGCTTGCCTGAAAGTCGGAGGGCACCTCCGAGGAGGGCCGCATCATGAGCAGGATCTCGGCCGCCTGCGGCGGGGGCGGCGGGCGGGGTGGGCGCGCGCGGCGGGCGGGGCGGGGCGCCCAGGCGCGGGAGGCACGCGCGCACCGCGTGCCGCGCGCCCTCTTCTGGACCCCCCTCGCCCCCACCCCCCCACTCCCCCCCAACCCCCGCCCCCCTCACGCCGCAAAGCCGCCCCCCCACGCACCTGGTGCCCGATCTCGACCACGCTCGAGCGCAGGCCCAGCTCCGCACACATCTCCGAGACGCGGTCGAAGGCGTTGCGCGCTATGAGAGACTCTGGCGCCGAGGGGTCGGCGATCGCGCGCATCGTCGCCTCGTGCCGCGCCCACTCGCGCCGCAGCGACTCCACCTCGGGCGGCAGCGGCGCGCCGGCGCCGCCCGACGCGTAGCGGCCTGCGCGGCGGCGGCGCGGGGCGGGGCGCGGCGGCGGCAGGGGCGAGGGCGCGTTGGGCGCGGGGCGCAGGTTCGGAGGCACCGGGCAGGAGGGCCGAGGGCGCGGCGGCGGGGGCGGCGCAGGGCTGCTCGGAACCCTATCCCACCCCTCTCACACCCCCGGCACGGCTCGTCCTGTGCCGCCGCCACCCGCCCCCTCACCGTGCGTGCGTCGCTTCTTTCGTGCGCCAAATGGCTCAGCCACCTCCAAGCCCGCCACCTCCTCCTCCTCCTCTGCAAGGCTCTCGTCGCCCCGCCGCCGGCCGCCGCGCGCGCCGCCGGGGCCGCGGCGCCCGCGCCGCGCGCCCGCGCCGCGCCGCCCGCCGCTGCTGCCCGCCGCGCCCCAGTCCTCGTCGTCGCCCGCGGTGCCGGCGCTGCGCCCGCGGCCAAAGGCGAGGTCGTCCTGCGGAGGACTCGGGGGAGGGAGGGCTCGGGGAGGGCGCAGGGAAGTGCGCAGGGCGACGGGGGAGACGGGGGAGAGAGGGCGCAGGGGGGGCGCTGGGGAGCGCCCGTGCGCAGCCGTTGCGCGACGTCGGGGGGCTTGTGCTCCCCCCTCGGCAGTCGGGGAGGCCTCGTGCGGCGCCCGTCCTCCCACGGCCGGCGGCGCGGCGCCCCGCCCGCGCGCACCTCCTCGCCCTCCTCCTCCTCCTCCAGCAACGAATCGAGGGGCTCGTGCCCCGCCGCCCGCGCCGCCGCCGCCTCTTGCGCCTGCAGCGCCTGCCACGCGCCGCGCAGCAGGGCGTCCCAGTAGCGCGCCGCCGCGGCCGCCGCCTCGGCGCGGCCGCCCTCGGCGTCGCCGCCGCCGCTGCCGCCGCCGCCGCCGCCCAGCGCCGCGTCGCCGCCCTGCCCCGGCAGCTGCTCCAGCGAGTCTGCCAGCTGCTCCAGGTATCGATCCTCAACCCAATCGTCCAGCTCAGACCCCACCAGCATCAGATCCTCCACCGCGGCAGCGGCGGCGGCGGGGCCCTCCAGCCCCGGCACACCCGGCGGCGCGCCCGCCGCCGCCGCCACCAGCGCCGCGCCCGGGTCGGCCGCCAGCAGCGCCGCGACCGCGGCGTCGCCCCACTCGGCGCCCGGCGCGGCCGCCGCCGGCGCTTCGACCGCCGCCGCCGCCGCCGCCGCCTCGAGCGAGGCGTCGGCCATCTCCACGTCGGCCGGCGCCGCCGCCGCAGCAGGTGCCTCGCCCGCGGCGCCGCCCTCTGCCGCGGCGGCGGCCGCCGCGCCCATGGCCACCAACTCCTGTGCCCCGTACTTGAGCACGTCCTCAAACACCTGCGCGCGATTATGGGACGTGAATCATGGCAGCTGATCCACGTGAGTGGGGCCACGAGGCGCGCATGGGCGCGCGCGCTGCAGGCGCCCGGCGCCGCTCGCCCGCCGGCGCCGCGCCGTCCTCCGCCTCTCGCCGCCGCAGCGCCCTTCCTCCCCCCTCCCGATCTGCACACACTCTGTTGCGACTCACCCCGCACTCTGATTCGAACCCATCCACCCACACTGGTTCACACCCACCCACCCACACCCACCACCACACCCACACCCACACCCCCACCCACCACCACACACACACACCTTGGCGGAGGGGGAGAACCCCACCAACACACCCACCCACCTTGGCGGAGGGGGAGTAGGCGCGGCCGTGGGCCTGGCGAAAGAAGGCGTCGAGCGCGCCGCCCGGCAGCGCGCCGCTGAGCTGGAGCAGGCGGTGCTCGGGCGTGCCGCGCACGTAGAGGCGGTAGAGGCGCAGGCGGTCGGGGGAGCCCACGCGGTAGGCCTGGCCCAGCGCCTGCGCGCGCGGGGGAGGGGAGCCGAGGGGCGGCGGGGAGGTGGGCACGGGGCACGGGGCGAGGGGCGGGGGGCGGCGGCCTCGCGGTGCATGGGGTTAGGGGAGGGGCGGCAGGGAGGGGAGGCAGGGCACGGGGCGAGGGCCGCCGGCCTCGCGGCGCGGCCTGCCGCCGCGGGGCACGGCGAGCGCCGGCGGCCCGCTGCGGCGCGGGGCGCGGCGCGCGCGCCAACCTGGGCGTCGGTGCGCGCGCTCCAGTCTGAGTCGTAGGCTATTGCAACATCAACGCCGGGCAGGTCGGTCCCCAGCCCCAGCGCCCGGCCGTGCACGAGGAACACCCAGGGCCCGCCCTCGCCGCCCTCGCCGCTGGCGGCGGCGCCAAAGGCGCCAAAGGCGGCGACCGCGGCGGCGCGCGCGGCCGTGGGCGTGGCGGCGTCCACCTTGAGCGCCGCTCCCGCACCAAACCGCCCCGCAACCACGCGCCGCAGCAGCGCCAGCACCGCCGAGCTGTGCGCCGTCACCAGCACCCGCTTGCCGGCAGCGCGCAGCTGGCGCAGCATCGCGTCGAGCAGCGCCAGCTTGGCGCTGCCGCCGAGCAGCGCGGCCAGCTCGGCGGGCGCCGCCGGCGGCTCGGGCGCGCCCGCCGCCTGGCCGCTCGCCTGCTCCTCGGCGGCGGCCGCGGCGGCGGCGGCAGCGGCCGCCGCCGCCTCCGGCCCCACCAGGCTCGGGTGGTGCAGCGCGCGTCGCAGCTCCGCGAGCACGCCCCGCAGCTGGGCCGCGCGGTATCCAGAGTAGCGGCTGGGCTTGGGCTCCGCCAGCAGCTCGTACGCGCGCGCCAGCACGGCGCGGCACGCGGCCGCCTGCGCCGGCGTCGCGCCCACGCCCACCCGCACCTCGGCCGCTGGCAGCACTTGGGTGGGCAGCAGCGAGCGCGCGCGGCGCAGCGTCAGCGGGGCCAGCAGCTCGCGCAGCCGCTCGACCTGCGGCCGGGCAGCGACGAGAGGGGGGCGCCGCGCAGGCGTGAGGCGCCCACCGCACCGGCCTGCCGGCGGCGTGCGGCGGGCGCGCGCGCACCCCCACGCAAGCATTCCCCGGCCGCCCTCGGGTTCCCGCAGGCCCCAGCCGCGGGAGCGCGCCTGCTGCGCTTCGGTGCCGCCCGGGCCACCGGGCAGGTCGTCGAGCGACTGGTACTGCGGGTGGAGGAAAGCGGCGCGCGGGAGCACCTCCTCCACGCTGCCGCCGCCCGCGGCGGCGGCGGGCGTGAGCAGCAGGCGGTGCCGCGCCGCCAGGTTGGCCGCCGCCGCCTGCGCCTTGCCCAGGGAGCCCTTGACCCCGCGGTGCCGCTCGTCTGCGGCAGGCGCGAGGGGGGCGCGGCGCGGACGCGACGGGCGTGAGCGCGACGCGGACGGCGGGGACGCGGACGGCGGCAGGCGGACAGAGCAGCCGCTCGCGACGCCGAAGCCCACACGCGGCACGGCGGAGGCCACGCGCCGTGCGGCCCCCCTCGGCCCCCTCCTCCGCTCACCCAGCACCACCACCTCCCACGTTGTCTGCCGCAGTTCCTCCGCGTCAGCTGCAAACGCCTCATAGCTGGCCAACACCACGTCGGGCAGGGGCACGCGGTCCGCCAGCGCAAGGCCGCCCGGGAGCATGCGGCCGTCCAGGCAGGCCGGCTGCAGCGGGGGGAGGGAAGAGGGCCGGGCAGCAGCGTCGAGGCACAGAGGCGCAGCGCTGCGTGGGGCGCTGCGCGGGGCGCGCCGGAGCGCAGCCCTCGTGCTGCGCCGCGCGCGCGGGTGGAGAGGCTGGCCGCGGGCGCGCCGGCAGGGTCGCGGCGGGCCCGCGCCTGCCCGCCCACCCGCCCGTGCCTGCCCCCCCCTCGGCGCGGGCGCCGATTCGCGCGTTCCCATCCACACCCCGTGCGCGTCCCCGGCGGCGCATGCCACATTTCGACTCATTTCATGGCGCATATCTCAAATCTCACGTGCAGCCAGAGCTCGTGCTCGTGCATTATCGTGCGGGCTGCCACAGAGCCGGTGTATGCCACCACGTCCACGCCGCTCCCCAGCCAGTGCGCAAACTCGCCTGCGCGGCGGCGAGGGGCGGGAGCGCGGCGCGGCGGTGGAAACGGCGCGGCGACGGCCGCGGGCGGGCGCTCGCGCAGCGTACGCGGGGCGGGGCGGGGCGGGCCCGAAAGGCCGGCCAGCTTCCCGCCGCGCCCGCCGCCTCGAACCCTGCGCCCCCTGGTCCCGCCTGCTGGCCCCCGCGCGCCGCCCCGTCCTCTCACCCTGCCAGTAGGGCAGGCTGGCCGCGGGCGCGACGACGAGCAGGGGGCCCTGGCACTCAAAGTCGCGGCGCAGCGAGGCCAGGAAGGCGAGCGCGGTGGCCGTCTTGCCCAGCCCGCGCTCGTCGGCAAGCACCGAGCCGTTGCCCTCGCTCCACTGCTGACGCAGCCAGTTGATCGCGTCCAGCTGCGGCGGGGCGAGGTGTGAGGGACGCACGCGGCGGGAGGCGGGAGGGGAGCGGCGCGCGTGGGGCGGCGCAGGCGCAGGCGCGGGCGGGCCCCGGTGCGGAGGCGCCGCGCGTCGCCGCCCCGCCTGCTGGCTGGCGGGTGCGGGCGACGCTGCTGCCGCCTCGCCGCTCGCCTGGTGCGGGTGCAGGGTGCCGCCGACCACGTAGTCTGGCGTCTCCACCAGCCGGCGCAGCGACGAGCGCGCGGCGATGCGCGCCGCCTTGGCCGCCTCTGCCGCCGCGGGCGAGGTGCGGCGGATGGCCGACGTGACGCGCCGCCAGAGCGCGCGGTGCAGGGGCACCAGCTCGGGGCGCAGCAGCGCGGGGTCCGCCTCGTTCTGCAGGCCGGGAGAGGTGCGGCGGCAGCGGCGTGGACGCGAGCACGCACGCGCGAGGCAGGGGCCGCGCAGGGCGGCCGGCGCGGCGCCGCGCGCCCGCGCAGCTGAGGATGCCTCGCGCCGCTCCCCTCACGCACCTGCCTGCCGCGCGCCTCCGCGCACAGCCCCCCCTCCTGCCGAACTGGCCGATCCCTCCACCCGTCCCCCATCGCGGCTTCTCACCTCCCAGGTCGCGTGCTCGTAGCCCAGGCCGTGCCATTTGACCAGCACCTCCCAGCCGGGGCCGGAGGGCGAGGCGCGGCGCGCGACGAGGCGCTGCGGCGCCGCCCACCGCGGCTCCATCATGCTCAGCGGCGCGTCGCCGTGGCGGCGCTTAAAGTTGAGCACCTTGCGTTTGGCGATCTGCGGCGCGCGCGTGGCAGGGGCCGCGAGGCGGGGCGGATCGCAGTTGGAGGGAGGGAGAGGGGGAGGGAGGGAGCGGCCGCGCCGCGCGGCCGCGCCGCGCATCTGCGCCACCCGCTCCAGTGCGGCGCCCCTGCCCCGCGCGGGCCACCACCGTGGCCCCCCTCCCCGGCGCCGCCACCCCAGCACCACACACACGGCCTCCTCTCCTCCGCCTCGCCGCCGCGCGCGCGCCGCCCGCCCCCGCCCCCGCGCGGCCCTCTGCCCCCGCCGCCGGCCTCCCCCGCGCCGCAGCCCCGCGCCGCACCTGCATCAGCGTCGACTCGGCCACCCACTCGTTGTGGAGGTGGGAGCGCCCCACATACTTCACCAGGTACTCTGGCTCGAGGTCGAGCACGGCCGCCGCCGCCGCCGCGCCCGCGGCCGCCTCGGCGGGGTCGGCGTGCACCGCGGCCAGCAGCGCGGCCACCGCCGCCTCCTCGGCGCCCTCGTCCTCGGCCGGCGGCGGCGGCGGCGCGGGCGCGGGCGGCGCGGGAGCGGGCGGCGAGCGCGCGGGCGGCGAGGCTGCCGCCGCCGCATCCTCGGCGCCGGCGGCAGGCGCCTCGGGCGCGTCCACCGCCATGGGGGAGGCCTGGTCGCCAGGGCCCTCCGCCGCGCCCGCCGCCGCGGGCTCGCCGGCCGCAGGGTCGGGCTCAGGCGGCTCGCCGGCGGGCGCCGCTGCGCCCTCCCGCTCGGGCCGCGCCTCTGGCGCGGGCGCGAGCGCGGCCGCGGCCGCCGGCGCCGCCGCGGCCGCGGGCGGCGCCGGCTCCTGCGCCGCCTGCGCCGCCGGCCATCGCCAGCCCAGGATGGCCTCCACTACGATGCGCGGCTGCTGCAGGAAGTGGGCGGGGGGCACGGCCTCCATGGACGCGGCGCCGCTGCCGTCGCCGGGATCGTACTCGTCGTCCGAAGCTTCGTCGTCAGACCTGCCAAGGCGCGCGCAGCAGCAGGGCGCGCAAAGGTCAGGGCGGGAGGTCGGCGCGGGAGCGCAAAGCGCGCGCGGGCGTGCGAGGGGCGCGGGCAGGAGGGCGAGGGGCAAGGGGTGCAGGCGCGGAGCCGGGGGCAGGGTAGCGGCGTGCACCGATGCGCCATGCGATGGCGCTTAAAAAGCAGGCCGGGCAGAAGTGCTGCACGCTCACCGGCCAAAGCGGCCCCTGCCCCGGCCGCCGCGGCCGCGGCCGCGGCCGCGGCCGCGGCCCCGGCCGCCGCGCCCCCGCGTCCCGCGGCCGCCCTTGAACGCCGGCGGCGCGCCGGCGATCGCCACCACCGCGGGCGGCGGCAGCTGGGGGCCCCAGCCGCCGTCGCTGTCGCTGAGGTAGGCGGCGGGCGCCGCGTCCGCCGCCTCGCCACCGGCCTCGCCGGGCGCCGGCGCGGCGGCGGGCGCGTCGCCGGCGCCGCGCGCGGGCCCCTCGGCCGCGACGGCGCGCTGCGCCGCCTCGATGCACGCGAGCAGCGTGAGGTCGGACGGGGGGCCGCGCTCGGGGTCGCCGCACGCGTCGCCGGCGCAAAACTCTTTGACGGAGTCGGCGCCCAGCCACGCATACTCTGCCTCGTCGTCCGCCGCCGGCGCCGCGTCCTCGCCCGCGCCGGCCGCGCCCTCCCCCCCGCCGCCGCCGGCGCCCAGGCCGGGCAGGCGCAGCGCCCTGAGCGCCGCCTCGACGGGGTCGGCCGCGTCGGCGGGGCGCAGCTCCCCCGGGATGCCGCGGGGAGTGAAGAAGACGACCGGCACCTGGAACCGCACGAGCTCGGGGCCGCCGGGCGGCGGGCCCACCTGCGGCGGCGGGCGCACGGCGCGGCGGCGCGCCCGCGTCGGCGCCGGCGCCGGCGCGCGCGGGGGCACCCACGGGCACCTGCGCCCGCCAGCGGGGGCGGCACGCGCGCCGCGCCGCCCCGGCCCGGCGCTCTGCCCCTGCACCCGGCGGGGCTCACCTCTCGGGGCACAGCGCGGCGGCGCACGACCTTGGCCGGCCACCAATCGTGGCCGTCGACTTTTGCCCAGACCACGCGGCCGGGGGGCAGGTGGGGGCGCGGCAGGTGTGCGTACTCATCCTTCGGGGCGACCGGGGGGGGTGGGGCGGGGCGGGGCACGTGGGAAGGGGCGGCGCGGGGCGCGGGGCGCGGGGCGACGCCGGCAGCCGCTCGCTTGCCCCAGCGCCTCGCGCCGGCAACCGACGGCACGCCCCCGCGCTCTGGCTCCCAGCCCCCGCGCGCCCTCGCTGCCGCGCCGCGGCGCGCACGAGCCGCCGCCACCAGCCCGCCCACCCACCCACCCACCTCGAAGGACCCCATGCCCAGCAGCGCCTCTGCAGCCTCGTCCTGGTCGGCCCGCAGGCCGAGCCGCCCGCCCGCGCCCGCGCGCTGCGGGCGGCCCGCCTTGCCGGCGCCGACGCCCGGCGGCAGGCTGCCGTCGCGCGGCATGCCGTTGGCCAGCACCGCCTGAGCCTGCGCCAGCAGCACCTCCTGCTGCAGCTGGTAGGCCTCGGCCGCGGCCGCCGCCGCGGCCTGCGCCTGCCGCCGGCTGCGCGCCTTGGCGGCGGCCGCCGCCGCGCCGCGGCCGTTGCCGCGCCCGCCCCGGCCGCCGCGGCCGCCGCGGCCGCTGGCGCCGCCGCGCTTCTTCTTGCCACCGCCGCTGCCGCCGTAGCTGCCGCCCCCCCTCGTCCTCATAGTCTTCGTCGTCGTCATACGCCCCTGCAACACAGCGCGGCACGGCAGGCACGGCGTGAGCAGCGGCGACGGGGCGCCGCCGCGCCCCACCACCCCGCTCAAGCCGCGCCGGCGGCCGCCTCTGCTGCCCAGCCTCGGCAGGCCGGCGGGCGGGCCAGCGGACGCCCAGCCGTCCCCTGTAGCCCCGCCCCACCACGCCCCGCCCCACCAGCCCCGCCCCTCGCCAACCCCGCCCCACCCCACCCCACCCCACTCATCCCTACCCCCCACCCCCTCCCCCCCCCCCCCCCCCCCNCCCCCCACCAACCCACTAACCCCACCCACCCGCGTCATCGTCCATCAGCAGCAGCGCCTGCTCCGCCTCGGCCGCCGCCGCCTGCTGCGCCGCGGCGGCAGCGGCCGCGGCCGCCGCCGCCTGCTCCGCCGCCGCCATCATCTCGGCCGTCTCGAGCTCCTGGGCCTGCGAAGCACGCAGCACAGCAGCGGCACCCCCCGGCTCGGCCACGGCGCCGGCGCGCGCGCCGCCCCGCGCCACGCCGCTCGCACCGCCCCCGCGCTCCCCCGCTCCTTTGCCGCCGCCTCCCTCGCCCGGCCCCCCCGCCCCGCCCTGCTCCCCCCCCCTCCGCCGCCGCGTCGTTCCCGCTCCGCCGCCGCTCCTCCGCCCTCCGCCGCCTCCCCCCCAGCGCGCGCCTGCACCGCCAGGATCGCGTCGATCTCGTCGTTGGACAGCTGCTGCGGCACCTCGCAGACCGCGTGGCCTGCGTCCCACACGTTGTCCACGCACGTCCACTCGTCCGGGATGGCCGCGTCCTCCAGGCCGTACGGCACCTTGCGCCACTTCTCGCACCCGCTGCACTGGATCCACTTTTGCAGCTCCCGCCCCAGGCGGTCGTACGACACGGGGATGGCCGGCGGCGGCGCCGCGCCGCCCGGCGCCGCGCCGCCGCCCGCGCCCGCGGCGGCGGCGGCGGCGGCGGCTTCGTCGCCCGCCTCGGCCGCGCCCGCGGCGGCGGCGGCGGCGGCGGCTTCGTCGCCCGCCTCGGCCGCGGGCGCCGCTGGGGCACCTCCCTCGCCCTCCACCTTCACCATCTCGGCGCCGACGTCACCCCTACAGATTTGGAGGCGAGTTGCGGGCATCACAAGATCGACGGTGGAGCGGCACGACCAGCCTCGCTCTCCCGCCGCCTCCACCCGACGCCACCTGGCCACTCCCCCCAGCCAGCTCACGAAGCAAAGTCGGCCAGCGCCCCCAGCGCATCCAGGGCCTCCAGCTCCTCGTTGTTGTCCTCTCCTGCGCCAGACATAGCCCCTGCTCACTGGGCCATCGCTGGGCTCGCACCCCTGCGACAGGGTTTGCAGCGACGTCAGCGAGATGCCAAGAGGTCCGGGAGGCCTCCAGGCGTGCAAACGTCCAAGGCATGCCACAAAAACTCGATTGCGCGGGAGGGGCAGGGAGATCCCGCTGAGCCCTCCCACGATCGGGGGGCACCGATCAGAAGAGCGTGGCACCTCCGCGTGCCCCAGCTCCCCCCGCGGAGCTGCACTCAAAAACGAGGTTCGCCCTCCCCGCTGGCCCGTCTCTGCTCCCACACCGCTGCCCAGTACCGTGCAGGTTTCGAGGGCATGGCGCGGGCGCTGGGCGTGACACCCTCACCTCCTAAGGCTTTGCACTTCTGCAATCGCCCAGCTGCTCAGCGATCGCGCAGCTCAGAGGTCCAGCGGGTCTGTAGAGCAGTACCAGCGTCTGATTTTGCCTCAGAGCACAAGGTCCGCACAAGCAGCTATCTTTAGCGAGCGCCGGTCTAATGACAAGCACAAGGAGCTCTGCGATTACGTGCAAGTAGTTGGAGCGATAGAGGGGCGCTGCGTGTTGCTTGCCGCTGGCGGTCCCAGGGGTGCCGAGGGGCGCGGCGGGCGGGACGGGGCCAGAGTGTGCCCTCCCCGCATCCCAAGCATTTGGGCGGGCTCCACCCTCCAGTCGCCAGTGTGTCGGCAGCAGCCTGGGCAGATGCAAGACCCACAGAAGACGGTCTCCTTTGGCTGAACCCCTCTCCTGAGCGCACCTGCTGCTTACATACAGCAGGCGAGGCTCGCGCGCGGCGCACACACTGCAACGGGGAGGCCGGGCCCAGCGCCGACCTCAACTCAGCCCTGGGGGCCGTCGCCTGCCACGGCCGCGCCCGGCGCGCCCGCCACGGCGGGCCGGGCCTGCAGGCCGCCCTCCAGCTCCACCTCCCGCCTGCCGCCCGCGCGTCGCTCCCTCCGCCGCCGCGTGTCATCCGCCACCTCCTCCGCCTCCTCGCCCTCGCCCTCGCCCTCGTCCGCCAGCCGCCACCAGGGCGCCGCGCCGGCGCGGCCGCCCCCGTCCCGCGTCAACGTCCGCATGTGGCGCCGGCGCGTGAGCAGGCGCGCGGCGCCGCCGACGAGCCAGCCCACCGGCACCAGCAGCACCAGCAGGCGGGCCAGCAGCCAGAGCAGGAGCAGGCTCGCGGAAATCTCTTGAAATTGCTTGCCGCTCACGCCGGGCGGCCCCGCGGGCGCCGCCGCCGACGGCGGGCCGCGCTCCGCCTGGCGGATGACCACGGGCCGGCCGCTGGGGCCGCCCGTGCCCTCGGGCCGGATGCCCAGCAGGTGCCTGCGGGGCGGGGAGGGCAGCGGGAGGCGAGGCGGAATGAGTCAAACGCGAGCGAACGCCCTTTGCCCCGCGCTCGCTGGGCGCGCCTCCCGCAGGCCCCCCTCCTGCTCCCCGCCAGGCTCCCCGCCAGGCTCCCCGCCCGCCCCCCATGCCGCGCGCACCGGGTGAGCACGACGCACAGCACCGCCAGCAGCGCGGAGAGCGTGCAGGCGAGGCGCGGGCTGAGCCGCGGGCCCTCCTCCTCGTCGTCGTCGCTTTCCTCCCACAGCACCCCCCCCCGCACGCGCGCCGGCCCCCGCCCCCGCCCCCGTCCCCGCCACGCGCCGCGCCGTGGCCAGGCCCGCCGCCGGGTCGGCCGTCACCACGTAGCTCAGCCCCAAAACGTGGACCACGTGCTGGTGCGGCGGGGGCGGGGGCGGCGCCGGCGGGTCGGCAAACTCCCCGCGGAGTGCGCCGCAACAGATTTCGCATCGCTTGTCCCCCTTCTCGTCGATCCACTGTAGCGGGGGGGG
>PCFQ01000058.1:1784658-1801810 GCA_003063905.1 Chlorella sp. A99
AACCCCGCCCCCCCCCCCCCCCCCCCCCTTCCCCCCAGCACCCATTCCGAAGACCCAGCCCGATCTGCGCGTCCTGGCGATGTTTGCAGCCCGCCGGCCACTGCTATCAGCGCTGATCCTGCTCCATGCGCTCGCAACGGCGCCACTGGCCTCTGCGGACGCGGGCACCACCGGCGGCCGCCTGAGCCCCACGGTCTCCGCAGTTGGGCGCCCGTCAGCGCCGTATGCGCCCAACCAGGTGCTTGTGAAGCGCGCGCGGGCCAAGGCTGCGTCCGACGGCAGCGCGCAGGCCAGCAGAGTAGAGGCGGTCGCTCCCAAGCCGGGCGAGACCGTGGCGGCCGCGGCGACGCGGCTGGCAGCAGAAGACGGCGTGGAGTGGGCCCACCCGGACTACACGCTGCGTGCTGCGGCCACCCCCAACGACCCCCAGTGGCGCGACCAGGCAAGCCGCTGGCGCTGTGGGCGCACCTCCCTGGGCGCCTGCGGCCCGGCGGCGCTACCTGCCCTCCCCCGAGCCGCGCCGAGGCTGACCGCACTCCCCCCGCTGCCGCGCCCCCGCAGTGGGGGCTCGCGCGCATCGGCATCCCCGCCGTGTGGGACTCTGCGGCCACCATCATCGCCTCTGGCGCGGCCACGCAGACGATCAAAGTTTGTGTTGTGGACAGCGGCGTGGACAGCACCCACCCAGACCTCAAGGACAGCCTGGTGGGCGCCTACAACGCGGTCAACCCCAGCCAGCCAGCCGACGACACGAGCGGCCACGGCACGCACGTGGCAGGCGAGGCGGGGCGGGGCGGGGCGGGGCGGGGCGGGGCGGGGCGGGGCGGGGCGGGGCGCCCGCCGCCCGCCGCGGCAGCACGGTACCTTGCGCCGCTGCGCGCGCTGTGCGCGGGCCGGCCGCGGGCGCCGATGTAGCCCGCCTCCAGATGTCTCAAACAGACACCATGCCTCCTCCCCTTGGGCGCAGGCATCATCGGCGCGGCCACCAACAACCGCCTCTCGGTGAGGCCTGCCGCTGCAGCAGGGGCGCGGGGTGGCCCCCGGGGTTCGCGCGGCGTGGGATGCCGAGGCGGCACGCGCGCGCGCCTCCCCTGCGCAGGTCGCCGGCATGGGCTGGAAGCAGCACCTGCAGGTGCTTGCCTGCCGGTTCCTGGGCCCCGACAATGTCGGCTTCACCTCCAAGGCGATCGATTGCCTGAACTGGTGCATGAGGTGAGCTGCCCCGCTCTGGAACCGGCGGCGGGATGTGGACGACGAGGCATCCCGGCTGGCGGCACACCCACCCAGTGGCGCGCCGACAACAACTCCACCAACCAACCATGTGCTGCGCCTCTCCCCCCTCGCCTGCAGCAACGGCGCGCGTGTGATCACGGCATCGTGGACCGGCTCATCCCAGCAAAACTCAGCGCTGGAGGATGCGTTTTCGTCGATAGGCGACGCAGGCGGCATGGTCATTGTGGCTGCAGGTGAGGAGACGCGCCCCCTCCTCCCCCCCCCCACCCCCCCCGCACCTTCCTGCATCAGGTCCTGGCAGCGCCGACTGTGGCAACACGCCGCGCCGCGCTGCCCGATCCCGGTTCCTCCGTCTCACTCGCCTGCCCTGCACGCTGTCCAGGGAACGAGGCAACCAACCTTGAAACGCAGGACACCTACCCGGCCTTCTACTCCACGTACATGCCGCACGTCATCACGGTCGGCGCATCCAACGAGAGCGAGTGAGCAGCCTGGCCCTGTGCAGGCAGCCGGCTTGGGGCACCTTCACGGCCTTCAGCGCTCGCCGCGTGCCCTCCCATCATCCCAGCAATCATCCTCTCTCCTTCACCCTCCTTCCTCGCAGTGCCTGCCCTGATTTTAGCAACTACGGCGCGACCAAAGGCGAATGCAGCCTCCGGCCAGCCTGCCCTGCTGCGCACCTGTGCGCGCTTGCTGGGCCGCTCGTGCCACCACTCCCTCATGCGCCCGCACTCCTGCTCGCCCCTCCGCCTGCCGCAGTCCAGCTGAGCGCGCCTGGGACGTACATTCTCAGCACCGTCCCCGGAGGCGACACCGCCACGTGGTCCGGCACCAGCATGGCGACGCCGGCAAGCAACCGCCCAAGCATCGCGCGCGTCGTGCCGCGCCGGGCGGGGACGCGCGTGCTCCGCGGTGCTTGATCCGGGACCCACCCCTCCCGCCCCCCGCCTCCGCCCCGCCCCTCCCAGTTTGTGGCCGGCGCCGCCGGCACGCTGTTTGCGCTCAACCCCAAGCTCACGCCGGCGCAAGTGCGTAGCCTGCTGCTGTCCACCGCCCAGCCGACGCGGGGCCTGGCGGGCATGTCGCAGACGGGCGGCGTGCTGCGCCTCGACCTCGCGGTCAAGCAGCTGGCCGCGCAGCTGCCCAAGCCCAAGGCAACGCAGCCCACGGCCAACCCCGCGGGCCAGTCGGGCCTGACGACCCCCAGACCGGCGCCGCTGACGCAGCAGCAGCCATCGCCCGGGCCAAAGTACAAAGTAGTGATCACCACAGTGGTCTGCGCCAAGCCCGCCCCCGGCTGCACCCGCAAGTGCAAGCTCGTGCGTGACGCACGCTGCAAGCTCGTGCGGAAGTGCGCTCTGGTGAGGAGGCTGGGCGGGGCGGGGCTCGGGGGCGCGGCGCCGCGCGCGCGCGCGCGGCGGACGTGCGGACCTGTGGGGGGGCGCTCGATCGAGGCGCGCCTGCGGGCGGGATCCTCTGCCCTGAGCGCTGCTCGTCTCCCTGGCCCCCTGCAGGTGCGGAACGTGGTCAAGAAGGTCAAAGTGAATTGAATTGAATCGAGTCGAGCGATGTGCAGCGACGCGCTGCCGCCATCCAACCGATTCACGAGGGGCCGCGCTCCCGGCTGCCACCAAGTCCGTTTTCCAGCGCTGCTGCGCAGCGCTGCGGCTCCCTCTTCCTGCACACTTCTCCTCGCTTCCTCAGCCACAACTTTCATCTTTCAGCTTTCATTGGACCATTTGCAGTGGCATGAAAATTTCAATTTCAGGGACCGACCGCCGTCGCACCCAGCGGCCGCCGCGCCGCCGCAGCGGGACCAATTGTTCTGTGCATTCTTTCTCTGCCTTGCAGCAGTGCAGCCTGGCCCCTTCTAGAGAACCTCTTCCCAGCGCCCACCCATCACCTCCCGCGTTGATGGCTTCCTCCCCTCTCTCAACACGCTCGCCTGACGAGCGTCTTGCCTGCTTGCCCTGTGCCATCGCCCTAGACTTTGCCTTCAGCTGTACTCCCACCCTAGATCTCAGCTTCGGTTCCCAGTGCTTAATACGAGTACTCCCCTGCACTTCTATACTACAACGTTGTACTCCCTTCCAAATAGAGCTGTCGCGGCCTGACTGCCCCCGGCCATCGCCCTGGCGGCCCGCCCCACGCACGTGCACTGCACTGCACGCCCTGCACTGCCGCTCTGGAGGTGACTGATATGTAACTCTTTGCCAATGGTGCGGGGGGGTCGGGAGGCGGCCGGCAGAACACGTGTTGTGACGCCCGCAAGCGCGCGCCCCTGGCGGGGGAGGAACCAAGGCCAGTCTCCTCACGCTGATCGACTTCCTGGCCTTCAAGGTTTCTGCCGAGAAGCGGAGGGCGGTAATTCGTCTCGCGCGCCCTCCTGGCCAGGCGCCAGGGTGCGCATGCGCATGCCTTTGTCCCTCTGCCACGCAGACCCCTACCTACCTCCATCCTGTAGCCCCATGGCGCTGCGATCACTGCGGCCAATGATGGCCGCTCTTACTGCAGGTGGTGCCGAGCTCGTCTGGAAGCAGGTCGCTTTCAAGAGGCCCGCTTCCTATCTCAGCGCCCAATGACACTTTCGGCGGTTGAGGAAATGAGTCCGAACCAACTGATCACCCTCCCGCAGGCCGCAGCGCCGCCCGCGCACCCATGGCAAACCTGGCCGCCTCCAGGCTGCAGCCGCGAGGCTTGTGGAGCCGAGGGCTCCTGGCCCAACAGTGCGAGCCTGGTGCTTGGAACGCCGCCGGGGCAGGGAGCCCTCGCGCATGGCGCCGCGCGCTCGCGACCGCCGCGAGCCAGCAGGCGCAGCCGGGGCAGGAGGCGCTCCCGACGACTGGCCCGCCGCGGCCCTGCTCTACACTGCGGCGCGTGCTGCTGTCGGCGGCCGGCGCGGCCCTGCTGCTCACGGCGGCCGTGTGGCCGCGCCCCGTCGACGCACGGCCGGCGGCCTTCCCCTTCCCCCCCTCTGTGGCTGCCATGGCCTCCACCCTGGAGAACAAGGCACGCTGCCGCAGCCCCTGCTACCGCTGCTGCGATCCCTGGGGGGAGCTGCGCACGGGCGCCTGCCTCTGCGGCAGGCAGCGCAGGCTCGCGCCCCCGCTGACGCGTGCTGCACCCGGCCCCTCCGCGCAGACGCCGCTGCCGGCGGCCTCGGAGCTGTCGCCCGATGAGCTCGCCACTGTGCAGCTCTTCAAGGAGAACACGTGAGAGTTTTGTTCAATTAATTGATTATAAAAAAAATTTATCTAAAAAAATAGTAGATACTTCGGGTGGGGCAGGCAAGGGAGGGAAAGCTGCAGGGCAGCGGGGATAGCCAGGCACAGGGGCTTGCGGCCCTCTGCTGCGGCGCACGTGTGCCGCACACCTACATCTCCTCCGCCTTCCTCCCACACGTTAGCAGGCCGGCAGTGGTGAATATCGCCAACATTGCTCTAGCACAGACACACCCCTATTTCAGCACGGACTTGCTGCGCATCCCGCAGGCGCGTGGTGGCGGCAGCCGGCGGCGTGGCCTGCGGCAGCACAGCAGGCGGCTGGGCGGCCCTGCGCCGGGGCCACCTGGAGCAGTGATGCGACGCGGCTGCCACGCTCCGCCTCCGTGCAGGGCCAGGGCAGCGGCTTCGTGTGGGATACGAAAGGTCACATTGTCACAAACGCCCACGTGATCCGGGGCGCGGCAGGTGGGCGGTAGCTCCGATGACACAGGCCCCACGCATCAGAGAGAGCGCACCCGTCTCCAACTGCTGCGCTGCCCCCCCCCACCCCCCACCCCCCACCCCCANACCCCCCGCAAGCAACTTGCCCCACCCACCCACCCACCCACACCACACCACCACCACCACCACGTGCTGCGCCCTCTGCAGAGGTGCAGGTGGCGCTCATCGACCAGCAGGTCTTTCCGGCCAAGATCATCGGAGGTGGGTGCATTGGTGCTGGCGTTTGCACTTGCACTGCCGCGCCGCCATTGGACGTCCGCCATGCCTCCCTCCTCCAGCTGCCCCCACCTGTCCCCGCACCCCCCCACACATTCTCGCGAGTCCCCACCCACTCATACCACCCACACCTAACCACTCACCCACATCGGCAGGCGACGTTAGCAAGGACATTGCCGTCCTGCAGCTGGAGGCCCCCAAGGAGGTGCTGGCGCAGCTCAAGCCCATCACGCTGGGTGCCTCCTCCAACCTGGCAGTTGGGCAGCGGGTGTACGCGGTGGGTGGGTGCCTGCCTGCCTCGCGCGTGGGGCGGCCCTGCCACTCGCCGCCGCTCTCGCGCTGCCTGCCAATGCGCGCCTCGGCCCATCCCGGTGCCTGCTGCCTGCCGTCTTTGCTCATTCTGAGTTCACTCAGAGTTCATTCAGAGCCTGCTGCCCCTGGGGCGTGTGTGTGGATTCTGCAGATCGGCAACCCCTTTGGGCTGGACCACACGCTCACCAGCGGCATCATCAGCGGCCTCAACCGAGAGCTCAGCAGCGGCGGTGGGTGTTGTGTAGGGTTTCCGGTGATGGGGGTTGTTTGGGGCACATGCAGTTTGCCGTGCAAGTCGTACAAGGTGTCCGCAGCTCAGCTTGGCCGCCGTGACGCCGACCTGCCCGCCTGCCTGCACTCCAGCGCTGAGCGCGCCGCTCAGCATCGCTGTTCTCTTCTGCAGGCGCAGGCCCCAGCCTGCGAAACGTCATCCAGGTGGGTGCCCCAGCTCTACCTGCACCAGTGAGGCGGAGAGCGCTGCGCACACAGCAACCACGACCTGGTCTGTAGGGAAGCGGCGGGCAGCCGCGCCACCCTGCGTGGCACACCTGCTAGCCTTGCTAACGCCCCGCCATGCTGCCCTGCAGACCGATGCAGCCATCAATCCGGGCAACTCAGGTTGGCTGCGATGAATGGACCGCCTGCCTGAACTTGCTGCCCCTGCTGTGTGCTGGCTCCCAGCCAGCAGCAGGGTCGATGCGTGCGCCTGCTGCGGCCTCACTAGTCGAGCTGCCCCATGCTGTCTCGCCCCCTGTTTGCGGCCTGGTTTGGTCTTACAGCGTGGTGCCGTGAGGCGTGCACCGTTCCACTTGAGCGCAGGCGGCGTGCTGCTGGACAGCAAGGGGCGCCTGATTGGGATCAATACTGCGATTGCCGACCCCTCGGGCCGCGGCGGCTTCAGCGGCGTCGGGTTTGCCATTCCCATCGACACGGGTGCGCTGCACGCGCCGCGTGCCCGCAGCATGCAGCGCGCTGCAGAGTGGCTTGCACCACCCGCTAGCTGCCGTGCTCCAGTGGGCGCGCTGCCGCCTGCCCGCTGCCGCGCTGCTGCCCCCGCGGCACGCGTGAGCACAGACACCATGCATGCAGCGTGCCCTCACCGCCAGGCCATACACGTCCTGCTAACCCCACCCCCACCCACCCACCGCGCAGTCAAGGGCCTCGTGGAGCAGATCCTGACCTATGGCCGCGTCGTGCGCCCCGTGCTGGGAATCAACCTGGCGCCGCCGCAGGCGCTGCGGCAGGTGCGCCAGGCCGCCTGGCGTCCTGCTGCTGGATGTGCCGCCGGCAGGGGCACGGGCGCAGCCCGAGGCCCTTGCTCGAGCGCCTGTCTTGTGCCCGGGGCAGGGGATGGCAGGGCAGGTTGGAGAATGACAGGGCAAGCAGATTGGCTGGGAGCTGCCGCGCTTGCTTTTGGTGCCTCAAAAGGCTCGTCGTGCTGAGCACGGGCCCCCCTCTGCGCACGCACCTGCCCCCTCCGCCGCCGCGGCCTGCAGCTGGGCCTGCAGGGCGTGTTGGTGCTGGATGTGCCGCCGGGGACGCCTGCCACCAAGGCCGGCATCGAGGTGGGTTGAGGCCATGCTGAGCATGAGGGGGGCTTGAGGGGAGCGCCCTGCCTATGCAGCAGCGATGCCAGAGACGAGGCGCCCATCCGACCTGCCCTCGCCCAGCTGGTGCGTGAGCTTCTCGCCCGCTCTTCTTGTACCGCAGGGGCTGCGGAGGGATGGGTACGGCAGGCTCACTGTGGGCGACGTGATCATTGGCATGTGAGCGCTGGCTGGCAGTGTGCCCCCACGCACGAGCTGTGCTCGGCGCGGCAGCGCACAGCGTCGCAGCGCCGCGCTCTGCCTCCCGTCGCCTCAGCGCCGCTCTTCTGCGCTGCACCCCTGCTACCCTGGCTCTCCAGGAACGGCAAGCAGGTGCGCAACGAGGCCGACCTCTTCAACATCCTGGACGACTGCAAAGTGGGTGCAGGGTCGGCAGAGGGGCTGATGTGATGTGCAAAAGAGGCAGGCCAGGGGTGGCAGGGGGCGCGTGGCAGGCAGCAGCGCGCGCGACGCCTGCACTCTGACGTCGCGTCTCTGCCCCCTCTGTCTTCCCGCTGGCTTCCCGGTGCCAGGTGGGCGACGCCGTCAAGCTGGACCTGCTCCGCCACGGCCGTGAGCGCAAGACGGTGTCGGTGGTGCTGGCGGAGCGGCAGCCGGAGCCGACCGAGTGAGGGGCGGCGCGCGGCTGTGCGTCGTCCACCGGCGGTCGAGGCAGTCACATCTTGCCCTTGTCGATGCACGTGGCAATCGATTGGCACCACTGGTCCCTGCACACGCTCCAGAGTTGCCATGGGGGGTGGGCGGCGAGAAGGTGGAAAGGAGGGGCGTCAGTCACAAGGAGCCAGTCACAAGGAGCCAGTCACAGTCGGTTGCCATCGTGCAAAAATCAGCAGGCTTTCGCCATCAGTTGCACAAGTTGCACGCAGGCATGTGCTGTGCCACGCCGCACAGCATTGCCCGCTCAGCGTGCGGGCCCGCTCCTCGCCAGCAAGGCCGAGGCCTTGGACCGTCCCTCAGGTACCCGCGAAGGGGGGCAGGCGTGTGGGTGGGCTCTGGCGGGCTCTGGCGAGGCTGACGCTCCTCGCCGCCCCCCTTCGCAGGCCGCGGGTGCGTGCCACCAGGCGGGCCACGCCGTGCACGACGCGCGCAGGAACAATACCGCACGACCGCCCCGAGGCACCAGCGGAGCTGTTCTCCAGCGCACTGCAGGGCCTGGCCGCTGCCGCCGGCGCGGGCGCGCTGCAGGCAGGGCGTGCGAGTAGGGCGGCGCTCGAGCACGCCGGCGCGGAGCTGAAGCGCCTGCTGGAAGGTGGCCAGGGCAGTGCCAGCGGCAGGGCAGAGGCACAGCAGTCAGCAACACACATGAATGTGCCGCCCAGCAACGGTGAGGTCGCGTATGCACAGGAAGCAGAGCCGGACACAGAGGAGCGCGCGGCAACAGGGGCCCACAAGGGGGATGCGGCGGAGACGCAGGCAGCGCTGTCGCGGCACGCCCAGGCCAGCGAGGACTGGGCGGCGGCGGCAGAGGACTGGGCGGACGCAGCACAGCGGTGGGTGGCGTCTGCGTCGCGTGAGTGCCAGGTGCGAGGCCGGGGTGGGGCCGCCCTGCATGAGCCGCAGTGCAGGCGCTGCTCAGGAGCCGCAGTGCAGGTGACAGCCGACACGCAGCTCCACGTGTGTTGCGCCAACTGTCAGCAAACGGGTGGATTACATTAACGTCTGCCAGCGATTAAAAGGTGTGCTTGCCTCCCCTGTTGCGCGTGCAGGAGGCCAGGGCCTTTGCGGACCTGCTTGTGCAGCAGGCCGCAGAGGCGCAGGCGTGGGCCCGAGTCGCGCAGGACTGGGTGGGGATCGCGCGGGAGGACGCGCACCACGCGCGGGTGCAGGCGGCCGAGCTGCTGCGCCAGGCGGCGGCACTGCGGGCGGGCATTGCGGCGTGCAGGGCCGCCACGCTGGGCGCAAGCGAGGACCCGCCTGTGGCTGTGGCGAGTGGCGCGCCGGGGACGGCCGGGCAGCCAGGGGCGGGCTGTGCCAGAGGCGAAGGTGCAGGCACGCCAGCCGTCCCCCTGGCCGAGCATATGGCGATGCTGCGCAGCCGCGTGGCGGCGCTGGCGGCGCTGGCTGGCCTGGCTGCGGTAGTGGCAGTGGCGGGACTGGACCTGTCGGTGACGCTGTCATGCAGCATGGATTCGAGGAGCCAGGGTTCGAGCAGCATGGGTTCGTGCAGCACCTATTTGGATGAGAGCATGTGAAGTCGCTAGCGCTCCTTACAGCCTAGCTCACACATACACACGAGTACATTGCCTCGAAAGTGCCCACACTCGCACGTCTCCATTCTGTTACTCAGCAGGGGCTGCCGCAGCCCTGGATGCCGCTGCGGATGAGGGCGCCGTCCCCCTCGCCGGCGGCAGCACGCAGGGCCGCCAGCTTGGCGGCGCCCGCGGCGCCAGCGCCCGCGCCCGCCACGCTGCACGACAGGGAGCGTGCCATGTGCTTGCTTGAGATGGAGCGCGCCGGGCTCAGCGATGGTGCCGAGGCCTGAGTGTGGAGAGCGCCGGGGCACGAGTGCTCCACAAGCAGCGGCGGAGGTGCCTCGGCGCTGCCGGTGCTGGGGCAGGTCCCGGGCGCGGGCGGCGCCCGGCCGCCACCCGGCGTGATGTGCTGCCACGCCCGCCTGGGCAGCAGGCGCAGCTGGCACCACCAGCCCCGGCGGCGCAGCATGCGGACCTGCTCCTCGTGCTCCGCCTGCTGCTCGCGCAGCTGCTCCGCGTGCGCCCGGGCCAGCGCCGCCAGGTGGCTGGCGTGCTGGCGGCCCGCCGCCGTCAGGTCCTCGGCGTGGCGCTGCGCCGCCGCCGCCGCCGCCGCGGCGGCGGCCGCCTGCGCGCGCGCGATCTCGCGCCGCGCGGCCTCCAGCTCGCTGGCCAGCCCGGCAGAGTGCTCCAACTCCGCGGCGTAGGCCCCCTCCTTCTCTTCCAGCAGCTTCGAAACATCGGCCAGCTGCTCCGCCAGCCGGTCTCGCCGGTACTCTGCGTCCCTGAGCGCGCTGGCCGCTGCCTCCGCCCGCGCCTGCCCCGCGCCCAGCGCCCGCTGCGCCCCGCCCAGCTCCTGGCGCAGCGCTGCCGCCTGCGCCACCTCCGCGCGTGCGCCCTGTGAGGGACAGGCAAGTCCCTCGGCAATGCTGTCAGCTCTGCTGTCCCAGACAGGGCTGGACTCCTAGGATGCAGGCGTGATGGACGTTGCAGCACATTTGAGACCCGCTCGCCTGGCGTTCACGCCACAGCAGCCGCACTAGTGCGACCAGCGACTCGGGCCTGAGCGCTTCCAAAACTTGCGTCGCATTGCCTTCCCCATAGAGTGCTACCGTGGCAAAAGCGAGGATGTCGCCCTGCTCAGAGTCCTCCTGTTGGCGGCCAGGGGGAGCGTGCAAGTGAGCGCGTGGGTGCGGGCGGTTGGCGCACAGCGGCGACGGGCGGGAGTCTGGTGGCGGCGCGGGGCTGATGCGCGCGCAATTGCATCCAAAGCGGCCTCACCGCCGCCCCCATGCTTGAAGCGTGCGCGTGGAGGAGGATAGTGCTGGTGGTTTGCTCTCAACTCGTGTGTGTTAATAAACCACTAAAACACGATAGAGAGAGCACATGACGCTTCGATGTAGGCGCACCAGGTGTCGAGGCATGCAGAGGTCCTGGAAATAAGAGCCACAGTGACATGTGCCCGACATGGCCACCGCCGCAGTCGCACTGGCCGCCGGCGCCGCGATATCGCACCCCACTTTGTCCACGCTTGCTGCTCGTTGCAGAGCAATAATAGTCACAAATAGCAGATAGGTCAAATATCAAGAGTTGGGGTGCAATAGAGCAAGCTGCGAGGTAAGTATCTGAGTCGGTTGGGCGTCGGTTGAGGAGCGTGCGCTTCAACCAATGAAGCAGTAGGGGTCGGTGCGAAGGCTGGAGCTGCCATTTGCCCCGCCTCCGCCAAGGCCGGAGCTGCCACCGTCAACGCAGATGCTGCCACCAGGGCCGTGAGCTTGGCCCTTGTTGCCAGCAAAGCCACTGTCGCAGCTGCCGCCAAACGCGCCGACGCCGCCATCCTGCCCGATGGTGCCTGCAGGACAGCTTCCCCTGCCAAAGCCGCCTGCCGCAAAGCCGGTCCCGCCGCCAAAGCTGCCGCTGCCAAAGCCGCCATCGTCAAAGCCCCCGCCGCCAAAGCCCCCGCCGCCGAAGCCGCCATCGCCAAAGCCCCCGCCGCCAAAGCCGCCGCCGCCTGTCGATGCGGGCGCGTCGGGCCCGGCGCCCAGGACCGCGAGGATGCGCTGCTCCAGTACAAGGCACTCGAAGTCAGGATCGTCGCAGAAGCCGCCCAGCGCCGGCTCCCCCGCCGCCCCCGCCTCCAGCCCCAGGCATGCGCAGCCGGCGCAGGCCTCCATCAGGCCCACCGCCACCACCGCATCCTGCAGCGTGACCTCGCTCCGCGCCATGAGCCGTGCTGCGGGGACCGGGCGCAGCGAGCACGGGCGCGGGGTCGCGTACGTGGACTGGTAGCTGCTTCTCCTCCACGCGCCTTGCGCCTCTCCTCCCCGCGCAGCGCGAGCAGCCTTCCATCTGCCGTCCCTGGACCAGTTGCCTGCCCTCCCCGCCTCGCAAAGCCTCACCGTGCGCCTGCGCCACCCGCACCAGGCTCTCCAGCTTGCGCACCGTGCCCTGCCCGCCCGCCTGGCGCCCCGCCGCCTGGCGCAGCGCTTTGTAGTAGGCACTTAGCAGCTCCTCCGCCTCCTCGCTCAGAGTGGGGAGAAAGGCCTGCTTGGCCCACGCGATGTAGTGGCGCAGTGCCTCGACTGGCCAGTGCTGCGGCCAGCAGCAGGCAGGCGGTTGAGTCGGTCCGCGGTGCGCCGAGCGTCGAGCGAGCGGCAAGCAGCAGGTGTGCACAGCAGCCACAGGCGCCTGCTCCCACCTGCGCTGCGGCGCTGCCCCAGCCCCCGCCGGTGCCCTGGCCGCTCAGCAGGTGGTCTGCCAGCTCCTCGTCGAGCTCGGGGCGCTGTTCATCCACGAGCAGCATGACCAGGTCAAAGCGGGAGAGCAGCGGGCCAGAGATGGCCAGCTGGTCTGCCAGCGACCTGCAGTGGAACGAAGCTCAATGAGACCAGTGTGCGCAGCCTGCTGCTCTGCTCCATCGCCTCAGGTGCGTTGCATGGCCAGCGGCACGGCACATCGCCGCCGCCGGCACAGCCTGCGCGACAGCACTCCGCTGGCCACGCCGCCGCCTCACTTGCGCGGGTTGAAGCGCGAGTTGCCACGGGGGTTGCAGGTGGCAAACACCGCGGTGCGCGTGTGCAGAGTGCTGATCAGGCCGGCCTTGGCGACCGACACTGTCTGCTGCTCCATTGCCTCGTGCATGGATGCGGCGACGCCGTCGCGGATGCCTGCAGGGGGATGGTGGGCGGTGCGCCACGACAGGTGAGCGAGTGCAGCAGCATGCACTGTTGCTGCTCTGCTGCCAACCCACATCAGTTGGAATAGAAGCTTCTAGTGGGCAGGCCTGCTGCCGCCCTCGCGCCCACCGTCAAACTCGTCAATGCAGGCCACGCCTCCGTCCGCCATCACCAGCGCCCCCGCCTCCAGTCCCCAGTTGGGGCCGTCCTTGACCGCCGCCGCGGTGAGCCCCGCCGTCGAGGAGGCGCGGCCGCTGGTGATGACGGAGCGGGGCGCAAGCTTGGCCACGTACGACTGCAGCTGCGACTTGCCTGGCGCACAAATGGGGACAGGCGCAGGCTGAGCGCTGAGCAGTGCTGCCTGTCCTGCAAGGAGCGCCGGCATTTGCAGCAACCTGCAGCCGTTGCAGCCTGCAGCCTGTTGCAACCTGCAGCAACCTGCATCCTTCCCCGGCCCACCTGTTCCAGGGTCGCCAACCAGCAGCTGGTGGACCTCGCCACGGATGTGCGCTCCGCCGTCCTGCCGGGCCACGCCGCCCACCAGCATGAGCAGGCTGGCCAGCTTGACATGAAAGAGGCCGCAGAGCTGGGGGCAGAGCGAGGCGACAAGCTGCGCCAGGGGGCACAGTTGCCTGCGTCAAGCCAAGCGCCCCTTGCGCTCACCCCAATCGGCAGACAGTCGTTGCATGCCTTCTCAGGGCCGCCCTGGCCAGCTGCGTGCAACGCAGCGCCAACAAGCTGCCGCCCCTGCCCCACATACCTTGTTGCGCCCGAGCAGCGGGCAGGCCGCGTGCGCCTGCCAAAAGGCCTGGAACGATGCCACCATCTCCGCCGGCACGTCCAGCAGCGCTGCCGCCTTGCGGTCGCGGTCCTGCAGGATTGCGTGCCAGCCGGTACTCGTTTGCATATGGCAGCCGCTGCTCAGGCGCTGGCGCTCAGCGACTATGGCTGGCACCGAGCGCGGCAGGCCAGCCCACCTGCAGCAGGCTGGTCGCCTGCAGCGCCAGGCCGACGTGGCAGCGCAGGCCGGGCACCAGCTTGTCGAATTGCCGCACCACAATCCCTGTCACCTGCACATCATCTGCGCGAGGCCAGGGAGGGAGGCGCAGGAGAGCGCGGGAAGTGGGAGGCGCAGAGAGGGGGAGGTACAGAGAGCGGGGGAAGTGGCTGCACGAGCGTGCATGGAGGCAGCAGCGCAGGGACACAGCCGCTCATGCACTGGGCCGCTGTCGAGGACACCCGAGGCGCCACCCCGCACGCACCGCCCACTTGCACTGCGCCAGCCAGCTCGTCCTGCAGCAGGACGGTCAGCGACTTGGGCGTTGCGCCCATTGCCTGCCGGCACTGCACCCGCTCCTGCAGCTTGATCTCCTGGTAGTTCGTGAAGAGCTTGTCCTCCACATCAGCCAGGTGCCTGCACCCAGCCAGCAAGAGAAACGCGCGTGCCGGGTGTGCTGGTGGCGCAGGTGCGCAGAGAGGGCGCAGTCTGGCGGAGCGACCAGAGCGCGTGAAGCACAGATGCGCGTGTGTGCTGCGGCGCGTCGGCGCCGCAGCACGCACGCGAACGCGGTGCCCAGGCATGCTTTGTCGTTGTTGGAGGGGCAGACCCGCGGGAGCTCGATGCCACCGCCGATCTCCAAGTCTGGCTTGAGCAGGAACCTGCAGGGCAGGGCGGAACGGGCTGGTGGGCAGGCGGCGGGCAGGCAGGCCTGACGCAGGCTCAACCTGAGACGCGAGCGCTTGAGAACAAGTCGGCCTGGCGCACGCCCTGCTCCCGGTCCACCCACCTGTGCTTGCACCGCGTGCACTCAAACAGGCGACGCGCCTCCAGCACGCGCACCGCGCCCGCCTTGACGACCGTGCCGACCACGGTGATGAGGCGGCCAATGTGGGGCGCGCCGACCGCGCTGAGGCTGTCGCCACTGCCGTCGTTGGAGAGGAACAGCGCCAGACCCTCCAGCCGCACGTGCACCCGCTCCTTCACGCTCGCGGCCACCTGCGCCTCGGGCGGCAGCTCCGCCAGCAGGTGCGCCTGCGCCGCGACCAGGGCGTCGTCAAAGACGGGCAGGAGCAGAGCCGCGTGGCGCAGCAGCGCGCCCGCCACGTCCGAGTCGTACGCCGCGAGGTCGGCGAGGTTGAGGGGCAGCGCCGCGTGTCGCTCGCCGCCTCGCAGGATGGCGGTGACGTCCTGAATCGGCGGCAGCAGAAGCGGCGCAGCGCGTCGACAGCTGGGCGCCGCCGAGGCGGCCGGGCGGCGTGGCCTACTCCCTGTGCCTCGCGTCTCTGCCATTGCGCCGCTTCTGACAATTGTTTGCACCCATATTCATTGCTCCCTGCGAAGGAGCTCCCTTCTCTGCCCACTCTCCCCAGTTCCCGCTCTGAGCTCTGGCTACCTGTCGCCTCTCCTTGAGCAAGAACCGGATGAAGGCCTGGCGCGCGAGCTCCTCGGCGCTCAGCTGGACCATTTCTATCGCGCTCGCATCGAAGGAGGGAGTGGTGAAGATGAGCGCGATAGATCAACTTCCATGGTGGACCCGCTTGCCACCTGACGCCACCGCCTGCCCCACCGCCCTCAAAGCGCGCATATCGTGCTGCCCAAGTCCTTCCCCATGCCCCCAAACAACGCTGTCTGCAGTCTGCAGACGGCTCTGAAGGCAGGGGGGCGTCCGGCGAAACATGAGCGCGGGAGGGAGGGTGCGGCGGCAGCCATTGGGCGGCTCCTGCCACAACACGGCTCCTGCCACAACACGGCTCCTGCGCTGCTGTGTCCCAAGGGTTGGCAGCGTCCCAAGCAGCCAGAAGATGGTACACTACAAAAGAGTTACCACATCTACCCTAATTGGTGCTACAGCACTACCATCATGTCTACTGCAGGTCAGCCCTCGCGGCTGCCACCCAGCTATCCCCCACCATCCCCTCTCCCCCAAGCCTACATCCATGCTGACAGGGGAAATGCTGCCTTGTTCAGAACCAGAGACAGCTTGGAGTGGAACGGATCCTCCACCGACCTTGAGGCACAGAGCAGCAGCTCACGCACTGCGGCCTGAAAGGCGAGCGGGAAGGCGTGGTGCGTCTGCGGGCTCCAACGGCCCGCTACTGCGAGCCCCAGCAGCCTGCGGAGGCACAGGGATGGGTCGACACCAGAGAAGGTCAGGCGGAGCACGTGGTGAGGGAAGTCGGCGCAGGCAGATCCAGCAGCGTTCGCACCTGGGCAGCAGAGTGCGTCGCCTTGTGCCCACCAGCTCCCTGCAGCTGTGCAGACCCGCAAATGTGTGGCAACCTGCAGCCACAGCCCACCTGTTTGCGCCCATAAAGCCAAAGCCATCATCCGGCTCGTCGCGCCCGGCCTCCAGGAAAGGGCGGCCGCCCACAGGCACAGGCCGGCAGCCCGCGTCCAGCAGCGCTTCCAGCAGGAGCAGGTCGGTGCGCAGCACCTCGGGAGTATCCTGCGCGGCACAAGAACAGCTGAGCGACACTGTTGGAGCCAAGAAAGGAGGCAAGCACGCGGCAGCAGCAGGCCACACCTGCTCGGGCCGGCAGCCAGCGCCACCGTGGTCCATCCGTGCCGAAAAGATGCGTAGGATGGGGCAGCTGGAGTACGAGCCGGCTGCAAGCACGCCTCGAGACAAAGAGGTAAAGTAAAGTAAATCGGGGGGTTTACGTCCGGTTTAGTGGTCAATCACTGAACCGTTACCAGACGCCTGGCGCTGGAACAGCCGAGGCCCAGGTTTGCAGCTAGTGTTCCGGCTGAGATTCGAACCCCTACCACTTGGGCGGTCAGTCCAGCTCATTATTTAACGTCGCGGCCAACGACGTCGCGGCCAAAGAGGGTGCACGCGCAATGGCTCGCTCGATCGTGGAGAGGGGGAAGCCCCGCAGCAGCACGCCACCTACCACGCCCCCTGCGGGAGCGTCGAGGGCTAGGGCGGCAAACTGACTGAGGGGTTTACATGCAGAGCCACAAGCACATCTATCGCCCGCGCCGGGGGGCCTACGACGCTGAGAGAAATAGTGCTCCGCGCGGGGCGGATCTGGAGACCAGACGGCGGGGCAGGGGCGGGCGGAACCACCGACACCGGCCCAAATGGCGGGGGAGCAGGGAGATTGAGCAGGGGATTCACGAACGCAGGGCGGCGGGCCATGCGGGCGCCGCGCCGAAGCGGCAGTCGTCGGCGTAAAAGGTCTGCAGAGGGACCAGGCCACAAGGGGGCATGACCAAACGGCTGTCCGGCGGGGGGCCCACTCGCGCAGGTTCGGCGAGCCAGGAGCTGCGCCGGAGGGTGTGCGTGCGGGGCACGACGCGGACGGTGTGTCCGGTCGCGGCCCCCGACCCCGCAAGCAGCACCCCCGGCGCTGCGCCGGCTGCTTCCCCGTTGCTGGCTAGCCACCGCGCTGGCGAGCGTGTCGAGCGAAGAAGGGGAGAGGGAGCAGGTCAAGGAGGAGCAGAAGGGAGGAAGAGCACGCTGCTGAGCACAGAGAGGCAGCCGGGCTGCCGAGCAAAACGCATGGGTGGGGATGAGGAGGGAGCAGGAAGGGCAGACCAGAGGAGGAGGGTGGGAATGGACATGGAATCAAGCACTGTCGGGATCGGGTGTGGGGCACGAGGGCAGGGCAGGGGAATGGGGATGGGTGGGGTACGAAGGATGAGAGGAGGTGAGGAAGGCATGAGGCAGAGCACAGTGCGTGGGGGGGCG
>PCFQ01000058.1:1807245-1828033 GCA_003063905.1 Chlorella sp. A99
CCCCCCCCCCCCCCCCCCCCCCCACACACACACAAAACACACACACACACACAAACACACACACTAACCACCACCACCACCACATGCACACACAGGCAACGGCACCGGCGGCGAGTCAATCTACGGCGCGCGCTTTGCCGACGAGGTGCGTGGCAGCGCGGCGGCAGAGGCGCCGCCCACGCCGAGCTGCCCCTTTGCCGCCCCGCTCTCCCTTGCATGCCGCCGCCCACCGGCCGCCTGCCGCGCGCCCCTCTGCACACGCGCATGCAGAACTTTGTGCTGAAGCACGTCGGCCCCGGCGTGCTGTCCAGCGCCAATGCCGGTGAGAAGAATTTTTCGGATTTTCGCCAGTGCTGCCGGTGAAAAGAAATAGCGGATTTTTTTCGGACGCATGGACGCACGCGCCATCCGTGTGTGACCCCCTCCCTGCAGGCCCCAACACCAATGGCAGCCAGTTCTTCCTCTGCACGGTCCAAACCCCGTGGCTTGATGGCCGGCACACCGGTAAACGCCGCCGCACTGCTCGCTGTGCACGGGCGCGCCCGGCGGCTGCCAGCTGCGGCAGCCGTCCGCCTGGCGCGCCCGGCGGCTGCAGCCCACCAACAGTGTGCTCCGGTGCATCCGATCCCCTTGCATTTATCTGCAGTCTTCGGCCAGGTGATCAGTGGATTTGAGGTGGTCAAGGCCATCGAGGCGTGCGGCAGCCGCCCCCGAGGCGAGACGAGCCACGACGTTGTGATTGCCGACTGCGGCGTCGTGGAGCCCAAGGGCGGCGGCGCGGCGCCTGCAACCACCGCATCCGCGGCGCCGCAGCAGCCGCCGCGGCCCGCCCGCGGTGGGGCGCAGCGCCGTGCAGCCCCTGCGCCGACGGCTGCCGCGCGCCTGCGCGGGCAGCGGCGCGCGGCGCTCGCGGGGCGCGCGCTGGCGCCCCGCCGCACCGGACGGAGCGGTGCGCCTGCCGCAGCAGCAGTGGGCATGCGCATGGCGCTGTGCTAATTGTCGTCTGAAGGGCAGGGGCATCCCTCTGATCCCTCCGCTGGCCAGTAACGCGTCCCAGGGCGCTCGCGTCACCACATGCGCAATCCACAAGCTGAGCCACACATTTAACGGGCCTGGGCAACTGTGCACCATGCGCACCGCATCCGCTAGTATGGCGAAGAGTAGCCCTGCCCGGGGGGCGGCCGCCACCGCTGCTGTGGGTCGGACGCGCCGCCGCCGCCGCCGCCGGCCTCCCAGCTGCCGGGCTGCTGCTGCTGCTGCTGCTGCTGCGCGCCGTCCCACACCTCTGCCTCCTGCCAGCCGCCGCCCGCCTGCTGGTCCCAGGACCCCGGGCCGGCCGCAGACGCCTCCACGTCGTACACCGCGGGCTCGTAGGCAGCCTGGGAGTGGCCGGGGGCGAAGCCATCCGCCGCCAGCTGCGACTCCCGCTCCACCTCCAGGCTCATCTCCAAGAACTCAGACCTGCGAGGCACAGCATGGGCGCGCGCGTGCAGGCGTGAGCACGAGCAGGCGATGGAGAGCAAGGAGGCCGGCGGCGCCGCGCCGCGCCCCTCGGCCCTGGCGGGCCAGCCAGGCACGCCTTTCCGCGCTACCCCCCCGCGCTCTCCGCCCCGCGCCCCAGACTCTGCTCGCCTGTCGAGGAAGGGGTACTCTGCCAGCCAGAGGCCAGAGGTGGGGAGGTAGCAGTCCTTGACGGCCTTGAACGTCGCAAACGAGGGGTCAGCTGCGAGCACCACCAGCTCCACCGGCTCGCCCGGCCGCACCAGCTCGTACCTGGGGCGGCGCAGGGGAGGAGGTGGATGGGATGGGCTGGCGCAGGGGCGGGGGAGTCTCGCGTGCTCGGCGAGCGCGGCGCGGGGGGGCGCAGGGGCGTGCGTGGCGCTCGGGCTGCAGGGAGCAGGGCGCGCTGCGCCTGCAGCCTGCCCCCCAACCCCCAACCCCAACCCCCAACCCCCAGAGAGACTGCACCTGCTGTCGTACGGCAGCGTGACCTCGGTGTACGCGCCGCCGGGGTCGCCCACCAGGAATCGCGAGAGCCGCATGTTGTTGTATGCGCCGCCGCCCAGGGCGTTCCCGCCCAGCGCGCCGCCCTCCAGCCCCGCGCCCCAGGCCGGCTTGGGCCGCCCGCTGAACGCGAGCTCCAGCACCTGTGGGGCGGGGACCAGGGACCGAGAAGAAAGTCGCGGGTGCTCGCGCCGCGGCGGCCAGGCACCGACGGGCGCAGGGCGGGCGGGCATGCCGGGCCGCAGGCTGTGTGGCGCGGCGGCGGCATGCCGGGCCGCAGGCTGCGCGGCGCGGCGGTGGCGTGGATGGCCGGCACGTCGACGCGCGCCCCGCCGGCCTCCAAGCCGCGCGTGCGCAGGCGCGGCCCCACCCGCTCGCCCCTTGCTCCCCGCCCCTTGCCTGCGCGCGCCACAGCCCCACGTATCGCAGGTCCTTGCGCAGCGAGTAGTTGCGGGAGGCGGCGCGGGCCCAGGGCCACCAGAGCGGCCAGGTCAGCGAGGTGGCGGCCAGCATCGCGACCTGCGGAGGGGGCCGGCGGGCGCGGCCTCAGGGGCCCCGGCCACAGCAGTTGAAATCGCTGCCGCTGGGTACAATCGGCTGAAGAGCGCGTGCAGCACGTCCTTTCAACGGCCCCCAGGGCTGCAGGCTCTGCCACCCACCGCCTTTGCGCCCCCGCCCGCCCCAGCGCCCCCCACCCCCCCCCCACACACACACCACCTTGGACATGAGCACGGTCAGCGCAAGGGAGCCCGCCCAGCGCTGCACCGCGTCGGCTGAGGAGCCGGTGAAGTAGGCGGCCTGGTCGGCGCTGGGCACGACCGGCAGCACGCGGTCGGCCTCGCTGGGGTTGAGCAGCACGATGTCGGGCGCGACCAGCGCCTCGGCCTCCGCGTCCTCGGGCGCCGCGTTCGCCTCCCACGCCGCCGCGCCGCGCGCCGCCTCCTCGTCCTCATCTGCAGCAGCGTCGTCCCAGGCCCGCCGCCGCCGGCCCGCCGCCGCGGCTGCCGCGGCGGGGGACGCGTAGGCGTCGGCAAAGGCGCTGCTGCTGTCTCCGGGCTCGTCCTCCTCTGGCCGCGGCCGCCGCCGCTCGGGCGCCTGCCGCCAGCCGCCCGCGCTGCCCACCGTGTGCCGCGGCCGCGCCGCTGCCGCCGCCGCGTCTGCCTCCTCCTCCGCGGCGTCTGCGGCCGCGGCGGCCGCGCGCCGCCGCGCCCGCCGCGGCGACCCCCACCCCTGCCCTCGTTGGAGGTAGTCCCAGGCGCTGCCGGGCCCCGCCTCTGCCTCGTCCCGCGCGCGCCGCTGCCGCTCCTGCTCCGCCTCCTCCTGCTCGCGCTCCCACTCGCCGCCGCCCAGGTCCCGGCCCCACGACTCCTCTGCCCACGCGTCCATCACGCCCGGTGGGGCACCCACATTGGGGCCCCACTCTTCCGCCCAGGCGTCGCGCAGCTGCGGGTCTGCCTCCGCGCTCCGCTGGCGTCGGCGGGAGGGGCCACGCCGACCGCGCTCCGCCTTCCCGGCGCCCGCCTCCCAGCCCTGGGACGCCTGCTGCACCGCCCGCGGGTAGCCAGCAGGCGCGGCTGCCTCCTGCGCTGCCGTCGCCGGCTGCTGCTCATAGCCCCATGCCTGGCGCTGCTGCCGGCGGGCAAGGCGCGCGGCGCGGCGGGCCGCCTGCCCGTCGTCTGCCGCGATCGCAGTGCCGTCCTGGCCCCAGGCGCTGCCGTTGGCGCTGCGGGCGCCACCTTGCGCCTCTTCGCTGTCACCGTAGATGGACTCTCTCTTGCGCACGCCCCCTCCGCGGCCTGCGTTGCCAAGGGGGCACGAGTGTATGAGGCCCGCCCGCCGCCCGCCAGCGTCGGCCCTCCCCTCGGCCGCAGCTCTGCCCTGACCTGCGCTCCAGCTGTATCTTGCCACGCATGGCGCCATGGGACGCCGCGCGCCTCGCGACCTGCCACAGGCCAGCCTCAGGCCCGTGGGCCTCGTTCTCAGCAGCATGCGCCACCGCTGCAACCCACACCACTGCTTCACCGATCAAAGCGCGATTGGAACCTGAGGACGGGCAAGAGCAGAAAATTGCTGCTGCAATCCGAGGCGAATTAGCCTCTAGATGCTGCAATTGACACTGCTGGAATATCGACCAACAGCGGCAAGGCTAAACAACTCCCCGCAGCACCGGCTGCTCATGACACCCAGCCGCTGCATGCATGCACATGCTCAACCCATTCCAACGTCCAATTTGCACCTTGAATCGATCGATTGCAGCCCCTGCCAGCGAGGTGCTTGAGGGAGCGGGCGGCTCTGGTTCGGAAGCAGCTGCTGCGCCTCATTGCGGCCTCGCTCGAGACGTCAGAGGATCTCCAAGTGCACTGCGCACAGCTGACCTGCCTGAGAGAGCAGCCGGCAAACCACCATGTCTGCCCGTGGGAAGCGCAAGGTAGGGAGGGCAGAGGGCCCTCCGCATGCACGGCACGACGCTGCACTGTCACGAGCTGGCGTCTGCGAGCCCGCCGCTCACGCCGCCGCCGCTGCTCGCCGCCCCGTGCAGTCGCCGTTTGTGGGCGCGACGCAGCGGCTCGACGACCCCAGCAACCCCATCCTCTACACCCGCTACGCCAGCCTGAACGACGTGCTGCTGGAGCCTGGGGTGGGCGCGGCGGCGGCCGGCGCGGCGGACAAGCCTGCCAAGAAACAGAAGCGGGAGAAGAAGAGCAAGGAGGCAGCGCCAGAGGGCGCCGAGCCGGCTGTCGCAGCGCCTGCCGCCGCGCCGGCGGCCGCGGCAGGTACAGAGGAGGCAGGGCCGGCGCCGCAGAAGCAGAGGAAGAAGGCGCGGTGGACGGACGAGCAGAAGGCGGCGGCGCGGGCGGAGCGCGAGGCGGTGCGCGCCGCCAAGCGCGGCGGCGCGCCCACCGCAACGGTTGCAGTGGACGCGGGCGCAGAGCAGGCAACGGCGCAAGAGCAGCAGGATGGCGTGGAGGCAGCAGGGACGGCGGCGGCGCAGGCGCCGCAGGAGCGCAGGCTGAGCAAAAAGGAGAAGAAGGCGCGGGCGGAGGCGGCCGCGCGCGCTCGTGTGCTGGCGCCCGAGGAGCGGGTGTCGGGTCCGGGCAACGCGGACGAGGCGCTGAAGATGCGGCAGGCTCTGGGCTACGTGGCCGCGCCTGCCGCGGGCACCGCCGCCACGCCGGCGGGCGGCTTTTCGTTTGGCTTTGGCGCGAGCGGTGGCGCGGCGTCCAACGGCGTGGCCGCGGCCGCCAACGGCGCCGCGCACACCGGCGGCTGCGCCTCTGCCTCGAGCGACCCGAGCAGCAGCGAGGAGAGCAGCGAGGAGGAGGAGGAAGAGGGGCAGGAGGAGGCGCAGGAGGCGAACAGCACCAGCAGCGACAGCGAAAGCGAGAGCGAGAGCGGGGGCGAGAGCAGCAGCGACAGCGACAGCGAGGAGGAGGAGGAGGCCGCGCCCCCAGCGCAGCTGCCCAAGGCGGCGGCGGCGGCCGCCGACAACAGCAGCAGCAGCAGCGACTCTGACAGCAGCGGCAGTGAGGACGAGGCGCGTGCGGCGGAGCAGCAGCAGCACAAGGGGCGCGCAGCAGGGGGCGGGGGCGCCGGCGGTGCCGGCGCCGCCGCCGGCGAAGACGAGTACGTGCCACGCCGCGTGTACGTCGGGGGCATGCCGTACAGCTACTCTGAGTCGCAGGTGCGCAGGCGCACAGGCGCACAGGCGCCGGCAAGGCGGCAGCCCACCGCGGCGCCACGCCGCCGCCGTGTGCTGCGCCGCGCGCGCCGCCTCCTGTGACAAGCGCTGCTCCCCTCCACTCCACACCGCCGCCCTGACCGGCCAACCGACCGACCCCACCTACCAGACCCCTGCCTGCCATGCCACCCTTCGTGCCGCCCATGTCGCCAGGTCCGCGAGTACTGGGAGTACTGCGGCGAGGTGGAGGGCCTGGACCTCATGACCTTCCCAGACACCGGGCGCTTCCGCGGCATCGCGTTTGTGACCTACGCGACGCAGGCGCGCAGCATGAGTGCAGGAAGCCACGGGCGGGGGAGGGAGGGGGCGGAGGGGTAGGGGTGGTGGGAGGGATGGGGGCAACGCGCCGAGGTGGGAGCGAGGGTATCGGCGCCCGACCCTGACTGCTCACTGGCCGCGTCGTGCGTGCCCCTCTCTCCCGCCCGCAGGAAGGCTTCGAGGCGGCGCTGCAGTGCGACGGCATGGACTGCGACGGCCAGACGCTCAAGGTGCAGCGGTGCAAGTGGTCGGCCAAGGAGCGCGCGGCGCGTGCGCGCGCGGCGGGTGCGGCACCCGCGAGCCAGCCGCCGCGGGGCGGCGGCGGCGACTGGGTCGACGCGGCGGCGCCGCCGACCGCCGCGCCGGCGGCGGCCGCGGCCGAGCCGGACGGCAAGGGGTTTGCGCCGCCCTACTCGACGCAGCGGTGGAAGGAGCAGGAGGCAGGGCGGGAGGAGCAGGAGCTGCGGCAGGAGCAGCGGCCGCGCGGGCGGGGGCCGCATGAGGCGGCGGCGCCGGCGCCGGCGGCCGCCAAGCCAGCGCTCCAGGGGCCCGCGCCCAAGACCCCGGGCTACCACTGCGCGTATGTAGGCGAGTCAGAGCTGGAGGGTCTGCAGGGGGTATCCCCACTCCATGCGGTGCTGCGCGCCTCGTTCTCTGCCCCTGCCGCGTCGGCTGCGTGCGCCACTCCGTGCATGCAGAGAGCTGCATCTCTCCCTCCACACACTGCCGCCCTCCAACTCGCGCACCTACGCATGCACGCGCAGGCAACGTGGCGTACGAGGCGGACGACCAGGCGCTGCGCAAGCTGTTCGAGCCGTACCACGTGACCAAGGCCAGTGGGGGCGGTGGGGGCGGCGGGGGGGGCGGGGGGTGCGCGGCAGCCATGGAGCCCGGGGTGCCCGGCGCGAGCCCTCGCGCAGCTGCTTCCCCAGACTTCACCAGCCACGCGCAACTCTGCCTCCCCCACTCCCCGCCCACCCGCTGCGCTGCAGGTACGCCTCCACACAGACAAGGACACCGGCAAGAGCAAGGGGTTTGCCCACGTCCACTTTGCGAGCGAGGGCGACCTGGACGGTGCTATGGCGCTCGACGGCACGCCGCTCTTCGGCCGCAAGCTGCGCGTGGGCTATGCGCAGCCCAAGCGGGAGTGAGGAGGCGGCGCGCCCGAGCCCCCTCACGGGCGCTGTCCGGGCGAGGAGGAGGGATGGTCGGACGGAGCGGGCGCTGAGGTATCAGAGTGCGCGGCGCGGCGCAGAGCCTGGTGCGGTGTGCGGGACGGAGGCCAGTCAAACACTGCGACCGCCAGTTGCCCAACGCAGTGCATTAGATGCAGGCATGCACGTCGGCGAGGGATCCTGCACTGTGAGCGGTGGAGCGGTGCCCGCCGGCCCGCCAGTCAGCGGCGTCGGTTCAGGAACTGTTTGAACAGCTTTGGTAACTGCAGCAACCATCTGCCTTTGGCGACTCACAGTGAAGGAGCTGCATTAGCGAAGCTGTGGCAAATGGCGACAGACGAGAGCACATGCTGCGTGAAACGAAACAACCGCCCGTGACCCCGCCCCGTCAAGCCACCTAGGTGCACTCAGGATCACCTCCTGGCTTTTTAATTCGATTTCTTGCCCTTCTTCGCGCCAGTGCAGTTGCGTTAGTGACAATGCGAGGACCCGGCAAGAAGTTCAGCGGCATTTATGCGCTCTTTGGCCTGGCAACGGCAAGTTTGGTTCAGGGTGGTTCGGGGTGTCGGGCTGCTTGCGGGAGCCTCGTAGCCAGAGCAGCGACGCGACGCGCCAAGCATGGTACGCTCGCGTGTACGGCTTGCACCTGTCGCGCCGGGGCCTGCGTCGCTGCCAGCGGGCAGTGCATCGCTGCCAAACAACGCTGTGGGAGCCGCAGCTGTCTCGCGCGGCGCGCGACCACCCGCCCGCCGCCTCGGCTGCCCGCTGGTCGCCGGAGGGTGCAGCAGCGGCGCAGTATGCTGTCGCAGCGCGCGCAATCCACCTCCGCGAGGCCGTTGGGCAGCACAGTTCGACCAGGCCCTGCTCTGACCCTGATAACCCTCGTGTTTGCCCCCCAACCCCCGGCACACACCACATGCCTGACAGTTGCTCACTCCCCGCTCACTCCCTTGCACGCCTACAGCTCGGCATGAGCATTGCGATCCTGGTCATTGTCCAGCGAAACCTGTGGTAGTGAGTGGCTGGGGAAGGCGCCAGCGAGCGGCACCGGCGCGCGCAGCAGGGCCGCCAGATGCGCACGCGCCCGCCGCAATGCCCTGATCGCACGCCCGACCCTGTGCAGTGGCTGGAGCTATGCGTGGAGCGGCTATTACTACAGCAGCTACAGGCAAGGCATGGAAAGGCATGCCGAAACAGCCGTGCATGGCGCCGGATTTCCGGCGCTCTGATGGACACTGCAGGGCGGCGCGCGTCGCCGAGGCGCGCACGACGGGGCCTCCTCTCATCGCCCCCACCCCCTTGCGCGCCGCAGCTACAGCTCCTACTGCTACATGGCGCCCCTGGATGCCCCGATCAACGTCTGCGCATACACAGGCGCGCTTGGCAGGCGCCGCGCTGCTGCGCGTGCCCAACAATTGCGCCGCGCCACCTCTTGTCACCTGCCTCGTGCGCGGTGCACGTGCCTGGGTGGCGCGCACACCGCCCGACGCGGCGCCCCTCCCTCGCCCTGCCGCTGCTGCAGACGCGCTGGCTGGGCTGGGCCTCTTTGGCTCCCTGCTGCTGCTGTTCCTCCAGGTGCGGCCCTCTGCCCTGCCTGCACAGTCACTCCCGCCCCGTCCCGCGTGCAGCAGACGCCCGTCGCCGCCGCCCCACCTGGCCCGCCCCCACTCTTCCCCGCCCCCGCACCCCGCAGCTCTGCCCCGGCCGCGGCGGCCGCGTCCTGCCTGCGGTCGAGGTGCTGACCTGCGTCCTCTCCACAGTGTGGTGGATCGCCGGCGGCGTCACCAGTGAGCGGCGCGGCGCGCCGGCGCGGGCGGCGGGGGGGCCGACGGGGTCCGTGGCCACCGGAGCTGGGCCGAGGCGTGCCCAGTGGGGCTCGGCGCGGGCGCGGGCCGCCGCACGCCGTCGCTCGCGCCCGCCCTCGTCTCACAGTCGCGCCAACGCGTCTCCCCTCTCCCCTGGTCGCAGCCACCGTCTATTCCAACCAGGCCAACGATATCTCCATGCCCCAGGAGAGCTACCGCCATGGTGGGCGCTTCGCCGGGGGCTCCAGACGGGGCGGCGCCCCCGCCGCCGCGCTCCCGCTTCTGACCAGGCACCCCCGCGCGCCCGCGCCCGCAGCCGTGTGGGGCATGTGCTGGGCGGTCATGTCGTGCTGGGCGGTCTCCACCCTCATCTCCATCTTCGACTGCGCCACGGCGTCCAAGCGCGCGGCGGAGGCGGCCCCCAGCTATCCCACCGGTCGGTTGGGCGCGGAGACGGGGGGGCGCGGGGGTGACGGGGCGAGGGGGGTTGCGGGCGCGAGGGCAGGAGGGAGAGGGGAGGGGCCGGCGTCAGCTGCCGCGCGCCGCCGAGGCGCGCCTGCTCGCTTACCCGCCCCCCGCTCGGGGGTCCCCCCTGCTGTCCTCTCTCCCCCCGCAGGCGCCTACACCCAGCAGCAGCAGCCCGCCAGCTACGTCTACCCCCCGCAGCAGCCCTATGGCGCCTATCCCCAGGCCCCCCCCGCCTACTACCCCGCGCCTGGCGCCTATCCCCCGCCCCCGCCCGGCGTGCCCGGCTACCCCCCCGCGCCCGGCGCGGGCGCCGCCCAGCCGGGCAGCTACCCCCCGCCCGTCACCACCGTGGCGTGAGGGCGGCGGGCCGCGGCGCGGCGCCGCCGCCGCAGCGCCGCGTCGCCTAGTGTGTGCACAGCGAGACCGAGGCTCCTGCCCGACGCTCTTTCCTCCTTCAGAGACCAGCATATCCAACAGACCAGCATTTCCGCAGGCATTTCCCGCAGTTGGTCCACCGCTTCGTTGGCAGCAGACAGTCGTTGGGGAGTGGCCCCTTAGGGCCACGTTGAACACACAGGCATGCGTGCACCGGGGCTCTGCCTCACACACATCGCGGTCTAGTCTATTCCTGAATCCAATTCTGTAAGTCACATGGTATGCGACGGGGCAGTGCTGATCTGCCAAGGGCCGACACTCACTGAGCTTGGCAAGACCACTCTTAAGAAGCGCTCATAAAGCGTGCTTTCATCGGCAAGTTTTCCTAGTTTCCAAGTTTCCAAGGGGCGTAAGCGCTCATCACTTCTTCTTGTCCTGCTTGGCGGTGGTCAGCGCGAGGTAGCGCGGCTGTGCATGCAGGGAGGAGACGGGCGTGGGGGGGCGAGTGAGTGAGCCGGCAGGCCGCTGCGGCTCGCCCAGGGCTGCTGGCGCCAGCCGTGGCCAGGGGGCGCCACGCCCTCTCGCCCCACCCACCGCCCGCCCACCCACCTTCTTAAGCCGCAGCACTAGGTAGCCGGCGGTGTTGTACAGCAGCATCAGCACCAGCAGACCCACAATGGCCTGCGCGGTGGGGGGAGCTGCTCAGGAGCGCGCAGCGCTGGCCGGCGCGCCGCCCTGGGGGACCCACTGCCGCCGCGCCTCCTGCTCCGTGGGCGCCCTCCGCCGACCCCACACCCCGCGGCGTGCCCCAACCCACCTGCCAGGTCTGGTTGTTCTGGAATCCCAGGCGGGTCAGCACCTGTGCATGCGGCATGGCAGACGGAGGCGTTGCAGTGGCCACAGGGCCGTGCAGGCGGTCCATGCCGCCACCGCCCGCCGGCGCGCGCGCGCCCGCCCGCCGCCGCGCGCCCAGGGCCGCACCCATGCACCCAGTCAGCGGCCATCGCCAGGGTGGCGCGCCTGGTCGCCTGAGATGACGCAGCCGGGCTCGGCGGCGGCGGCGCCGCCGGAGCAGCCCCACGTCTGGCTGCCGCCAAACTCGTTGGTCGTCAGGCCCAGGAGCCCCCAGTAGATGTGGGAGAGCCAGCAGAGCCAGCGCAGCCAGGCGGGGATCGAGTTCTGTGTGGGCGGGTGCGTGGGCGCGTGGGGTGTGGGGCATGGAGGGCCAGCCAGGGAGGGGGCCCAGGGACAGGGGCCCCACGCTGGCTGGCTGTTCACCCGTTGTAGCCGCCGCGCGTCAAAGCGTCATCAGATGCGACGCTAGTTGAGTTAATTGTGCACACCTTGGAGATTAGGAAGCCCGAGAAGAGGACGAGAATGACGGTGGCGGCGGGGGCCACCGCCAGAGCCAGCTTCTCGTGCTTGACGGCTGGGGGGCCAGGCGGCAGGAGGGTGGAGGGGGGGCCGCGGGGGGCAGGTTGGGGGGGCACGCGAGGGGGGGAGGGAGGGGGGGGGGGGGGGGGCGTCGCGGCGGGCGGCCCCCACCTGCCGAGATCGCGACGGCCATGCCCTGCGACGCCAGGCCCACTGCGCGGGGCGCGGGGGAGCGTGTGCAGCGCGGGGGCGATGGGGGCCTCGGTCGCGGGGCCGGCGGCAGGCGGGGCGCAGGAGGGCGCGCCCCTCAGGGCAGCAGCCAGGCAGCCAGACCTCCACTCTCAGCTCCACTCCAAACACCCATAGCTTCGACACATCCTGCCCAGCCCACCCAGGACGACGATGAGGATGAAGAGGAAGAAAGCGCCGGCCTCGGCCCGCAGCCCCACCGACCAGTAGACGATGCTGGAGGAGAGCACGCCCTGGACGATGCGGATGGGCCTGCGGCGCGGCGGGGGGAGGGGCGGAGGAGGAGGGCGGTGACGCAAGGAACAGGCGGGTTGGCCCAAGGCCCCGGCGCTGCTGCTCGCGAGGCGCGGCCGGCCGGCCGCGGGCCCTGGCGTCCACTGCGCATGGCGGTGGCTGGCAGCGGGGGCTCACAGGTCTGCCAAGAACTTGGACAGGTAGTACTGCGGCAGGGGAGAGTGACCAAGGGAATTGAAGCGAGAATAAATCGCTAAACTTGCAAAATAGCAGGTACGTGGCGGCAGGGCCAGCCTGGCGCCCAGCGCGAGGGCCCCAGCGCGCGAGCGCGGGTGCAGTGCCGCGGCGGCGGCGGCGGCGGCCCCTGCGTGGCTCGCCGGGAGGACGCGGTACTGCTTGGCGGCGCGCTCGCGGCGGATGATGCCCTGCTCCGCTGGAATCGTGGTGATGGCGGCGATCATGGCGGTGAGGGCCCTGTGGCACAGGAAGAGGAGGGGGGAGGGAGGGAGAGGCTCAAGTGTACGTGGGTGCATAGGCCGCAAAGGCGGGGGCAAGATGGAGTGGGCGGGCGAGGGAGCGCCGCGCAGTGCCGTGGCCGCGGCAGGGCAGGTGGCGAGCGGCGGCGGCAAGCGTGGGGCGCGCCCGAGAGGAGGCAGAAACAACTCCAAATGCCGCGCACGAGAAGAGACAGATGAAGAATACGATGCCGATGATGTCCTGGATGCCGGCCTGGTTGTCGGGGATGTCGGAGTAGAGGATGGCCAGCACCTGCGGGGGGAGGGGAAGAAAGGAGGAGGAAGAAGGGAAGGGGAAGAAGGAAGGAAGAAAGTCGAAATCGGCCCAAAGAGGCGGGTGGGCGGCGGGGTGGGGGAGGGCGGGCAAGGCACGCGGCGAGGCGGGGCCGCGTGCCTGGGGAGGCTGCACGCCCCTCCTGACCACCGCCGCCCCCCCCAGCCCACCCACCGCGCTGATGAGCAGCGTCTGGACGACGGTGACCACCGGGGTCAGGCGGTCGCGGCTGTTTTGCCGCCACGCGCGGCCCAGCAGCAGGCCAAACTCGCGCAGAGCGTTGTTCTGGAACGCAGGCCGCTGGTCCATGAGCCACGCCTCCTCCGCGCCCGCCCCGCCCGCGGCGCCGTCGGCGGCAGCGGCACCCTTGCCGCCGGCGGCGCCGGCGGCGCGGGGGGCTGGGTCGAGCGTCAGCACGCGCGCACGCTCGTGCGCGTGCAGCAGCGCGAGCTGCGCGACGCGGGCACGGGTGGCCGCCTCCGTCTCGGGGCTGCGCTGGTCGACGCTGATCACGTCCAGCAGGAACTGCGGGGGGTACGGGAGTATGGGAGGAGCGTGGGCAGGGGTGTGGGACAGGACGCGTGCAGAGGACGCGCCGCACCGCGGCAGAGCGGGCGCCGGCCGGCCGGCCGGCGCACGGCGGGCGCCAGCAGAGCGCAGCCAGCCAGTGGAGCAGGCAGGCCAGCACCCAGCGCAAAAGCCACCCCCCGCTCACGTCGGCGGTGTTGAAGTGCGGCGGGCAGGCAAAGCCGACGCCCGCAAAGTAATCGCGCGCGTCGGCGGCGCGGCCAAAGTACATCTGCCGCCCGCCCGTCAGCAGGAGCAGCAGGTCGAACATGGAGTAGATGCTGCGAGGGGAAGGTGGGGCGCAGTGCTAGGTGGTCAGATTGCCCTGTTGCAAACGTGGACGACCAGAGGCCCCGCTGCGGGCTCTGCTTCGGGCTTCCCCTGCTTCCCCTGCGTCTCTCCCAGCACCTGCCCTCCGCGCCTGCTTCGGGGCTGGTGGATCGTGGCAACCACTGCGTGTGGGCCAGAGAGGCAGGAGGCAGCGTGGGTGGCCGGCAGCGCGACGCGCGGACCATCAGCTCGGGCGCGCGAGGGCCAGCGCCTCACCCGTGCGCCCACTGCGTGCCAGCACCCACAGCGCCTCCATCACCGACTGCGCCTGGAAGGCGTCGAGGCCTGAAGGGGCGGGCAGTGGGTTGGTGGGTGGGGTTGGTGGGTGAAGGCCAGGTCAAGTGGCGGAGATGGGGGCGCGCCGGCTATCCATCGTGCGCGGGCGTGCGCGGGTGTGCGCGCATGGCGCCGTGAGGGTGCCGGCTATCCATCGTGCGCGCTGCTCATGAGCCGCCCGCGTTGCGCCGAGCGCTTGCGCTCGTCAAAGATTTCAGACCCACCGCTGGTCGGCTCATCCAGGAAGAGCAGCGAGGGGTTACTCAGCATCTCGACGCCTGCGGCAGCCGCGCAGGAGGTTGCCTGACTGGCGGGCCAGCAGGGGGCGCTTGATGCAGCTGCCTGCCCGCCTGCCCATGTTCTCCCCCCACCCACACATGCGCCGCCCACCGATATTGACCCTCTTGCGCTCGCCGCCGCTGACGCCCCGGACAAAGGCGTTTCCGACGTATGTGTCCTGCAACGGGGCAAGGGGGCCGCTGTGCAGGGCTGTGCGGCCTCGAGCGCACACCAGAGCACGCCGTGCCCCTTCGCCAGCCCTGCGGCCCCTGCCAGCCCTGTTGCCCACCTGCACGCCACCCAGGCCCAGCTCTGTCACCACGTGCTCCACCGCCTGCTGCTTGGCCTCGTTGGACACGCTGCTGCCCAGCCGCATGTTGGCTGCAGGGCGGCAGGGCGGAGCAGCGCGAGGAGGCGCGCATCTCTGCGGGGCTCGGTCGCTGCCTGCCTCCCTCGCGCTCGAGCCCCGCTCCTGCCGTGCTGCGCCGCCTGCCTGTCGCGTGGCCACCGCCCGCAGACTCAGCGCCTCCGCACCCACCCGCAAATGCAAACGTCTCTCGGACGGTGAGGTTTGGGAACATCACATCGTCCTGTGGCCAATAATTGGCAGCGTTCAGAGTTGTTGCGAGCAAGCGCTCGCGCCCGTACCCCGCGCCGCTCCCCGGCGCGAGATGCCCTGCGCCGCGCGCGCCGCCGCCAACGGCCCGGCAGCGCCCGCACCTGTGTCACGTAAGCGGCCAGCGACCTGAACCCCCGGCCCCTGGCCCGGCCGTTGACCAGCACCTCCCCTTCGAGGCGGCCGCCCCGGGGCAGCCGCCCCGACAGTGCATTCAGGAGGCTCGACTTGCCGCAGCCGCTGCGCGTCGGGGGAGGCGGAGGGCTGGCGTAACGGCATGTGCGTTGGCAAGCGCATGCAGCGTATGCCACGGGCGTATGCTCTGGCCGGCTGATTTTGCACGCAGAGGGCGGTAGAGGGCAGCGGCGCGCCACGTGCGTCGCGCCGGCCGCGCACCAGCACCCACCTGGGGCCCAGGATCGCGAGCAGGCGCCCCGGCTGCACCGCTCCCGACAGACTGTCCAGTATGATCTGCATGGCATTGGTTGTGCAGCAGCGGGCGGGCCCCGTTGGCGCTAGAGGCCGGCAACGGCACACGCAGCGAGCCGCTGCGCAAGAGGCTGCGCAAGAGCCGGGAGCAGGCGCGCGTGCCCTCGGCCGACGCACCCGCTCCGTTCGCTTCTTGCCCCTGCCAAGCGGGATGGCGTACGTCAGGTCGCGCCACTCCAGCTCCAGGCCGACCACATGCGCCAGTGGGGACTTGTGCAGCTCGTGCTGCACCGCGGCGGCGGCGGCGCCGCCGTCTGGGCCAGGGACGGCCGCCAGGAACGCCGCCGCACCGGCCGCCAGCTGCGCCTTGAGCTCTTCCATTGGCGGCTGCGGGGCGGAGTCGGCGACGTGGGGTGGGATTTGGGCGACGACAGGTCCACCGCCGCCACGGCGCACTCCACCGCCACGGCGCGCACTCTGCCCGCTGGCACTGTGGCTGCGCCTCGCCTCACCTTCCCCTTGACCTGTTGGCTGGCCCCTCGCTCCGCTTCATCGCCTGGCTCGGGCGCGCCACGTGCTTTCTCCGACATCGCTCGCGGCTCTCAGCCTTCAGATGCTCTGGTATCGATCGCAGGCACTTGGAGAACGTTGAGACGTGGCGTATTACCCGTTGGTTAAGGTCTATGGAGCTTCCGCAGCTTGAGTCAGTACGTGCGTAGGTGCCCCCCCTCGAGCTGGAACGCAGTCTCATACCACGAAAGTTGAAGCGCAACTGAGGTTTCAGTTATGAAGTTAGAGGGCTTCAGAAGGTCGCGTGCCGCGCACGGATCGTCGTCGGCCCTTCATCGCGCCCGCCTGCCTGCCCGGACCCGCCCGCCCGCCACTGGGCGCGCTGTCCACGGCGTGGCCCGTCGGGCGCCCAAACCACCCGCTGCGGAATGCCTGGCAGCATCCCTGCCAGGTTCATACACCTGCTCTTCTCCGTGCACGCCGCGCCCTCCTGCCACGCCGTGCTGCCTACTGCGGTGTCTCAAGATTGGCAGCAGTTTGGAAACGTGAACTTGTGTCTCATGAGGCGACCCAAAAGAAGAGCACAAGCATCCTACAGGAGGGTTCTAACACTGCGCCGTAGAGACCCTAGCCTTTGTTGTGAGGGACGGGGCGGAAAGTCACATTGGCGGGCACTACAGAGGCTCTCGACAGCCGTACGATCTTGCGGCAGCTATCAAGATGAGGCCCGGAAATTGGGGGATGAATACAGCAGGAGGGATAGCAGGAGGCGGATGAGCAGGGCCGCAGTTCGCTGGAGCAGGTGGCGAACGAAATAGAGAGGGTGGGTGCCTGAAGGAGTGTACACACGGCGACCGGCCGGGAGGCGGGCAGCGCGCCAAGCGTGGATGGGCGCGGCGCGGAGCGGCGCGCACCCCCCCGCCGCGCATCTGCGCTGCCGCGGTGCCGGAGCGGCTCCCAAGCGGCCTCAGCAGTCGCAGCCGCCGCCGGTCGTGAGGCCCAGGTCGCCGGCGGACGTGATGTTTGCGCCGGCGCTGGGCAGCGCCTGCGCGACGCTGGCCTTGGTGACGGGGTCGCGCGCTGCGCGCTCACGGCGGTCGGCCTCAATCTGCTCGCGCAGCCGCTGCTGCTCCTCGCTGCCTGGCAGCGCCGCCGCCGAGCGGCTGCGCTTCAGGCCCTGCTCCTTCTTGGCCAGCGCCGCCTGCGCGTCCTGGATCGTGCGCACCTGCGCGCCAGGGCGTGTGTGGCGCTGGGCTCTTGTGCAAGCCACCCACCAGCTGGCCGTGCGCGCGCCAGCCAGTCGCGCACCCCGCGCGGCCGCGGGCTGCCCGGCCAGCGAAGGCCTGCGCCCAGGGGCGCGCGCGGTCCCCCCGCCCTCCCCTCTCCGCCGCCCCTCGCCTCCCCTCCCCACCTGCTGCATGGTGACGGTCGTGCCCTTGGGCAGCGTCAGCACGGGCTCGCCCGCCTCGTTGGCGCCCGCATCCCAGCCAAACTGGCTGGTCAGGAGCTCCACCGCGCCGGGGACGTCAGCCACGGCCACCTTGATCTTGGCATTGCTCAGCCGGATGGTGCTGCGCGGTGGAGGGGCGCGCGTGCGGGCAGTGGTGCACAGGGCGTGCGGGGCAAGGGACGAAAGTCGGGAGAAGGAGCAGCGACAGGCGGGGCGCGAGGAGATGGGCCGCGCTGCGCTGGCGACGGGGCAGGAGGGAGAAGGAGCAGCTGATGGGATCGCGGCACAGCGGCAAGCATCCTGGCGTGCAAGCGGGTCCCCAGCCTGCCGACCCTCCTCCTCCCCTTCATCCCTCTGCCCCCTGGCCCCTGCGGTCGCGCACCGGAACTTGTCCTCGGTGGGCTGCACCGCCGTGTTGTAGGACAGCTTGTACAGCACCTCCAGGCACTCGGCAGAGGGGATTGCCTGCGAGCGGGCGCGCGGCGGCGGCGGGGGGCGTAGGCGGGCGCGTGCGCGATGGGATGAGCAGCCCCGCGACGACCGCGCTGGCCTCACCTCGAGCGCCTGCTGCAGCGGGGTGCGCTTCTCGGCGTACTTGGCGGGGACGTAGCTGCGGGTGTGAGAGTGATGGTTAGCAGGGCAGGGTCGGCGGTCGTGCGCAAGGTTGGCGGCGCGCACGCCCGTCCCTCTGGCCACGGCGTCCACAGCTCCCGGCTCCCACGATGCTGTGTAGCTGCCTGCAAGCGCTGCTGCGGCCAGAAACCGCTCGAACCGCTCGCGAGAGGCTGCAGTTCGACGCGTGCCTCGCTCCACGGCTCACCCTGCGTAGCCCATGGTTGCGGGGTGCGAACTCCGCTGACACGAAGGACGAGGCGCGAGGTGTGGCTGTGCCGGTCCTCTTGAAGGTTCAGCTCGCGGAGAGAGGCGGAGCTGTTGAAGAGAACCAGGCACAGCGACGGACCACACGCAGACTCGTCTGAAGAAGGCCCTCTCTTCCTGGGATCCGAAGCGCCACTGCCCGCCCGCCCTGCCCGGGGCAGTGCCCCCGCCCCCGCACCCCCGCCGACCCTGCCCCAGTCCTCGGTCCTCCGCAGCCTGTGCAGCGCCTCTGGCGGCAATGCACCAGATGCGTGAGGTCATGCAACCTATCAGAGACACGGTGTCTGCCGCATCGGTTGCAAAAATCAACCGCCTGCCGCCGCACAACCAGGCAGCTTGAGGCCGCCTCCACCTTACAGCATCGGTCGTGTGTCGAGGCGGCGCATGCTGGCAATGCATGGAGGGCAGGGGCGGGAAGCGAAGTTCCAAGGGCGTGCAATGCCACAGTGGTGGAGTGGGACCAAGAGGACAGACTTCTTCTCTTCTCACCGCTGGGCGCTCGAGAGCCGGCACATTCTTTCTTTGGCCGCTGGCGCCGCGAGCTGCCACACCTGGGCCGCCCTCTGGCGTGGGAGCGGCAGGCAATGGAGAACTCGTCGCTGGCCGGGAGTTGCACGGTCGCGCTGCCGCTACCAGCTCGTGCCTCGTGAGCGCTTGGTCCGCTGTCAGCCCGGCACGAATGCCTCAGACCCCGCCAACGCCCCCGCCAATGCCTGGTGGGGCCGCAGCGTGCCATCGCGGGTCCGCTGCCGCTGCTTGCATTGCATCCTCCTGCGTGGCCCTGCGCCAGTGCCAACTGCCTGCCGTTCCTCCATCGGTTCGCCCTCCCAGCACCCCACTGCCGACGAAGCACCCACTGGTCACCAGGGAAGGCTGTTCGTGAGAACAGCAGACTCTTTGACTATTGGCCACATGCGATCGGCGGCGCCGGCGCCCTGACGCGGGCCCGCCGCTCCGACTTCCCACCTTGCCTCGCCAACCCTCTACTCCTTGACCTGCCCACTTTACTACAAACTGCTCTAGATGTCTGCGCATGCAGCCAGCGTGCGGTCTGCTTACCGCGAGCTGCTTCGGCTCATCAGCAGGCTGCCCGCGTCCCAAGCGGCCCAGCAGCTGCAGGAGGCGCGCGCAGCGATGCGGGCGCACCAATTGGAGGCGGATCCGGGCAAGCAGCAAGACCTCTTCAAGCAGCTGGCCGCCAAAATCAGCTTCTTGCGCGTCATCACGCCCCGGCGACCCGGCCAAGTGTCGGCGATCGGCACGGGCCGGTTCGTGCTGCGCGATGGCAAGCTGGTGGAGGGCGGCGCCGCCGCCGCCGCCAGGTGCGCCCGACCAACGCCGGCTCTGGCTTGCCTGCCGCCTGTGCCCTCTCTCCTGCCGCTGGCTTGCATAGTGGCGCCTTTGAGTGGTTGGCGCCCGACGCAGGGTGGCGGATGGCAAGATCAGCATGGAGGAGGCGCGACAGCGGCACGACGCGCTGCTGCAGCGGCAGCACTTTGGGCGGCCGCCGCCGCGCTACGACCCGTCCACCTTCTGAGCAGGACCTTTCTGACCACTGGTGATATGAATAGGCAGGGGCTGACACCGTGCACCGAGGAGCTAGCATCGACCCTGAATAGGAGAGAGAGCGGACGGCGCAGCAGGAAGCAGGGAGACAGGGGCAGCAGTGAGCAGAGAGACGCAGCACCCAGGCAGCGAGAAAGCAAGGAAGCGAAGCGAAAGCACAGTGAGCGAGAAGTGCAGAGATCAGAGTTTCTCTATCGTGCGTTGTAGCGCGCGAGAGAGCAGGCGTGTAAGCAAGCACCTGTGCCGGCAGCTGCAGCGCTCATGCCGCAGCCAGGCGGGCGTCATTGCCGAGGCGAGGGGCTTTTGGCGGCCGGCGAGGGCCCCTGGGCAACAGGGACCCCCTTCTAGGTGGCAGAGAGCAGGAAATTTGCCGCCCGCTCCAAATCGCCCAGCGTGGCGACCAGCGCGCGGCGCGCCTCGCGCTCTGCAAAGCCCAGCGCCGCGAGCGCCGCGACCTCGCCCGCCGACGGCTCGTAGCGCCTGCCGGCGGGCGGCGCAGGGCGCTTGGCGGTGGCGCCGGCGCCGGCGCCGGCGCCGGCACCGGTGCCGTTGCGGGGCTGCTCCCGAAGCACGTCGGCCGCCACGCGGGACGGCCCCCGCTGCTGGGCGGCGCCGCCAGCCGCCGGGCCGCCGCCCTCCTTCACCTCCTCCTCCTCCTCCCCATCATCGCCAACTAGATCCACCACATCACCTGCGCCCGCCTGCTGCGGCGCTGCCGCGGGCGCCGCCTGCGTGGGCGGCGGCTTGGCAGAGAGGCCGAGCAGCGTGAGCTGCCCGTGCTGCTTGCCCTTGCCCCCGGCGCCGCCGGCCGCCCGCCGCTTGGCGGCGGCGGAGCTGCCGGAACCGCCGCCGGCAGCGCTGCGCTTCTGGCCCAGCAGCTTGCCGCCGGCCGGCTTGGCGGGCGGCGCCGCGCTCGCGTCGGCGCCGCCGCCCGCCGCGGCAGAGGAGCCCGAGGGCGCGGCCGCCGCCGTGGAGGAGGCGGCCGGCTTGGGCTGGAAGAAAGACATGATGGTGCGCGGGGCGGCAAAGACGCGCTTGAGCGCGCGGGGGTCCACGGGCGTCGGCGCCTCGGTGCGGCGGCCGCCGGGCGCCGCGGCCTCGGCGGCGCCGCCGCCGGCCGCGGCCGCGGCCGCGGCACGCTCGCGCTGTTGCTGCAGGGTGGTCACGACCTCCCCCAAGAGCTTGGCGGGGTAGCGCACGCCGATGAGGGGGGCGGAGCCGTCGCCAAATTCGACGCGAACGATGCGCATAGTGCGGTCGCCCTTGCTGCAGAGAGGAGGGGGGGTGGAAGGGGAGAGCATGGGGGTCAGAGGCGGAAGGGGGGGGAGAGGGGGGGGGGGGGGGACGGGGGGGCTTTTCGGGGGGACGGGGGGGTGCACGGGGCCCGGGGTCGGCCCCCTTTCCCCGGGCCCCCTT
>PCFQ01000058.1:1834877-1864898 GCA_003063905.1 Chlorella sp. A99
GGGGGGGGGCAACCGGGTGAGTGGAGAATGGCCCACTCTCCACTCGGGGGCTAAGGTAAGGCGCGAGGCGCGATGCCCTGGCGGCGGGCACGGGTGCAGTGCAAGCCGCGCTCGCGCGTGCCGCCACAGCGCAACACGACTGCACCAAACCCCAAGTCTGGCCGGCGTGTGCCTGTAGTTCTTGGCCTTGTGCGCCTCGTCAAACACCAGCGCGCCCTGGAAGGCGGCAGCGCCGCCCAGCCAGTCCACCACCTGTGCAGCGCGCGGTGGGGGGCAAGCAGCACGCACGGAACAACAGCACCGTCTGCTGGCGGCGGCCCGCCGGCGGTGCGCCTCGGGGCTGCGCTGCGCGGGCGAGGGAGGCAGGCGACCGGGGCCGAGGGCGGCGGGCAAGCAGGGGCGGGGCCGGCAGGGCGAGGGTGGCAGGGGCCGCGCCGGCGGCGGGCGCCCGCCTGCTGCAGCCGACTGCGGCCCTTGATGCTCGAAGTGAGCGTGGAGTAGGTCCTGCAGGTGGGTGGGCGGTGGGGGCGGAGGTGGGTGGTGGTGGGGGTGGGGTGGGGGTGGTGGAGTGGAGTGGGGGTAGCCGAGAAGGCGGCAGCCAGCCACGGCAGAGAGACGGGCCAAGGCGCAGAGGTGGCTGCACCGAGGGGGGCGCGCACGCACATGAACAGCACCCCCTCCTGCGGCGTGTTGGTCGCCTTGTCCAGCGCCTGGAGGTTCTGGATCACGGGCACGTGGCAGCCCAGGTCGCGCAAGTCGCGCAGCGCATCCTGCAGCGGTGCAGGGGCAGGTGGGCGGCGGAGGCGGAGGCCCGCGTTGCGCCTCGAGCACAGGCCAGGGGCAAGGGCCAGGGGCAAGGGCCAGGGGCAAGGGCCAGGGGTAAGGGCCAGGGGTAGGGCCAGGGGCAGGGGCGGGGGCAGGGGCAGCGGCGCGCCTGGTAGAGGTCGGTGGAGGTGGAGACCCAGACCGCCTTGCGCCGCCCGCGCGCGTAGTTGTCCACGATAATGCCTGCGATCTGAGAAGAGGCAGGGAGGCAGGGTGGCAGGGATGGAGGGAGGCATGGAGAGAGGGAGCGAGGTGCGGAGGGGCGCGCGCGTGAGCGCGCCGCATCCCCAGCCGCCCCGCGCGGTCCACCTGCCGGCCCTTGCCCACGCCGGCGCCGTCCCCTATGAAGAATCCGCAGCCTGAGGGGGAAGGGGAGGGGAGGGGCAGGCTGTGGACAGACGGTGGCAGGCTGTGGCAGGCTGTGGCAGGCGGTGGCAGGCGGTGGAGCGAGCGCCCTGCGTGCGCGCAGCGCCGGCTGGCCGCCAGCCGCCGCGCGCGCTGCTGCGCCCCGTGCCCTGCCCCGCGCGGCGCGCGCCGCCGGCGCGGCACGCGCGGCGCTCACGATCCCCCGAGGGCAGCCAGGAGAGGTGCTTGGTGGCTGCATAGAGGATTCCCTCCAGCTGCAGCTGGCTGAGCTGGCCAGAGGCCAACACCTGCGCCAGCGGGCGAACGAGCGCGCAGAGAGAGTGGCAGCGCGGCCGGAGAGCGTGCTGCGGTGGCAGTGGGCAGGCATAGGCGGCCACAACCGTCGCCTTCCCCTGCGACCGCAGCGGTCAGGCCATGGGTCCCACGCCCCCACCTCTGGCGGGAAGGCTTCCAGCAGGGGGTAGGTTGTGGGCGGCAGGGGGATGGCGCTGAGGGAGCTCGGCTCGGCAATATCGCCTGCACTCGCGGGGGAGGCGGGGCGCAGGACCGGCGCGCGAGGGACAGCTTGGGCGCGGGCAGCGGCGACCCACAGCCAGGCGTTCCGGGCACCCAGGCGGCGCAGGCGTTCGGCGGGGGCCACGGCCCAGTGCAGCCGATGCATGGGTCCAGGCGCGGCAGGGAGTGTACATTAGCAGCGCGGCGCCGCTCGCCTGGGTGAGGCTGCGCCTGGGCGCAGAGCGCGCTCGAGGTGCAGCGGTAGGTGGAGAACACCTCCCTGCTGATCGCCTCTGCCACCGTGTCGTGAAACTCCTCGCCCTTGGGTGCTGCCGGCGCCCCGGCCGCGGGCGCCGCCATCGCGCCGGCGCTCGGGCCCGCCGCCGCTCTGCACGGTGTGGCGGTGGGCGGCAAGTCAACCTAGCTGCGCAGTTGCAGTGTTGAATCGCCCGGCAGGCTCTGCATGACCTTGGTAGCTGGTTGGGCTGCTCCCAGGCTGCCGCAGCAGCGAGAAGCGATCCAATGACGCAGGCCCTCCTCTCCGCCCCACCTAGCAGGCGTGCTGCGCTCCTGGTTGGTTCACACGCTCGTGGGAGTGGAGAAAAGCGGCTGGTGCAGCGACGGAATTGTGAGCTCAGCTTTTGATTTGGAGGCGCTCCAAATAGCTTTGAGAAGGGCCCTGTATGCTATGTCAATCAAGTCGAAGGGGCTTGACGCCTGATCTGACTTGAGCGCTCAAGGTCGCGCCCGTCGCCGCGCCCAGCTGTCGTACGCCCGTGTGCTCGCCTCTCACACGCCAGGATGGCAAGCTGCCGACAACCAGAGAGAAGAGAATTGGTGTGTTGGTACAGCGCCGCGGGGAGCTCAAAACCAGCTCAGAGCGGTGGCGCGCGGTCCGCCGCCGCGCGCCGCCGGCACCGGCACGCCACCCTGCCACCTGCGGGGGCTGGCCCAGCGTCTTCCAGCTGGGGCCGCCCCCCTCACAGGTAGCCCATGGCCTTCTTGTAGCTCAGCTCCTCCTTCCAGGTCACGCGGTCCTCGATCCAGTTGCCGCTGCTGGTGCGGCGCGTGAGGTCGGCCTTGCCCTTGCGGTTCTCTGCCAGGCAGCAGGCGGGGAACAGGGGCAGGGAGGCGCACAGGGACAGCACAGTCAGCGCGCATGCAGCAGAGGGATCCGCGCAGCTCAGTCCTCCTGGGGGCCCCTGCCCGACACCCCTGCCGCGCCAAGCCCAGTGCCGTCGAGAGGGCGCCACCCCCGTCGGCCGCCTCGCCCTCTCCCCTCTGCCCCCCGCCCCGCCCCGCTGCCGGCGGCTCACCCTGCGAGGCAAACACCTCGTCCAGCGAGCAGGTCTTCTGGTGTTGCTGGAACACCTCGTCGGGGTCGACGTACATCTGGGTCACGAGCTGCGCCATCAGCGCCTTGCCGCGCGCCCACTCGGGCACCGGCTTCTTCGGCTCGTCGTCGTCGCTCTCAAAGTCGCTCCTGCGCCGGGGGGCGGGCGGGCGGAAGAACACGCGGGGGGTGGAGTGAGGCGGGCGGGGGCGACGCTCGTGCGGGAGGGGTGACGAGCGGGCGGCAGGAAGCGCGCCGGCCGGCAGACTGCGTCGCAGCACAGCGCAGCGCGGTGCGAGCGGCAGCGGATGTGCAATCCAGGCAGCCCCCCCTCACTTGTAGGGCGAGATCTCGTACGTCTGCGGTCCTGTCTGCCCCTCGCTGGGTGGCCGGCCGCCCCCCGCATCGGCAGCCGCGCCCGCTGCCGCGGCGGCGGGGGCGGCGGCGCTGCCCGGGCGTGGCGCCGCGCCCGGCGCGCTGCCGGGGCTGCCAGCGCTGCCGCCGCCGGCCGCCAGCTTGCCGGTGAAGCTGAGGGGCTTGAGGTCGACCACTGCGCGGCTGCTGCTGGCCGCGGCAGGCTCGCCGGCGCCGCTGCCGCTGTCGCCGGCCCAGCCGCTGCCGCCCCCGCTGCCACCGCCGCCGCCCTGCGCGTTCTGGATCGCCTGCTGCTGCAGCTTGGCCAGCCGCTGCTTGGCCTCGGCCAGCGTCACAGGGACGCTGGTGGGCTTGTTCTCGCTGACGGCGGCCTTGGCGGCCTCGACGACGCGCGAGGTGGCGCCGGGTAGCGCGGGCTTGGGCGCAGCCGCGGCGGCGGCGGCGGCCGCCGCCTCATCCTTGCGCTTCTGCTTGAGCTCCTCCAGGCGCCGCGCCTTGTCCTCGCGCTCCCGCCGCTCCGCCTCCTCCCGCTCACGCCGGCGCTGCGCTGCCTCCTGCTCCCGCTTCAGCCGGGCCTCCTCCTTGCGGCGCGCCTCCTCAGCCACGCGCCGCGCCTCCTCCTCCTGCTTCGCCTGCGCGGCGCAGAGGGAAGGCCGCCGTCGGCATGCAGGCGGCACAGCTGGCGGCGGCGGCGCTGCCAATAGGCTGCACATGCCGCCGGCCGAAGCGGTAGCACGTGGAACCCCGTGCCCTCGCCTGCGCGCGCACGCCCCCCGGCCCACCTTAATGCGCTCCTGCCGCAGCCGGTCCAGCTCCGCCTTCTGCTTGGCGCGCTCGGCGGCGCGCTCGGCCTCCTTACGCCGCGCCGCCTCTGCCGCCTCGAGCGCCCGCAGCTTCTGTGCGGGTTTCTTCGCGCCGGCCGCGGGCGGTGGCGGCGCGGGCTTGGCCATGGGCAGGAAGGAGCGGATGGTCGACACCACGTTGGCGGCCAGGCCCTTGCCGCCCGCGGCCTCGCCGGCGGCGCTCGCCGCCTCGGCCGCCGGCGCGGCGCCAGTCGCTGGCGCGGCAGAGGGGCCTGGGGCGGCGTCGGCGCCGTCGGCGGCGCACTCGTCGCTGTCTTGCTCTGCTGCCAACTCCAGCTCCGGATCTGCTGCCTCCTCCTCTGCCTCCTCCGCAGGCGTGCTGGCAGGGTCGGAGGCAGCCGACAGGTAGCCTGCATCAGAGGCGCCGCGCAGCTGCTGCGGCAGCGCCTCGTCCCCGCCATCATCCTCTGGCGCTGCGGCCGCCGGCCTCGCGCCCTGCTCTTGCGCCTCTGTCCGCTCCACAGCCTCCTCTGAGGCGGGGGCCGGTGCCACGTCCTCCCCTGACACCGTGCCAACCTGCTGCACCTCAGACTGCGGCGAGGGCTCTGCGGCCGGCTCCGCGGCCTCTGGCTGCTGATCGGCGCCAGGAGAGGGCACTGCCTGCTGCTGGTCCAGTGCCGCTGGCTCCGCTGCCGGCGCCGCAGCGGCTGCGTCGCTATCGCGACCCTGGCTGGCCGCCACAGGCTCCTCGTCCTCAATCGCCAGCTGTCCCGCCTCCAGCTGCACCTGATCCCTGCCTGCAGGCTCCGCCGCCTCCTCGGCAGCAGGCGAGCTGGCGGGGGAGACTCCTGACGCGGCGGGGACGCTGGCCTGCGCTTCCTGCTCCGCCTCGCGCATCTCGCATGGCTGCATCTCGCGTGGCTGCAGGAGCTGCTCCTCCTGAGCGCTGGGCTGCGGCTGCTCCCCGCGCTCCTCCTGCACGTCTGGCATGGCCACGTCAGCTGCAGCTGTCGCGGTGGCAGCAGCGCCCTCCTCGAGGGCAGGGCCGGTGACCGCCCGCTCCTGTCCCTTGGCTGCCGCCTTGCCCCTGCCGCGCCGTGCCTTGGCCGAGTGCTGCGCGCTCTCCGCCGCCTGCGAAGTGGCCGCGCTCTCCTCTTCCTCAGCTGGCGCCTCCATGCTCTTGCGCTTCTTGCCGCCCCGCTGCTGCTGCGTTGCGCGGCCCTTGGGCGCTGCACGTGCCGCCGGCTGGGGCTTGTCTGCGGCAGGGGTCGCGTCGGCCTCTGCGGCAGGCTCGGCTGCTGCGGCCTGCTTGGCCTGCCGCCCGCGCCCGCGCTTGGGCGCCGGCGCCTGCTGCTGCTGCTCCTCCTCTGCGGCAGGCGCGGCTGCCGGCTCTGCCTTGCTGCTGGGGTCCTGGGCCGCGGGCGCCTCTGCTGCTGGTGGCGCCTCCTCCTCTGGAGCCGGCTCCAAGGTGGCCGCCCTGTTGGCCCGCCGGCGTGGGTTGGCGCGCGTGGCCCTGGTGGCGGCTGGCGGCTCGGGCTTGGCCGCTGGTGCCTCCTCCTCTGCAATGAGAAAGCCAAGGCAGAAGGGGGATTTGATTGCGTCAGTGCGATGATGGAGAGCGAGGGCTTTTGTGGCCGGCAAGGCGGTACACATGCACACATGCACATGCGGCGCCAGGCCCTGCCACAGCGCGCGCACCTGCTGCAGGTTCTGCGGCAGGCTCCTGCTGCTTCTTGCCGCGCCGCGGCCTAGGAGCAGGGCGGGCGGGCGCCTGCACGTCCTCCTGCACAGGAGCGGCCGCTGCTGGCTCCTCTGCCGCTGGCGCCGGCTCAGGCGCGGTGGCGGCCGCCGCCTCGCGCTGCGCCGCCTCTGCCTCTGCCTGCTGCTTGCCCCGGCGCGTCCTGCCGCCGCGCGTGGCCGGCTTGGGCGGCTCCTCCGCAGGCGGGACGGGCTCTGGCTTGCTGGCCTCGGCCGGCACGGGCGCCGCCTTTTCTTCCTCCTCCTCGATCACCGGCGCGAGGGCGGCCTTGGCCCTGCGCCCGCCGCGGCGTCTGGGCTGCTCCGCTGGAGCCTGCAGGGGTGGTGTGGATGCCGTGTGCTCAACAACAGCACGCAACAGGAGGAGGGGAGAAGGAAACAGCCACCTGCCGTGCAACCGCCGCCTGCCCGCCCCACCTGCTGGTCGGCCGCCGCGGACTTGGCTGCCCCACCCGCCACGCGCTGCTTCTTTGCCGCGGGGCCCAGCGCCGCGATCTGCTCCTTCACGGCATCGACAGCCTGCGCCAGCCAGGACCTCTGCTCCTCAAACTGGGCGTCCACCTCGCCCAGCTTGGTGGCGCCCAGCTCGCGGAGCTGGAACAGCACGCCCTCCAGCTGCTTGGACATCGCGGGCAGCGGCGAGGCGATTTCGCGGGTCTGCGGTTGGGGGCCTCCCTGGTGCAGCGGGCGACTGCTGCACGCTGCCTGCTCGGCACCCAGTAGGTGGCGAAGGAAGATGAGTGAGGGAGCGCTCGTTCAAAAACATCCGGGTCGGCCAAGTTGGCATTCCCGAGGACCCTCGTTTGGCTAGACTTCGAGCCACAGAGCAGTGCGTGATCGCAGCACGCAGCAGGAGAGGCCGCAGTAACCTTGCCGGTGCCACCTCGGCGCCACCATGTCGGGTCGGCACTGGGTGGGCAGGAGCCGTGCAGCGCCCCTCAGCGTCTCCACACCAGCGATGCGGTGCACCTGCGCATTCTTGACGGCGCTGCTGGCGCTGGCGGCGGCGCCGGCAGCCGCCTGGAGCCTGTCGGCTGCCCCCGCCCCGCGCTTTGCAGTCGTGCCCGCCGGCAGCTACAAGTCCGGCAAAGGTAGGCTGTTGTGAGCCGACAGAGCCGCTCAGAGCAATCACTGCAGGTGCTGAAATGTCCAACCCTCCTGGGCTCCCTCGCCCGCAGACCAGCTGGAATCGATTGCCGCCGAGGCCGACAAGGAGGGCTTCCTGGACAGGGTGCTCGGCACCAACTGCTTCTCGGCGGCGGTCAAGGAGCTGAACGCCGACTGCCGGCGCATGCAGCAGGTGCACGCGGCGGGCGGGCCAGCGCATGGCCGCCTGAGGGGCGGGCGTGAAGTGACGCCGAGCCGGCGTCATCGAGAGCAGCTCAGACTGGCCACGCGCTGCGCCGCGCCCGCGCCCCTCCCCGCCACAGGAGCAGAAGAGCCGGCTGGCGCTGCGGCTGGTCAACTGCCACCAGGGGGCGCACGGCGGCGACACCTTCCCCTGCGGCCGCCGCCAGCCGCTCAAGGCCTGCATCGAGGGCCTGCCCGACCGCCTCTGGCACATGTACGTTGAGTTTGTGAGCCACGCCGACACCATGTGCCTCTTCATACAGAACCAGCAGGCGCGTGCGTGTCCCGCCTGTCCCGAGCAGAGCGGATGGGGAGGGCGCGAGCGAGCGCCCGCCAGCGACGCGCCCCGCCACGCTACCTCTCTTCCCTACTGCACTCTCGCTCCCGCGGCCTAAAACCTAAACCCTAAACCCAATTCCCAAGCCTGCAGTTTGAGAAGTACACAGAAAACATGCTCAACCGGCTGTCGGAGGGCGCGCAGTTTGCGCGCGACCGGCTGGCCGACATTGGCGGCGCGGCGGCGGCGCTCGCGACAGACGCAGCGGCGCTGCGCGAGCGCGCGGGCGAGGCGCTGGGCCTGCTGCGCGAGCAGCGGGAGCTTGGGGCCGCGGTGCTGGAGGAGGCGACCAAGGCGCGGGCGGAGTCGGCCGCCTACTTCTCCAGCCTGGATGCCAAGCAGAGCGAGAGCCTGGCGCTCGCGGACCGCGGCCTGGCGGCGCAAGAGGCGCTGGCGGCGGGCCAGGCTGCGGCGGCCGCAGCGCTGGCCACCGGTCGCGAGCAGGTGGCGCAGCTGCTGGGCGCGGTGGAGGCGCGCGGCGTTGCGCTGGCCGCCGCGCAGGCGGAGCAGGCGGCCGCGCAGGCGGCGGCGGCAGCCGCGCTACGCGGATTGACTGACGACTCGCGTGGCCTGCGCTCTGCGGTCGACGTCGTGCTTTCCTACCAGCAGCGCTCCGATGCGGTGCTGCTCCGCCTGCTGGGCAAGTCGTACAGGTGACACAGGGCAGGGTAGGGGGAGAAGGGAATTTGGGGAGGGAGCAGGCGAGGGAGCCGCCGCCTTGTGTCTGCCCACCCCGCCCGCACACGCCGCGCCCTGCACGTCCCCCGCGCGCCCGCAGCCTGGAGGACGTCGCCTTTTACGGCGCGGGCGCGCTGGCAGCGGCGGCCGCCGGCGCGAGCCGCGCGACCGCGGGCGCGCGCGGCCCGATCGTCGCGCTGCTGGGGGTGAGCCTGCTGGGCGAGCGCCTGCTGCTCGACCGCCTGCACCTGTGGCTGGAGGTGGACGACTCTGGGGCGGTGGTCCTGCCCCTGGCGCGCTGGCTGCCCTTCCTCCCCGCCGCCGCGGGCGCGGTGGACCTGCGCTGGGCGCTGCGCAAGGCTGCGGGCGCCGCCGCGGCGCTGCTGGTGGCCTACCACCTGGCCGCCCACCGCAACTACGAGCGCGACAGCTACAGGCAGGGGTCGCGCCCTTGGAGGCGCCGCCGCGATTGTTGTTGGGGCACGCCGTCGGGGGCAGGCAATGGGAAAGGTACAGGGCCATGTGCCCCTGGTGCGCTGCTCGGCCGCTGGGGCCGAGTCCAAGCGCCTGGTGTTTGGTGCCGATGCCGCCCCCCGGCCACTGCACGCGTGCAGGCTGTTGGTGCGCCTGGACGAGGAGGGGCGGCGGCGGCATGAGGAGTACCTCCTAGCTGTGAAGCAGCAGCGCCTCGACTTTCTGCAGGCCCTGGCAGCAGGCGGCGGCGGCGGCGCGAGGCCGGGCCGCGGCGGGGCCAGGCGAAAGGGCGAGGGCGCCGCGGCGGCCGAGGCGGCAGCCTGGGGGTTGGCTGCTGAGCTGGGCCCCGCGCCACAGAGCCTGCGCCTGGAGGGCTGCGGGGCAGGCGCACTCGACGTAGTGCCATATGCAAGCAGACGCACCGCAGGTGGCAGTGGGCGAGCACCGGAGTCCAATGATACAGCAAGCGACAACGAGGGCAGCCTGCGGCCGCAGCTGAGCATGAGCGAGCAAAAGCGGCCAGTACCGTCGCTGGCGCCGGCGGCTGCTTCGCCGCCGCATGCCCAGCCGACGCCGGCGGCACGCGCTGGTAGACCTAGCAAGCCGCATGCGGCGCCCAGGCAGCAGGCCGTGGGGGAGGCAGGTGCGCGCCAGCGCAAGCGCGCCGCATCCACAGAGGACCTCGAGCCACAGGCAGACGCAGGAGGCGGCAAGCGGCAGGCAGTGCGGCAGGCCAGCAGGGAGCCTGGGGGAGAGGCGGCAGCGGAGGGGGCGGTGCAAGCCGCACGGTCCAAGCGCGGGCGGAAGGCGTCGGCGGCAGAAGAGGCCGAGAGTGGCAAGGCCAAGCGCAGGCGGCGAGGCTGAGCATTTGTGGTGCAGCGAAAGTAGAGGATTGAGCTGTGTGCCAGTTGCTGAATTGCATGCATGGTAACTCTTGTTGCTCGGCGAGCCTCGCAGCGGGGCGGGCGGTGCCGCTGCCCCCGCCCGCCTTGTCTGCTTTCGCAAAAGACCTCATACCTGAAGACCTCATTCAACATCTCAATCATCCTTTCAGTGTCGCGCAAATCCAGTGATCGCGCTGCTCAGGGCTGCGTTTGTGCGTCTCAGAGATGCCCTTCTCTCGAGGGAGACGCTCGCTCGCGCTTTGTGCTATCGCGCTGTTATCGGGAGGCATGACCATGCAGCCTGACGAGATGGCAGAGGTGGCAGGCAACGTCTCCACAGCCCACTCAGAGGGCGACGGCAGGGGCCCGCTCCGCCTGCCCATCGTCATCAACACGTGGCCTTTCGTGGCCGCCACACAAGCCGCCTGGGAGACGCTCAACCGCCGCCATGCAGCCAAGCCGGCGCTGGATGCAGTGGAGGCAGGCTGCGCAACCTGCGAGGCGCTCCAGTGAGGGGGCGGGCGGGTGCAGCTTTGACTGACCGAGCACTGGCAGCGGGCTCCTCAAACGGTGTCTGTGCTTGCAGGTGCGACGGCACGGTTGGTTTCGGCGGCTCACCTGATGAAGCTGGGGAGACGACGCTGGATGCGATGATCATGGACGGCTCAACCATGGAGGCGGGCGCCGTCTCAGACCTGCGCTTTGTCAAGCACGCCATCGCCACCGCGCGCCTGGTCATGGAGCGCACGCGGCACACGATGCTCGCGGGTGGGTCGGCAGTGCAGGGACAGGACCGCCCGGTGCAGCAGGGCTAGGATGCGCGTGCTGCCGCAGCGCTGCGGCGTGTGGGCGTTGCGCGCTGGCGCTGAGACGGGTGTGCCATGCTGGTGCCCGTGGCTGCATGCGCGCAGGCCTGCATGCCACGCAGTTTGCTCGCGAGATGGGGCTGCATATGGACAGCCTGGAGACCGAGGCGAGCCGGGGCCCGGGCATGCGCTAAGGGCGCTGCTGTGCAGGGTCTGCCTCCTCTGCGCTGTGCTCCTGTGAGAGATGAGATGGTTGCATGTTTGCTCTCTCTGCCATGCGTGGGTACAGGCCAGCACCGCGGCGCACGCGCAGTGGTGAGCGCCCGCTCGCGCAGGAGCCTTTGCAGGCGTGACTCAATCCTGCTGCTGCCCTTTGCATCCCGAGGCCGGAAGTTGGCACCCGCAAGCGCTCCCTTGCCTACCCCACGCTGCAGGGTGAACAACAGCTGCCAGCCAAATTTTCGGAGGCGCGTGGTGCCAGACCCTGCCAGGCACTGCGGCCCATACCGCCCCGCCAAAGCGGCAGCAAAACCCAGCATCCAGCAGCAACAGCTGTCTCAGCAGCAGCAGCAGCAGTCCGCAGGCGGCAGCGGCGACAGCAGCGAGGGCGGCGCGCTCAGCCGCAGTCACCAGCGCGGTTGGCCAGCTGAGACTGGCCACGACACGATTGCGATGGCGGCAATCTCAGCCACCGGCGACATCGCGGTCGGCTGCAGCACAAACGGCGCGGGGCACAAGGTGCCGGGCCGAGTGGGAGACGGCAGCGTGCCCGGTGGCGGCGCGTATGCAGACTCAGAGGTGGGTGTTTGCGGAGGCTGAGTCTGGCTTGGCTTCGCTGGCGGGACGTGCGCACCCGACTAGGCAGCCGCACGACCGGGCGCGGTGCCACTGTTGCGCAGGTGGGGGCGTGCGGCGCCACCGGCGACGGGGACACGCACCTGCGCTTCCTGCCCTGTTATCAGGCGAGGGCGGCCCCGGCGTGCTGCCCTGCCCGTGCCCTGCCCGGCGTGCACGTGCGTACGCGCTGGCGAGCGCTGCTTGCTCCCGGTGCCTTGAGTATGCACACACGACTGCCCCGGCCCCCCTTGCGCCCTAGGTGGTGGAGAGCATGCGGCAGGGGCTGTCCCCCAAGCAGGCCGCCGAGGACGCCGTGCTTCACATCGCCCGGCGCGTCCCCGGCTACACCGGCGCGCTCTTTGCCCTGTCGCGGGACGGCCGGTGGGCGGGCGCAGCCGCCGGCTTTGGCCGCTTTGCGGTGGCGCTGCGCCACGGCGGCAGCAGCAGCGTGCAGGTGGTGGAGGTGGCGCCGCTGCAGCCACCATACGGGCCGCCGCCGGGTGGGGCGTAGTGGCAGCGGGCGGCCGGGACAGGCCGCGTGGAGAGGAGAGGGCTGTAACTTGAACGTCCGGCAGGTGTGAGGGAGGCATGCACCTGTCGGTGACAGCTGCTGAAATCTGACGCCTTCGTGAAGTTCGTCGACCCAGGGGAGGTAGCGCCCCGTGGCGCCGCTGTCCCCAGTTCTATCCTCCGCTCCTTCCACCTCCCACTCACCCCGGCACACGGCCCTCTCGCACGTGAGCGTGGGAATAGGGGGGCTGTTGGCGGTGTGCGAGCTGGGCATGCCCACGGGCGATTGCGGGCGGCTCTCCAGCGCGCCGCCGGCCCCTCGATCACCGCCGCGGAATGCTGGGCGCGATCGGGTGGCTGGAGAGGACAGTTGCCGCGCGCCAGTTTTGCGCGCGCGCAGACCGCCCTGACCCGCCCGCAGCGGCCCACCCCCTCCTGCGCGCAGTTGCCTGGCATGTTCGGCCCCCTCATCGCTGCTGCTGGCTTCGTGGCTGCGGCTGAGGCCGTTCACTCTGCGGCCCGCAGGGCTGACAGGCGCGAGATCGCTCACTTTGTTTCCAAGTGAGTGGAGCTGCTTGCAAGGAGGGGATCTCTGGTTGAGGCGCGTTCGCCTGGTTGGGCATGTCGACACAGGCATGTCGACACAGGCACATCATCGCTGCGTGTCGACGCCCACGCACGGCTCACCCGCCCTCCTCTCTTTCCCCCTGCACAGGTGAGCGCGCGCGCCCCCCCCCCCCCCCTCCCCCCCCCCCCNCCCCCCCCCCCTCCTTTCCATGCCCCCACAGCCCTCCCGGCCAATGAGCTGCCTGTGTTGAGAGAGCCGTGTGCCATCCCACCATCACCCCTCGCCCTCCACCCACCCTGTTCTCCTTGGCCGACTGGGCACGTGTCCCCCCTGCCTGACGCCGCCTGTCAACTCAAAACGGCCTTGTGGCCCGTTTTCCCCCAGCGTCTGTGGCCCTCAGCGGAATTTCAGATCACTCGGATGCTCAGTGTAAAGTCGTCATCAGGCATTGGTCAAAAGACGGGGAGCAGGAGGGTGATGGTCGGCGAGGTGATGCATGTCCAACGGTTGCATGGTTTGCGCTCTTTGCTCTCGCCCGTCGTGGCTGTGCTTGTTACAAGCACATCCAGCATTCGACTCGTCGACACAGGAGCGGGAGCAGGAGGGCGGTGGGGCGGCAGCCAGACCGGCACCCCCGGCGAGTGGCCAGCCGCGGCTTGCTCAGCTCTCGCCGCGGGCTCTCGCCTGGCACCCCCGGCGCCCGCCGCTCGCGCCGCCGCCTACGCGGCCACCGCCTCGGCCAGCGGCGTGCCCCCATCGTCCTTGTTCCCGTCCTCGTCCTCCTGCCCCTCGTGCAGCCTGCTGAACGCAAATCGGCCTGCGCGGGCCCGGCGGCGCCCGGCGGCGCGGTGCGACATTCGCGGCGCGCGGTGCGCGCCCTTCGCCCCCCCCGCCGCCCTCCCCCGCGCATGGATGCCGTGCATACAGCCCCTCAGGCCCATCCACCCAGCGCCCACCCTTGAGGTAGTCGTCCACCAGCTGGTCCAGCTCGCCCTGGGTGGGGCGCCGCCCCTGCTTGAAGTACTCTGCGGGGCGGGCGCGCGGGGGAGGGGGGAGGAGTGGGGGGAGGAGAGAGGGAGGATGAGAGCGGAGGGAGGGGAAGAGGGTGATGCTGCCTGCGTGCCGTCCCTGCCGCGCCCTGTGCACGCGTTTTGCTGACTGTCGGCAGGCGTAGCCACCCGGCAGGTCATGATGCCTCTGTCTCCGACCATGCAAATCGGCGCAAGAAAATGAACATCGGCGTGCACCCAGCAGCTCGTCGTAGATTGCATTGTCAAGCTCCTCGTGGCACCGCGGCGACATGTGCTTGCCCGGCCGCGCAAACAGCGCGAGCGCATCTCCCCGCACCTGCAGCGGTGGCGCGCGCGCTCGTCTCGGCTTGGGAGAGGGGGCTCGCGCGCTGGAGCGCTGGCCATGCGCCACCCTCCCGCTCGCAGCGCCGCTCGCGCATTCTCTCGCCTCGAGCGCCAGCCCGTTTTGCGGGTTGGTGGTCAGCCTGGATGCCGCGGCGTTGGACGCCCCCCCGCTCCCTTCGTCGTACACCAACAGCGCGGGGCGGCCCACCACCTCGCTAAACGGCACCGCGGCCAGCAGCAGGTGCTGTGGGTCGGCGCCCGGAAGGAAGGGCAGGTAGGCCTGCACGCGGCGGCGAGGGGCGGGTGGCGTGAGCGCAGCGCGCAGCAGCGCGGCAAGGCGCCAGGTGGCGAGGAGGGAGAGCAGGCGCCCGGCAAGGCGGCCAGCTAAGCGGCTTGCAGCGCAGCAGGTCACCCAACGACGTGCCTGCGGCTGAAGAGTAGAAGTGTCGGCGGGCGGGCACGGCACGAGCAGCGCCTCGCGCTGCCCGTCGGCGCGGAGCAGCACGGCCTGCTGCCTTCCCATTCACGCGCGTGGAAGTCCCAATACCTCTGCTGCGGCAGTGAGGCCACAGGCTTGCAGCAAGGCAAGGGTCTGAGCCGTTGCGGAAATGCCGAAAGTGATCGCTGCCTGTCAAGCCTTTGCAGTGATTTTACAGACGAGAGCTAAAGACGAGAAACGTGGGAAGGTCTCCCGAAACCATTCTTCTTCGCCGCTGCACGGGCGTGCAGGCGGTGGTGCTCGCAGACCCCGCCGGCGCCGTCCGCACTGTCCGCTCGCCGCACTGTCCGCCGCCCCCCCCCCTCACGCTGCCAGCTGCTCAATCAGGGCCGCGGCCCGCTCGCGCTCCAGCATCAGGAGGTGGATGAGGCGTGCGCGGTCGGGGCCCTCGGGCATGCGTGCCAGCAGCTGCTCCCGTTCTGCCTCCCGCCGCATCTCTGCCTCCAGCATTGCCTGCAGGGCGCGCTGCCGCTGCTCGCCGCTCATGCGCGGCCGCGCGCCCACGCTCTCAGCCTGCAGACAGACGGAGGGCGGGCAAGAGAGTGTGAGCGCGCGCACCGGCGCAAGCGCAGCAGCGGCCGGCTGGCTCCGGCGCCACACCTCTGGCTCGTCCTCGAGCGGGCAGTCATCGTTGCTCCACCAGCTCTCTGGCTGCTGCTGCGGCTGCTGCCGCTGCCCGCCAACCGCGCTGCCGGCCGCCTCCCGCTGCCGCAAGCGGGCTCTCGACACGCCAGGCATGCCCTGGTCATCCTCCAACCCCTCGGCCTGGTGGCAGTAGTAGCCTGCCGGGATGCGGGGTGAAGCGAGCTCTGGGGCATAGTCGCCCACCTCCGCCTCCTCTGGGGCAGGACTGACGCTGCCCCGCCCCGACGAGACGGCGTCGCCGGCGCTGCCGCCGCTCGGGCTGGGCGCGGCGCGGCGCCGCCCGCCGCCGTCGCCCGCCGCGCCCGCTCTGCTCGGGCCGCGCGAGGCGCGGCGGGCGGCGGTGCTGCTAGGCCGGCTGCCGGGCAGAGCCTCCATCACCGATGCCAGCATGGACTGCAGCTCCTGGATCTGCGGGGCCGGTTGGAGCGGGGGGGGGGGGCTCCCTCTCTGCCCACTCTGCTGCCAAGCCACACCCCTCCCCAGGCCCCCTGGCACCCCACCTCCAACCCCAGCCCACACACACACACACTGGCCTCCCACCCCCACCCAGCCGCCCACCTCCGCCTCCAGGTACACGCCGCCCCGGGCCTCCATGCCGCACAGAGCGGCCGCGATCGTCGCCTCCTGTGCCGCAATCTCTCCGCGCACCGCCTCGAGCGCGCGGCGCATCGCGGCCCGCTCCGCCTCCATCGCCGCCACGCGCGCCTGCTTGGCCTCCAGGCCGTGGGCCAGCGCCTCGCGGCGCGCCTCCTCCCGCGCCGCGTGTAGCGCCGAGCGCTGGCGCACCTCCGCCTCGCGCATCGCCTGCTGGCGCTGGCGCAGCGCGCGCAGGTGGGCCAGCTCCTCCTGCCGCGCGCCGATGGCGGCCTCCTTGGCCGCCGCGCGCCCGCGGTAAAAGGCGACGCGCTCGCGCTCCTCACGCGCCGCGCGCGCCGCGTGCTCGCGCCGCGCCGCCTCGCGCCGCCGCTCCTCCTCGCGCCACGCCTCCTGCGCCAGCGGCGGCAGCGGCAGCGCTCGCGCCGCGCTGGCCTGCCTCCAAGCGAGGCGCCTCCGGGGGGCAGGAGCTCCCCACCCTGCCCTCCCCGGCTCTTGCGTCACAGCATCGGCTCGCAACGCCCTGCCCCTCGCCCCGCGCCCCACCTCGGCAAGCCGCCGCTCCTCCTGCGCCCTCGCCACGACCTTGGCGTGCGCCTCCATCTTCTCCTGCAGCCGCCGCGCCTGCATGTCCTGCTCCAGTGCGGCGCGCGCCCGCGCCGCGCGCGCCCGCGCCGCCGCGCGCGCCTCCTCGCGTGCGCGGTGCTCGTGCGCCACCGCCGCCCGCTCCTCTGCCACCGCCGCCGCGCGCAGGCTGCCGTGCCGCAGGCGCGCCTCTGCCTCGTGGCGCAGCTGCTCCGTCACGGCTGTCGCGGCGGCGGCCTTGGCGCGCCGCTGGGCCTGCAGGCGTGCGTGCCGCGGCGGCGGGTGCGCTCGCAGGCAGGACAGCGGCACGTGCGACAGAGAGCTGCTCGCGGCACAGAGGGCCTGGCGGCACAGAGGATCGGCCAGCAGAGCGGTTCAGGTTGGCCGGCCAGGCCTTGCGCACCTCGACCTCGGCGGCGCGCTGGGCCTGGAGCTGCGCGTCCCGCTGGCGCAGCTCTGCCAGCTCGGCCTGGCGTGCCTCCTCGGCGGCGCGCCGGCGCTCCAGCGCCTCCTGCTGCTCCGCCTCGCGCTTGTTCACGTGCGCCAACTGCTGCACCTTGCGCAGCTGCGGAGGGACGGGCATGGAAAGGGCATGATGCGCGGTGGCTTCTGTTGCTGGCTGATGCCAGCTGCTGTGCGCCACATTCAAAGGCGGGGCGGAAAGAGTGCCGCCTGCCGCCCTGCATGCGATCCCACCTGGCGTGTACGGGCCAGCTGCAGCCCCTTGACGAGCTTTTCCAGTGTGGCAGTGCTGTGCATGTTTTGGATGTCAATCATGAGATTCGCTGCGGCCGAGGCGGGCCTGCTGCCGGCGCCACCGCCGGCGCGGTCGCCGCGCTGCGGCATCGCGCCAGTGTTTTAGCGCCGCTGGAGGTTGTGCGCACTCTGCTAGAGTGCCGCGGAGGTGCGGGGGCCTCGTGGGGAGTGGCTAGAGGTGGGGTGGGCTGGGCTGGAGAGCCCCCAGCGGCATGAGACGCTCACCGAGACTCCTGGAGCTTGCAACTCAACTGAGGCTTGCTTTTGGAATGTGGACTTGCATACATGCCAACCAACAGCTGCTGCCCACAGTCTGACCTGAAGCCTCTCGATCCCTACATGCAATCCATGTTGCTAGCTGCTCAAAACTTTTCGCTCATAGGACGGAAGCTGGAGGCGGGCCCAGTGCTACTCGAACTGTGCGATGTCTTCGACCGTGCCGTATTACATGCTGCGAGATCCGGCGCTGCTCGACATCATCGACGAGGAGTGGGCGCGCGACACGCTGCCCGACGATGGTGAGCGTCGCAGTCCCCTTGATGTGGAGCTGTGGCATGCGGCCAGTGGAGCGAGCGTCGACGGCTGGGACTCACCGCCACCGCCTGCCCAACGCCGCTCGCCCGAGCCCGACGCCCGCCCGCCACGCCCATCGCAGACGTCCCACTTCCGACGGTCGCGCAGCCGACGGTGGATGAGGCAGAGGACCCCGGGGCGGAGGCCAAGCCCAAACAGCCTGAGAAGTGGCTGGAGCTGGGCCTGAACACTGTGCACTGAGCTGACGAGTTGCGGCGCGATCATCCGTCTGTCATCTACCCCAGTGATCCATCCGTCCTCAACCCCTCTGCTGCGCCCTGCACCGGGCTTGGCGCGACTCACTGCGGGTGGTGGTGTCCCGCCTGATGCCACCAGACCGTGGTGGCAGCACAGCGCATCGCGATCTGCCACAGCGGCACTGCGAGCTGGCGGCGGCCGCCGGGTCGGCCGCACGTGGGTGCAGCATGGTGACAGCAGCAGTGCCGTGCGGCTTGCACGCTCGCTCTCCTGCGCAGCTCATCTCTGCCAAGCCCCCGAAGCAGCTGAGAGCATGCACAGGCCCCACGAACCTGCACTCCAAGCCAAGGCATGCATGACCCAACAGGGGCCCCACCGGCGCCAGCCACACTGCTTGATCTTGGTTGAGAGATGCGCGTGATGCTGGGTAACATGACAAGAGTGAAGTTATGACTTGCAGTTGGCAGCAGGTGGACGCATGTCTGTCGGTCACAGCCACGGCCAGGGCATCGCCGCGGGTGCAGGGGCGTGGCCCATGCAAGGCTCTGACTGCTGCCGTGCCCCCGGCGCCGCAGCGCCACAGCCCCCGCCCCAGCGTGGCACACCTGCGACGAAGCCCACAGCGAGACAGGCGAGAAAGGCGAGAAAGGCGACGAAAGGCGACGAAGAAGCGAGCGCCGGGGCGGGAAACAAAGCACGAGCTGGTCGCAACGCGGCACGCGGAGCGTGTCTGTGATGAAGGCGGCGGCAGCAGTGCGCCTCGAGCCGCATGGCACAGCATCAGCAGAGGGTGACGGGTTGGCCATTGCGACATGACTCTCCACAGGCGTCCCACGGGGGTCACTGTTCCGCCCGCCGCAGGCGCAGGCGCCGCGCTGCGCGCGCACCTCAGACGCCGACAGCACATCCTGCTCGCTCAGGTCGCCCGCCAGGAACACTAGTACGCGCTCGTGGAGCTGCGCTGCGCTGCGGCTGACGATGCGGTGTGAGGCGACTTCGTGCAGCCTCCATCCCTGTTTCCCTGAAGTCCAGCTCCCCTCTGCGATCAAAGCATTCGAGCGATTGCTACCCAAAGTTCACCACACCGAACGGGGATTGTGCGACAGCCGGGGGGTGCGCAATCCAGCGGCAGCGAAGTGACAAGTGGCTGGAAAATGAGGATGGACTTGCGCGCTGGGCAACACTGTTGTCCTAGTGGGCGAGGTGCCAGCGGGACTCGGCGGAAAGCACGCGGCCGCAAGGAGCCATCCTGTTCCTTGCAAGGTGTAGCCGCCGCTCCCGCCCTTGCTGGCAAGCTTACATCATGCATTCCATCGGGGCTGCGTGGCGCCTCTGCGAGAGCGTGCCGACGGCACGCTTGCGAGCGCGCTCGAGCTCGCTCACCGCCGGCGGGGCGCCCACCCCCCACAGCCCGCCCGCCCGCCCGCTGCCCGCTCGGGGAGCCTCGCCGCCCGTCTCCCCCACCCCTGCAGAAGCAGCACTGGGCATCCAACCTCCGTAACCCTCGCACTGGGCTGTCGGGAGACGCAATCCGGGTCTCTCTGATCACGTGGCCGCGGTGCGCTAGCTCACGCGCTTCGAGTGGGAGGCGGTGGTGCGGAGGATATCCAGCAGCTGCAGGAGGTGGTGGCTGCCATCACCGAGGGCATCAAAGAGGGCGCTAGGCAGAGGCCGAGCTGCACAGCGGCGACGCCGACGAAGTGACCGATGCCCCACGCCCACCCGATCGTGGAATGGGCGCTTCTCTGGGAGTTCAAATGCAGGGTTGCGGCGCAAGGCTGCAGGTAGGCGCTTTCACACTGGGAGGCAGCGCGACCCCGGTGGCGGCGGCAGTTTTCCCACCATAAATCCCACCTGCTCCAGCGCTCGCTTGGGTGCCATTACGCATCCATCTGAGTCCCAAAGGGTGTCGGGACATTGCTTCGCCGGAGCAGATTTCGCTGCTCCGGACCGCGGCCTTCGGCATCGTCAGCACAGGTGAGGGCGCTTCCCGCACGCTACACAGAGCCCAAGCATGCGGATTCGGTCACAGTGCCAGCCGCTGGCCGCCATGCTGCCCGCCCGCCCGCCCGCCCGCCCCCGTGCTCCAGCAGGCAAAGCCGGCATGGGCGCGACCGACGCCCCCGAGGCGCCAGCTGCGCTGCCCGGGCACGAGGACCCCTCCTGGGAGGCCAAGCCCAAAATCTGTGAGTTGTCGCCGCCACCGGCGCGGCCGCCGCGCCGCCGGCCACCACCGCCGAGCCCTCCCTCGCTAACCCTCGGACCTCACTGCCGCAGTCCACTGGGCTGGCGCCGCCTTGACTGTGGTGACTGCCGTCATCGGTGCCGGCGTGCTGGCCCTGCCTTACGCGGTCGGGGCGCTCGGTTGGATCGCCGGGTGCGCGGGCACGGGCTGCCGCGCGAGCGGGTGGCAGTGCCAGCCGGCGTGGCCCCGCCTCTCACACGCCCACGTTTACACCATTCAACATGTCCAACCCACCGCGCAGCCCCATCTGCATCATCTTCTTCTACCTCGTCTCACTCGCGGGCTGCCACATGCTCGCCTCAATGTGAGCGCGCGCCGGGGGCCGCCCGCCCGCCCGCTGCCCGCCGCTGCCGCTGCAGGCTGCAGCGGCGCCTCGCCGCTCCTTGCCCGCACCTGCCCCCACCCACGCCCGCGCCATGTACGCTCACACAACCTCCCACTCGCAGCTACGACTATCCCTACGGCACGGGCCAGCAGCACGGCCGCTACATCCATGCGGTGGAGTTTGTGCTTGGTGAGCTGTGCTTGGTTGAGGTCCGCACCCGTGGGGACCGGTGCCCGCGCCCCGGCCCGCCCGTTGCTTCAAGCATTAAGACTGTCAAAATGACGCCCTTCCGCCTTCCCAGGCCCCAAGCACGCGCTGGCATGTGGCGCGGTGCAGTTGCTCAACCTGGCCATGTACTGCATCGCCTATAGGTCGGTGTTTGCGCCGCCCTGAGCTGGGAGCCTGTGCCTCGGCAGGAGCGGGGGCGGGCGAAGCAGACACCTCCTGCCAGGAGCGCGGGCTCCCCAGCCCCCCACCCCCCACCCCCCACCCACCCCGCAGCATCACCGCCTCCAAGTCGATGCAGGCGCTGGCCAACGTCGCCTGCGGCATGGCCGGCGAGGGAGACGCCGCCGAGAACTCCGAGGCGGGTGCCCCTCTGCCCTCCCCCCACCCCACCCACCCACCCACCCCGCTCTGTTGCGCGAGGTCGAGGCACCCCCACCCACCAAGGCCAAACATCCGCGGCGGTGCCCGCCTGCCGGCACATGGCCCCCGCGCGCCCCTCCCCACCCCCCCACCCACCCCCACCCCACCCCACCCCACCCCATCCAACCCACTCCCGCAGAGCGGCTGCTTCAACCAGTCCTGGGCCATGACCGTGATCTTCGGCGGCGCACAGCTGCTGGCCTCCCAGTTCCCCTCGCTGGAGGAGGCCTGGTTGATGAGCGCCGTGGGCGCCGTCTCCTCCTTCGGCTACTCGCTCATTGCTATGGTGCTATCAGCAGTCAAGGGTGGGCGGGGGTCGGGCCCCAGTTGGGTGTGGGTTGTGGGGGCGGTGGTGGCGGGGGCGCGGGTGGGGCGCGCAGGGTGCGCCGGCAGGCGAGCATCCTCGAGGGGGAGGTGGGTGCCAGGCCCGGGGCCTGCGGCGCGGCCCGGGGGGCTCAGGCGCCCGCCCACCCGCCTGCCCGCCGCCCGCAGTCGCCAACGGCGCGCACGGCGGCACGGTGGGCGGCATCCCCGGGTCCCCGGCAGACAAGGCCTTCAATTGCCTCAACTCCCTGGGTGAGTTCTGACTCCATCATGGTCGATGATCGCCGCCGCCGTTGGATCCCTGCTGAGCTCACGCCCAGGCTCTGGCGCCGGTGTGGGAAGCCCCTCCTCCCTAGGCGGGCTGGAGCCCAGCATTCCGTGCCTCCAGCAGGCAGCGGGGGGCGGGGCAGCACGTGCCTGGCGGCCGCGCGGCAGTGCCCTGCGCGCCCAAACCCGCACACTGGGCTGCTATAAACCCCTCCCACCCACCACACGCACGCACGCACTTTTGACCCACGCTCCACAGGCTCCATCGCCTTTGCCTTTGGATTCCTGCTCATCCTGCTGGAAATCCAGGACACGATCAAGTGAGCGCACGTGGCGTCCAAGGGGGGAGGAGAGCGGCGCGCTGCGCAGCGCCCGCCCCGCGAGACGCGGCCGCCCCCTCCCGCCCCCGCCCCTCCCCGCGCCGCAGGGAGCCGCCGCGCGCGGTGCTGTCGATGCGGCGCGCGATCAACGCGGGGCTAGGCGTCTCCGTGGGCTTCTACTTGGCGGTCGCGGTGCTCGGCTACCTGGTGGGCCTGCTGGGCGCCAAGGCAGTGGGAGGGAGGCACCGGGCTGGGCTGCCAGTGCTGCAGGGGCCGCCGCCGGGGCCGCCGCCCCCAGCGCCGCGGCCCCCTCGCTCCAGCGCCCGACGCACACCTCACACTTGCCACACCCCACGACACCCCCACCCGCCCCACTCCCCTGCCCGCCCGCCTGCCAGGCCTTTGGCAACGCCGTCCAGCCCGACATCATCGTCAGCTTCAGCGGGCCGACGTGGGCGGTGGTGCTAGCGCAGGTTTTCGTCCTCCTCCACATGCTGGGCGCTTGGCAAGTGTTTGCGCAGGTGAGTGGGGCATGAGAATGTGGGAATGTGTGTATGTGCCCAGGTGGGTGGGCGGGCATGTGTGCGTGGGAGCGCGGCTCTGTGGGCGTGCGTTGGCGGGTGGAGGGCGGGGGGCGGGTGGAGGGGGGCGGGCCGTGCAAACGGCGCCCCGTAGGGAGGGCCGGGCGAGGGCTGAGAGGCAGGCGCCCGCCGCCACCCGCAGCCCTTCTTCGTGGCACTGGAGGGGCAGGTCTTCCGCTGGCTCAAGGTGCCCGTGGAGGACCCGGAGCAGGGGGAGAGCCAGCGCAAGGCGCACGCCAACGCCCTGCAGGAGGGCCTGCAGGCCACCGCACACGTGCCGGGCGGCGGAGGCCGCCTGCCGGCGGCAACCGAGGCCGGCGCGGGCCTGGCGTCCGTCGACCCGCCCAACCTCTCGCCCGCGCCCAGCGGCGCGCGCGGCGGCGCGGCGCGCGCCGCCCGCAGCGCCGGCGGGACGCCGGGGCACATGACCCCCGCCATGTCTGGCCTGTCTGCTAGGAGCTCCGCCGAGCTGCGCCTGCGCCGGCAATCGGTGGTCAGCCCCTTCCGGGAGGAGTCGATGCTGCGGGTGCGCGTGCCGGCCGACGCGCTGCGCGGGCGGCGCGCGCTCTGGTGGACCAAGCGCCGGCGGCTGATGCTGTCGGTGGCGGTGCGCTGCGCGTTCGTGGTCCTGGTGACCATCATCGCCATGGTGCGCATGCGCGCACATGTGCCTGCTGCGCACGTCTGCACGCGAGTGTTGTGGGGTGGGGCGGGGGCAGGCGACGGGGCGGCGCCGCTGGCGCCGACGCCCCGCCGGTCAGTCACGCAGCCTTGATGCGCGCCATACATGCACCTGCTTTCCCCCGGCAGGTCCTGCCTTTCTTCGGCGCGATCGTGGGCCTCATCGGCGCGGTGCGGGGTGGCGGCGGCGGGGGGGGCGAGGGACCGCTGGCGTGGGGTGGAGCGCTGGCGTGGGGTGTGGGGAGCGCTGTCGCTGCCGCCGCTGCTGTTCCGAACGCTCACGTCCTGTGCCGCGCTCCCGTGCAGCTGACCTTCTGGCCCCTGAGCATTTACTTCCCCTTCGCGATGTACAATAAAGGTGAGCGGCGGTGCAGGCGGGGCAGATTGGAGGCAGGGGCGCGCACCAGCCCGCCCTGCGACGCCTCCCAACGCCCACCCTGCGGTGCCTCCCAACGCCCGCCTGGCCCACCCTTCCCTGTCTCAGCCATGAACCCGCCGGCCTGGCAGAAGCGCCTGATGCTGGTCGTCGCCGTGGTGATGCTGCTGGTCTGCATCGGAGGCGAGGCGGGGTGGGGGCCGGAGGGCGCCCCGCGTGGCCGGCAGACTGGCTTCGAGATCAGCATGCGGCTGCCGCCGACTCCTATCCTTAATCCTTTCCCACCCTACATTCTGTGTGCAGCCACGATTGGCTCTGTCAAAAACGTCATCACCAGCTTCTCAGGTGGGGCGCGCATATCCAGCCCGGCCCTACTGCGCTTGCGCCGACTCCAGCACCACATGCCCGCCTCGCATCCCTCCCTGCCCACCGCCTGGCGTCTCTCCCCACCCCCACCACAGATTTTGTGATTTTCTAGCTCTGAGGGCATTCAAGAGCGTAACGGAGCCCAGCGCACTCCGCAGCAATTTTCAACGCAAGCAGCGGGTCGACGCCTGTGCCGGTGCCGTAGAAGGGGAGGAGATAGAGAGAGGAGAGAACTTTGACTTTCCACATTCTCAAGCTGCAACCCATTGATGCTCAACTCATACTTTTCTCACGGCATTCTCACGCTGCAACCCCCCCAAAAAGACCCCCATTGTGCTTCATACTTTCCTCCCAGCATTCTCAAGCTGCAACCCATGATGCTCAGCTCATTGGTTCTCAGGATGAATTCAAGCAACAGATTGGTTCAAGCAGGACAGTGCTCAAGCAGCTGGGGCGGGAAAGGAGCTGGACCAGGACGAAAGCGCCGCCGGTCTGCAGCCGCTCCCTCAGTGCCCATCCTTTCACTCCATTCGGTGGCCGAACTGCGGCGTGGGTGGCAACCTGTGTGAGTGTGCGCCAGCAGTGCCCAGCTTGCCTCTGCTGCAGCCTGCCTCCGCCTCCTTCCATCCGCCCCCGGCGGGAGTCCCCGCCCCAATCGCACAGTTCCGTTCCGTTCTCAAGGCACGCCTTGCGCCTCTCCACTGTTCAGATTGCCTTCATCCGCACCGCTTGGCCGCCATCTCGTGTGCCGACACTCGAACAAGCCTGGTCGCCCACCCTGCACCAGTGGAGCGAGGCGGAGAAGCGAGCGCTAGCCAGGGAGTGAAAGGGAGCAAGGGCGCCAGCCAGTGGACGGCTGCCGCAATCGCGGCAGGCGGGCGGGAGCACCCCGCCAATGCGGCTTCACTCATCGAACGCAGTGGAGCTAGAGGCAGAGGAGGCGCCTTTGTGACGCGGGAGCGTGTCAGCGCTGCAGCGAGCGGCAGAGATGCGCGGGGCCGTGCAGGCGGTGGCAGACGCGTGGCGCGGCATGGCGCCCGAGTTGGCCGGCCTCTGCCTGCAGGTCGCCGCCACCGCCTGCGTCAGCGTGATGGGCCTGCTGGCCAAGCTGGTGCAGGGCACGGGCGTGCCCGTGTTCCAGGTCGTGCTGGCCCGCAGCGTCGTGCTGCTTGCCTTCTCCGTGGCGCTGCTGGCGCGCGACCGCGCCAACCCCTTTGCCAGCGCGCGCAAGCGCCTGCTGCTGTTCCGCGGCTGCCTCGGCTTTGGCGCCGTGTCCACCATCTACGGCGCCGTCGCCCTGCTGCCGCTGGCCGACGCGGCGGTGCTGGCGTTCCTGGTGAGGTCTCTCTGTGCGACGCAGGGCTCGGCGCCGGTGGGGGTGCACGTCCAGCGCGCTGCTGGAGTGCCGGGCCGTCGCCCTGCCCTCGCCAACAACACCAACCCTCTGATCCTCTCGCCCCTCCGTCCCCTCACAGGCCCCCATCTTCGTGGCCCTGGTCAGCCCCTGCGCCCTGGGCGAGCCGCTGAGCTGTGGCGTTGCGGGCGCCCTCCCCCTCGCCGCCGCCGGCGTTGTGCTGGTGGCGCAGCCCACCGTGCTGTTTGGGGCGCCGGCGGGGGGCGGCGCCAGCGCCGCGCCACTCAGCCCCTGGGGCGTGGCAGTGGGCGTCCTGCAAGCGGTGTTCTCGGCCAGCGCCAAGCTCACTATCAGGCGCGCGCGTCACCTGCCGCTCCTGCCCCGCTTGCGCGCACGTGAAGCAATTGGCATGCGATTGACGCGCTCCGGGACGCGTTCCGCCTCTGTTACCCTGCATGACGCAGGGTGCTAAACAGCACAGAGCCCGTGAGCTCGCTCATCTTCTCACAATCAGCTATCAGGTGTGCTTGGGCCGGCCCCTGCAAGTCACGGCGCACCACGTGCACACGACCCAACGCCCCACGCCCTCGCGCCGCCTGCCTGCAGCGTGCTTGGCAGCGCCACGCTGTGTGCGCTACTGCCGCACCACTTTGTCGCCCCCGGCGCCGCGACTACATGGCTGCTGCTCCTGGGCGTGGGCGTCATGGGCTGCGGCAATCAGGCGAGCGAGGGCGGCTGCCAGCAGACGCGCCCCCTGCACCGGCCGCTCGCGCCTGCGCCGCCTGCCCCTGGGCCTGGGACGACGAACTGACCGCCCGCCCTAGCGCGGGCCGTCACGTGCTTCCCTGCAGCTGCTGGGCACCTGGGCCCTCAAGCTGTGCCAGGCAGGCCCGGCGGTGGCCATGAGCTACAGCTCTGTCCTCTTTGGCCTGGCATTTGATCTGGCCATCTTCCACTCGCCGCCCTCGGGCCTGGCGCTGCTGGGAGCGGCGCTTGTCTGCCTTTCCAGCGCTGGCGTAATACTGGACCAGCGGCGGGTGGCGGCGGCCGCGCGGGCAGCGGAGCAGGGCGGCGGCGCAGCGGGGGCGTTGCCGGGCCAGTATGAGCTGGTGGGTAGCGCCAAGGCGGCGGCGGCGGCTGCGTCGGCGGCCGAGGACGGCGAGGCTGGCGCGGCGGCTGAGGGCGGCTGGGGCGGCGCGGCGGCAGCGCCGCCGGCAAGTCCCAGGGCTGGCGCAGGGTGGGGGACCGGCGCTGGCAGGAGCGCAGCGGCCCCGGCTGCGCGCTCGCTGCAGCCCGCCGTGCAGTGAAAGACGCCTGCGCAGCTCTGCTGCCTGCACCACGCCCCCTTGGTTACTGTGTTTGTGACGGCAACACTGTATGTGACTGTTTCCTCTGCACGCGATGCCCCCTGCTCTGGTCCCATCTCCCGCACTTGCATCTTGTTGTTCCGTTGCTATCCTGAAAGCATGGCAGACATGCAGAACAGACCACCCACTGTCGGGGCCATCGAGGCGGAACGCTAAAAGGACTGAAAACCTGAAAGCGAGCTCCCGCCAAGCGCCACTTCAAGCCCCAGCACAACTGCCGCCCGCGCCGGCGCCGCCACCCAGCAGCGCCTGCGCTGCATCCAGCGCCGCTTGCAGCTGGCCCACGTCCTCCATCGCATCCACGTCGAGCGTTAGGATGGCATCCAGCTCCTGCCCGCCGCCACCGCCGCCGCCGCCACCATCGGCGGAGGGCGCAGCAGCGGGCGCGGTGGCAGGTGCGGCCTCCGCCTTTGCGCGCGCCTCCAGCTTGGCGCGCAGCATCGCCAGCAGCTGCTCGGGGCCCTCGGTGCCGGCGCACTCCAGCAGCACTGCGGCGGCGTGGCATGGGGGACATCCGTGCATGGTCCTTGCCCTCTCTCCTCGCACACGGCGCACCCCTCTCCCTGTGGCCTGCGCGCGCCCTCCTGCCGCGCCCTCCTCAATGCCTCCTCTTCCACGCGACGCACCCGATGTGCAGTCGGGCAGCACCACCTCGACCGGCACGCGGCCCGCGGCCGCTTGCGCCTCGCTGACGTTGCCAAAGCCGCCGTCACGCCCCGAGGTGAAGTGGAACATGCTGTAATGAGGCGGCGGGGCGCAGGCACAGGGCATGGGGGGGCTGTCGGGGCGGCGGGCAGCGCACGGTGCACACAGTCCGGGCATGGCAAGCGGCGCGTGGCAGGGCGGGCAGCATGGCGCGTACCCGCCGCGCAGGCGCAGCAGCAGATAGAGGCACGAAAGCTTCGTGATTGCATAGTGCTTCATCGTGCGGCCGTCACGGTCCTCCAGCTGCACGGTCCTCCAGCCGTCACGGTCCTCCAGCTGCACGCCCGCGTAGATGAGGCGCTGTTGGTCGGGCGGAATGCCCTCCCTGGCCTGGAGGCGGGTGCAGAGCAGGAAGGCGATCAGGCGCCTGGGGCAGGGCTGGGGAGCGCAGCACGCAGCCAGCTGCGACAGCAAGCCGCCCGGCTGTCTCGCGCGCCTGGATCTCGGCCTTCACGCTCTGGACCGTGGTGTCGTGTGAAACGACCAGCGTGATGGTCTTGCCCGGTTTCTTGACAAAGATCTGCCGGCCTGCAATAGATGACGAAGGAGCAGCCGTGGTGCCAAGCAAGCGGGCGGGAGGGGGGGACAGCACGATTGGGCGGCGGTGCCCCACCCAACCGCCCGCACACCGCTCCAGTGCTCCACAGGCACGCTCGTGCGTAGGCGCGGGCGTGGGCGTGCACGCGGGCGCGTGCGCGGGTGCCTGCGCCCGGGCGCCTCCACCACTTGCACAGCCAGCCGCGCGCCCGGGTCCAAGCACTGGGCCGCGAGCGGGCCGTCGCGGAGCGGCCCTCCATCGGCACAGGCGATGCGGAACGCGCTCGGGTCGGGGGCGACGCCCATGCGGTCGGCCACCGCCGCCAGCAGCTGCTGTCCTGTCACCTGGTCATCCCAGCCCACGCCCAGTGCTTTCTTCCCGTTGGGCAGCATCACTCGGAGCTGCGTGGGGTGATATCATCGACGAGGACCCCGGGGCCCCCGGCGCTTGCCAACAATGCGTGCGCTGTTGCGGCGAAGGGACACGGTTGGCGCTGCTAGCGCCTCGCCCCGCCTCGTCACCTGCATGGCCGAGCGGCTTGTGAAGGCGGCGGCACGATACTCGGCCGCGCCGACCAGGAATGGCGTGGCCGGCGCATCTCCCTCGTTGGGGGTGCGGCCGAGACGCTGAAGCGCAAAGAGCAGCGCGCCAGCGCTGACAGTGCCCCCGGCCGACAACCCGTCGACAGACAGGAACAGCCGGCGCATCGAGGTGGGGCGTGAGTCATTCAAGTATCTCTGGCTGGCGTTCACACCATCAAAGCACGCAATGTAGTCTGAGGTTTTGCGCTGGAAGTGGAGGTCCTTGCTGGCCGCGGCCGCCAGCGCCGCCCGCACGGCACCGTCCAGAGCAGCGACGCTCTTGCAACCCTGCACTGCTGACGGCTCCAGCACGACCTGCTGGCCGTCCAGTGAGACGCTCAGGGCCGCCATCGAGGCGTTTGGGGCGCGAGGTTGGATTGGCTGACATGAGGCCGGCCAGATTGCCGCCGACTCGCTCCTGGCCTTGGAAGTGGTTTGAGAGCGAGAAATCAGTTGCAAAAGTGCTACAGAGGTCAAAGACTTTCGGAACATGCCGTGACTAACGATGACTCCACTTCTTGGGGCCCACACCGACAGTGCAGTGCGCCCCAGATTGCCAGGCGGGGCGATCCGAAGCATGGCGGACGTGGAGGCCCTGAGGGCGCAGCTCAGGGCCGCCCTGCAGACTCGAGGCGGCGGGGAGCGAGGAGTCGAGCTGTGCAGGGAGCAGCAGGCGCCCGCCGAGAGCGCAAGCCAGGCGGGCGCGCGCCGGAGCTCCCATAGATCCAATTGGCGGCCCCAGCCCCAGCCGCGCATCGTGCGCGGAGCCGCTTAGGGTTAGAATCCTAGAGGGGCTACTGGCGGTGGGGGCACATGCCTGGAGCAGAGTGAGTGATCACAGGAGCAATCACGAGATTGCAGCTGCTAGCATGGCTGCAGTTCCCACTGGACATTTGCTTGGGCCACTGAGTCCCTGCACTTTGTCACTGCCAGTGGGCAACTCCACAGTGCCCAGGTGTGCGGTAGCGTGGCTTTGCCTGCGGGCACGCAGCAGCAAAGCGCACGCGCATGTGTCGGCCCTTACTAAGGCTCTTGCATGCTGGCATGGCGGCGTTTGCAGGATCTGCTGGCGGCCTGGGCGGAGCAGCAATGCAGCAGTGAGCCGCTGCTGCGCATCAGCTTGGAGACAAGCAAGCCAGACTCAGATCGACAAGCCGTCAAGTTTGAATTCGCAGTCGCAGAGTCATAAGAAGCTGAGAGCTATGGCCAGTCCGCCTGCTTTCTTGTTCTCCAGCTGCGTTGCTCAACCTGGCATCACCGCAATCAAATGGTACACGTCAGCAACGTGCGCTCCACACAAGTCACGAAGCAAGACCCAGGCCAGAGGCGCGCGCAGCCTGGTCCCTCAGGCCGCCTGCGCGGCGCCCTTCTTGGCCGCCGCGCCGCGCGTGGCCAGCAGTGCCTCGGCCGCGCGGCTGTTGTTGCGGTGGCCCAGGAAGGAGCATATGAAGTCGCTGGCATCCAGCAGGCGTCCCATGTCCACGCCTGCAACGTGAACAGCGCCACGTTATTGCCATGCTGCAGCGACGGGTGGCAGCCTGTGCGGTGCTCTGGGCAGGGCTGAGGGGTGGCACGGCAATCCGCGGGGCATCTGTCTCACCGTGGCGGATGCCAAAGCCGTCCAGCAGATACACCACGTCTTCGGTCGCCACGTTGCCGGTGGCGCCGCGCGCGTAGGGGCAGCCGCCCAGCCCCGCCACCGACGAGTCCACCACCGCCACGCTCAGCTGCGGGGGGGG
>PCFQ01000058.1:1885668-1907130 GCA_003063905.1 Chlorella sp. A99
TCCCCCCCCCCCCCCCCCCCCCCCCCCCCCCCCCCCCCCCCCCCCCCCCCCAGCAGATCTACTCGCCCATCGTGCTGCCCATGATCATCGTCTTCTGCATCACCTCGATTGAGACAGTGGGCGATGTGTCGGCGACCGAGGAGGCGTCCTTCCTCTCCACCGCGGGCCCCTCTCACGACCGCCGCATCCGCGGCTCCCTCCTCAACGACGGGGTCTCTGGCATCTTCGGCGCCCTCGCCACCTCCATGCCCATGACCACCTTTGCCCAGAACAACGGCGTCATCTCCCTCACCGCCGTCGCCTCGCGCCAGGCCGGCTGGGCCTGCGCCGCCTGGCTATTCTGCCTCGGCGTGCTCGGCAAGGTCGGCGGCATCATCACCACCATCCCCGACTGCGTGTTCGGCGGCATGACCACCTTCCTCTTGTAAGCGCGCGTGGTGAGGCTGCGAGCGGCGCCGGACTGTGCGAACGCACGTGGCGCCGCGTGCGTGGTGCCGCGCCGCGCCGCACTGCCCCAGCCCCCTCGGCCTCGCCCCCTCCTACAACCCCGCCCCCCCTCCGCCCCCCCTTTACCCCCCCTTGCAGCGCCAACGTCATCGCCAGCGGCATCAAGATTGTCGTGGGCGAGCACCTGAGCCGCCGCGTGCGCTTCATCCTGGCCTGCTCCCTGGGCCTGGGCATCGGCGTGACGCTCGTGCCGCAGTGGGCGACCAACGCGCTCTGGCCCTGCACCGGCTGCTCCTCCGGGGTCAAGTCCCTGCGCGACGCGATCATCGAGATCCTATCCACCGGATTCTGCATCGGCGCCATCGTCGGTGAGGCGCGGGGCGGCGCGGGCGCCGCGCGGCGCGGGGCGGGGTGGGGCGGGGAGGCATGCACGGTCGAGGAAGCGCGGGCGGGTGTGGGCGGCCAGCGCCGCGGCGCGCGCAGCCGCGCGCACCGGCCGGCCTCCCCCCGCACCGCACCGCACCGCCCCGGCGCTGATGCCACCCCCCCGCCTGCCCCGCCGCCCACCACGCCCCCGCGCAGCCATCCTGCTCAACGCCATCCTCCCCCAGGAGGCGCCGATGGTGGTGCCCCAGCTCACCACCAAGGGCCTGCCCTCCACCGAGAAATCGGTCGTGGTGGGTGTTCGAGTGGGGCTCGGGGAAGAGCAGCGCGCACGCGCGTGCGCAGGGGTCCGCCGGCGCCGCCCCGAGCCCCCGCCCTGCGCGCGCTGCAGCACGGCCGCCAGGGACCAGTGGCCCAGTGGCAGGCCCGCCGCCGCCACCCTGCGCGCGCCTCCCCCCGCCGACCGGCGCCCCCGGCTGGCCGGCTGCTGCACGCTGCTGGCCCGCCGCCCCGCCGCGCCCCCGCAGTACGACACCGCGCCCAAGCCCCTGGACGGCATGGACGACAGCTCCGCCAAGGACTCGGATAGCCCCACGGCCGAGCGCGCGGAATTCCAGACGGCCGCCTGAGCTTAGCGTCGAGCGCTCGCAGCCGCGGCGGCGCGCGTCGCTCACGCTTTCGTCGAGTGCCGGTTGCACGGCGCGGGACCTGCCCCCAGCCATTGTTTGCAGCAGCCCAGCCGCCCACAACTGCCACGCCCGCGGCATATCTTGACACGTATTACAGCGGTCGCTCTGACCTGCTGTCAACCCAACTCTCCCAACCCAACCCCTAATAACGCACGGCCCATTCGACCGGCGATGGCCCACAGCCTTTCCCCCCTTTTCCCCCCAAGTCTCTCCGCCCCATGCGCGTGCTCTGGCCGCGCCTCGGCTTAATGTACCACTGTGCCAACAAAAGCGCGTGTGAGCACCCCAGAGTGTAATGGTCCAACCGCACGGCACGCAGGGCGGGTCGCCGCGGCGCGGCAGAGCGAGGGGCAGAGAGGCGTAGAGTCGAGCGCCGCAGAGGGCGACGCAGCCGTCCGCGTGCCAGGCTGACGCGCCGTCGGCGGCATGGGCTGCATGGACGCATGCACCCGCATGGAGGCAGCATCCAGATCAAGGGTGCCAGCTGGCAGGAGCAGCTGCAGCCGGCATGGTGCTGTTGGGACACCGCTAATTATAGGCCGGCCGGCGAGATAACCGGCCGGCGGCCCTCACTATGTACAGGTGCCACAGCTGCTGCCCGCACGACAGACACCCTCCCCCGATCGCGCCTCTGCGAACTTTCCCCAGGTTTCAATCACAGCAAAGGGCCACTGGGGCCGCGCCGCGCGATCACTCGTGCTCCCAGAGGTCTGCAGCCCTTAATGGACCAATCGGCGAGTAGGTAGGACGCCGCAAGTGCCAGTTGACTCAGATCGAGCGGCCAGATCGGATCCCCCCTGGGCAGGACATTTCTGACAGAAGAGGCCTTTCCCCGAGGGCGCAATACACGCAATCGACTTGATATTCAGTGGTGGCATCAGGAGGAGAGTGCGGCGCAGCGATCCGAGACTCAGGCAAGCCTCTCTCAGCTGCAGCGGTCATGTCGGCGGAGGCCCCCATCGGCCCTCGATTCCGCGCATTTGATGTCGGATGAGTGGTTTCTGCGAGAGTGGGCTTAGGGGTGGCCCACGGCCTTGGCTTGTAGTCCTCACGTGCAGTCGCCACCACCCCGCTCCCCATTCGTTGGCGCAGCATGAAACACGCGCTGCTCCTGTGCCTCGCGGCCCTCGCCGCGGGCGCCAGCGCCTTGTCCGCGCCGGGCGGCTTTCGCGTGAGCGCCGCCGCGTGGGAGGGCTGCGAGATGCTCAAGCCCAAGACCTGCGAGGTGCACTCGGACACCTGCGCGCTGTGCACCGCGCCCAACGGCAAGCGCCTGTGCTTCGAGCCCAAGATCGCCGCCTTCCTGCCCGCGGGTGAGATGCCGAGGTGTCCCGGCGGCAGAGCTGCACTGCCGCCCAGCAATGGGTTTGCCATCCACAGTGCAGAGACCAATCTGCGGCCGCCGCCCCGCCCGCAGACACCTTCACCTGCGAGGGCGCCACGGTCGACGGTGCGGGCGAGGCCGCCAACGTGAGGCGGCACCGCGCGCAGCGCGCCCGCACGGGCGCGGGGTCAGGGCGGCGGCGCGCGCCCCGCCCCCCGGTCGCCCGGCGCCGGCCGCGCGGCGCGCGCCCCACTGCCCCCAACCAGGCTCACACCATGTCGTGTTTGAATCACTGGCGCAGGCGCCCGACAACAAGAAGAAGCCCTGGCTGGGCTGCGAGGCGCTCAAGCCCGCGGCCTGCGAGGCCGCGGCCGACACCTGCGCGCTGTGCACCTCGCACACCGGCAAGCGCCTGTGCTTCGATCCCAAGATCGCCGCCATCCTGCCCCCAAGTGAGCGCCGGCGCCGCAGCCAGTGCTGCGCCGCCGGCATCGCACGGCGGCCGCGCACCTCCGCCGCCCCCGCCCGCCGCGGCGCCGGCCGGCGCGCGCCCCGGCGCGCAGCCACCCCCGCCCTGACCAGCGCATGGAGGCCGGCCCCGCACCCCGCAGGCTCCTTCTCCTGCACCGGCACCAAGGACGCCGGCGGCGATGCGCCCGGCGCCGACGTGAGCGCGCGCCTGCGCCCGTCACCCGCCTACCCGCACAGCATCGCTTCGCCCCCCCCCCTCTGCTGCCTGCCTGCATCGACCCGCCCCCTCCCCCGCTCACCCTCCCTCCCCCTGCAACACTCCCAAATCACAGGAGCTGGAGACGCCCGGCGAGGAGCCCAAGCCCAGCCCCAAGCCCTGGGCCAAGTGCAAGGGCCTGGCGGGCACCAACTGCACCGACGCGCCCGAGTGCGTGCTCTGCACCACCCCCAAGGGCAAGGAGGCCTGCCTGAACGAGAAGGTCGCCCAGATGCTGCCCCCCGGTGAGACGCGGGGCCCCGGTAGCACCGCCGGCCGCCGTCTGGCGCAGGCCGCGGCGGCGCCACGCGCTGCGCCTCGCAGCGCCTGCACCCGCCCCCGCCCTCGCCCGCACGAGCGCCCCCCCACACGCGCACCCACACAGCCTCCCGCCCATCCACCCTCCTGCAGCCATCTTCAAGTGCACCAAGGACGCCGGCGACGACGCCCCCGCGGCGGCGACGCTAGCCGTCGCGGTGGGCAAGAAGAGGCCGGCGCCCTGGAAGGGCTGCGAGACGCAGCCCGGCGACGCGACGTGCGCCGCCGACCCCGCCTGCTCGCTCTGCACCACCCTCTCCGGCACCACGCTCTGCTTCGATACCAAGATCTCGCGGTTCCTGCCGTCCGGTGAGCGGCCGTCAACAGACGGGTGGGCAGGGCCGCTGCCCGCTCTTGCCGCGCGCTGCCGCACGCTGCGCTCTGCGCGGGTGGGAGAGCGCGAGGGAGGCGCTGCCCTGCGCGCACGCCATTGACACGCACGCGCGCCGTGCCCCCCTCCCCTCCCGTCCTCCCCAAGCAGACGTCTTTAAGTGCGCCAGCGGCGAAGCGGTCGCGCTCGCGGCGGCGGCCGACGGCGACGACGATGCACCGCCCGCGCCCTGGACCCCCTGCGAGACGTACGACGCGGCCGAGTGCGCTTCCGCGGCCGACGCGTGCGCGACGTGCACCACCCCCGACGGCGATGCCTTCTGCTTCCGCCGCACGGCGGTGCCCACGCTGTCCCCGGGTGCGGCGCCGGCGTGCGGCCGGCGCGCGCGCGCGTGGGGCGGGCCGGGCTCGCCGCCAGCCAGCCGCCGCGCGCAAGCTGCCGCGTCCCCTCCCGCCCCCGTCCTCATTCAATATCCCTCCTCCCAATCCCCCAACCCGGCGCCAGCCGTCTTTGAGTGCGAGCCCGCGCCCGAGGCGGCCCTGGCCGCCGCCGCCGGCAAGGGCAAGGGCAAGGGCAAGGGCAAGGGCCCGAAGCCCTGGGCCGGCTGCGAGCGGCTCAAGGGCAAGAACTGCACCAGGGCGCCCGGCTGCGAGCTCTGCGCCACCGCGTCGGGCGAGGCCACCTGCTTCAGCGAGAAGGTGGCGAAGAAGCTGCCGTCCTGTGAGCCGGGGGCGCTCCGGAGGGGGGGGACGCGCGCGGAGGGCCGCGGCGCCCGCTGCCGCCCCTCGAGCGGCACCGCCGCCGCCGCCGCCGAGGGCCCCCTGCCGGAGGGGCGGGGGGCGCCAGCGGCGACGGCGCGCGGCGGCGGGGGGGCTGGGCGCGTCGCGATGCGCGGCAGCAGTGCGCCCCGAGCGCCAGCTCATCCGGCGCATCGCCCCCGCACCCCCACCCCACCCCCGCAGTCGTCTTCAAGTGCACCAAGGGCGAGGAGGGCGCCCTGGCGGCGGCCGCCGGCAAGAAGGAGCCCAAGCCCTGGTGGTCTGGCTGCGAGATGCTCAAGGGCCCCGCCTGCGCGGCCGACCCAAAGTGCGCGCTCTGCGCCACGCCCAAGGGCAAGACCATGTGCTTCGAAGCCGACACCGCCCAGTCGCTGCCGCCCTGTGAGCGGCCGGGAGGCTGGTCGGCCGGGCGGGGCGGCGGGGGTGGGGGCGCGAGGGCGGTCGAGGGGCCGGGGGGCGGGCGCGCCTGCGCCGCGCGCGCTCCCGCGGGACCCTGTCCAAGTCTCCCGCCCCCCGCGCCGCCCACTGCTGACGCCCCTCCCCTCCGCTGTTGACGCCCCACCCCACCCCCCCACCCCACCCTGCCCCACCCAGTCGTCTTCAACTGCACCGCCCCCGCCGCGCCCGCCGGCCCCATCTTCTCCCGCTTCTCCCGCTTTGGCGTCGTCCCGGCTCAGAAGAAGGGTGTCGACAAGCCGGCGCCCACGCCGCCCAAGCCCTGGACCCCCTGCGAGGCTTTCTCCGCCATCGAGTGTGCCGCGGCCGGCGCCGAGTGCGCGGCCTGCGCCCTCCGCGACGGCTCCGACATGTGCTTCTCCCTGCCCGTGGCCGCCAGGCTGCCGCCCTGTGAGCCCCGGGCGGGGCCGGGCGCGGTGCAATTGCTGGGGCGGGGGCCGCACGCGCGAGCCGGGCGCCGGCGCTCGGGCGCCGGCGCGCCGTCCCCACTCCTCGCCCCCCGCCCACTCCCGCCTTACACCACCCCACCCCTCCCCACCCCTCCCAACAGCCGCCTTCAAGTGCGAGCTCCCCGATGAGAGCGCCTGAAGGGCCACGCACAACCGCGTGGATGGCGGCCCGGCTGCCGCACACGGCGCAGCGGTGGCGCCGCGCGCGCGGCCTCGCGGCCGCCGCGGCCCCCTCCCCCAGCAGGGGCAGGAACCATTGCGGCCGCGCGGAGTGCTTGCCGCCGCGCCGGCCCATGCTGGAACGAATAGCGCCGCGCCTGCGCCCTGCTGCCCCAACCCAACCCCACGCGGCAGGCAACGCAGGAACCCAGCGTGCCGCAACACTTGATCCATAGCTCAGCGCCTGCACTGCTGTTGCGCAACATGCACATCAGATCCTTTTCCCCAGAAACTTTTCCTTTCAACCGTCCCCAGACCTGCTCCCCCTTTTCTCTTGTGCGCGAGAGTGCGAGAGTGCGTGTGTCATGCCCCCCCCCCCCCCCCCCCCCCCCCCCCTCCCCCCCCCCCCCCCCCACCNTTTTTTTTTTGCGGGGGGGGGGGGGGGGGTGTGTGGTTTCCCCCCCCCCCCCCCCCCCCCCTCATTGCCCGCCGCCAGCGCCACGCTGCGGCCTGCGGCGAGGCTCCGGTGGCGCCTCGCGCGCGCGGCGCTGTGCGGACGCCGCCATTGATCACGTCATCACCCCAACCATTGATCCCCCTCTCTCTCTCTTCAAAAAAATGCCCGTTTGCACGCTTGCGACAGCCTCCCTCTGTGGCCAAGAGGCTTTTGTTGGTGCACGGGGCCGGTCAATTTTGAAACATTGAATGAAACATTGAAACAAAGTACAGCAACAGGACGAGCAGAGATGAGAGAGCCAAGCAGGGGGTCCAGGCAGCTGGTGGGCAGGATACAGAGACGCCGGAGCACGCCGAGGCAGCAGGGGGCGGCTGAGGGTGGTCGACGCAGCTGGGCGGCTGCAGGCGGGGCGACGCGACAAGGCAGGGCGACGCGGCAAGGCGGGGCGACGCGGCAAGACAGAGGCGACGGCGGAAGCAGACGGGCGGCGGCGCGCAGGCGGGGTGATGCAGAGAGGGCAGGGGCGCGGCGGCCCTCAGCCCTCGGACGCGACCTGCATCCCCACAATCGTCCCTCCCGCCTTGAGCACGTGCACGGCTGCCGAGGCGCTGTCCACCACCCTGCGGCGGCGCGGCGGCGCAGGGGCGGCGCCGCGGCGCAGGGGCGGCGGCAGCAGACGCGTCGCTCGGGCGGGCGGGCGGCCGCGCGCTCGGCGGGCAGGCGCCCGCGCCCCTGTCCGCTGCGCTGCTCCCTGCCCCCGTGCACGCGCCTGCCTGCGAACAGGAATGGCAGCTGGGGCGCCGGCCAGGGAGAGCCGCGCTGGAAGTGCGCGAGGAAGGCGGCCCAGCTGGCGCCGCCCTGCTGCGCCTGCTTGCGCGGGGGCGGGCCGCCGGCGGCAGCAGCGGCGGCGCGGCGCAGCTCGTCGGCGAGGACGATGGAAGAGAATCCAGACGTCACTAGATGGCTGCCGACGTATGAATACCTGCAGCAGAGGAGAAGTGGGTGGGGGGTGGGGGGTGGGGGGCATGGGACGCTTGGAGCCGGGGCGCGGCCGCCCTGCAAGCGCAAGCTGGGAGGAGGAAACGAGGCGCCGACCGCGGCGCTCGCCCACAGAGCAGCAGCTCACTGGAAGAGCTCCCCGCGCTGCCCAAACAGGAGGTGCGAGCCGGGCTCGTCGCCCTCTGCGAGCTCCAGCTGCCCCTGCGACAGCAGCGGCAGCAGCCGGTGCGGCATGCGAAGGGTGACAACTGGCGCCACCGCGCCGCTGCTGGGCGATGCCTCTGCCGCGCGCAGCCGCTCCGGCTCCAGCAGCAGCAGCGGGTCGAGGACGGCCACTGCGAGGGTGGGAGCGGAATTATTCAGGCGGCCCGCAGCAGACGCGCCAAGCCCATCCGCCCGCGCCGCCCGCCCGCCCGCCCGCGCCGGCGCGGGAAGCGATCAGCCTGCTGTTTCCGAACCTTCGAGCTCTCCTCCTTGCACGCTATGCTCGTGAGAGTGCGATTGATGCCCGCGGACTGCAAGCTCTGGCCCTCGCCTGCCAGCCAGGCTCAGAGGCCGCGCAATTCTAGACAGGGCCATTTCGTGCAGCAGGGTGCAATCGCAGACGAGATCAGAACGAGGGAAAACGAGGAGGACATCGAGTTGCATGCATGAGCGCAAAGGCGAGGCCTTGACCTCATCGCCGCGTCGATCCTCACTCCACGAGACTCCAAAAATTCATCGAACGAGACCCTCAAAGGCCATGCCCGCTTGAGCTCTCTCCCGCAGCGTCCCGCGCTCCACACAGCACCAACAGCGATGAGCGATCGCGTGGCGGCTGCTCGGGCGAGGGTGGCGAGCGACCCCTTTGACGATGCAGCTTGGGAGGACCTGCTGGCAGCAGCGGAGCGCAAGAAGGGTCCGGAGGGCAGGGAGGAGCTGAAGGCCGTGTACGAAGGCGTCCTGAAGACCTTCCCCACGGCGGTGCGGTGGCGGCGGCGGCCCGGCGGCGGCGGGCCCACTCCATCCGCGCGCTCTGCCTCGGGGCGCTGCCCGGCCTGCGGTAGCCCCGCCGCCAGTCCCCCTCGCAATGCCCCCCTCCCCGCCGACGCTCCCCGCCCCGCAGGCCACCTACTGGCGCGAGCTGGCGGAGCTTGAGATCCGCGGCGGCGGCGACCCCGACGCCGTGCGCGCCGTCTTCTCGCGCTGCCTCCTCGCCTGCCTCGCCCCCGACCTCTGGCGCACCTACCTCGTCTTCATCGAGCGGCTCAACCGGGGGCGCGGGCCCGAGGGCCTGCCCGAGGTGCGCCAGGCATATGAGTACAGCCTGGACCGGCTGGGCCAGGACCTGGGCGCCGGCGGCATCTGGGCCGACTACGTCGCCTTCCTTCAGGTGTTCGGGGCTGTGGGAGGCGGAGGGAGGGCGGGGGGCGGTGGGTGGGTGGGGTGAGATTGGCGAGGGGGCCCGCGGGCGTGCCCCCGGCCCCTGGAGAGGGAGGGAGAGGAGCGGGCGGGGCGGCGCGGGAGGGACGGGGCGGCAGATGGCATCGGGAACGCTGCAGTGCCCCCCCCGCCGGTGCTCACCGCCGCCCCCCGCCCCCGCGCGCAGGGCCCCCGCCCCGGCACGCCCGAGTACGAGGCCCTCTACGGCCCCGCGCCCGAGGGCGGCGGCGAGGGCGCGCGTGCCGCCGCGCTGCGCCGCGCCTACCAGCGCGCCATCGTGGTGCCCACGCCCCAGCTCGACGTGCTCTGGCGCGACTACGAGGCTTTTGAGAGCGGCGGCAGCAACAAGCAGCTGGCCAAGCGGGAGCTGGACGAGTGGAGGCCGCGCTACCAGGCGCGCGCCGAGGGGCGCGGCGGGAGGGGACGACCGCGCCCCGCGGCGGCAGCGGCAGGGACCGGCGGGGAGCTGCTCGCGTGCGCCGCCGGCGCATGCTGCTGCCGCCGCCGCCGCTCGACTGCCCAGCCCGCCCCCCCGCCCGCCGCAGGCCGCGCGCGCGCTGCTGCGGGAGCGCGAGGCCAAGCAGGCGCCGATCAACCACCGCGCGCTCGCGCTGCCGCCGGGGCGGGGCGGCGGCGCGCAGGCGGCGCAGCTGGCCGCGTGGCAGGACTACCTGGCCTGGGAGGTGTCCAACCCGCAGCACCTGGATCAGGCGACCTATGTGGCCAGGCGCGCGTACCGCGCCTCAACTACAGACTGATTGCGAGGCCTACCTGCCCGCGCCTGCCGCCGCCGCTGCTTGGGAGCCGGCGCGGGGCTCCCTGCCACGGCCGCCTGCGCGGCACCCCCGCCCACGCCTCCCCCGCGCCTCCCCCTCCCCTCCCTCGCCGCCGCAGGGTGTCGCTGGCGTACGACCAGGCGCTGATGTGCCTGTTCCACCATCCAGAAGTGTGGCTCGACTATGCGCACTGGCACGCCGACGCGGGCGGCGGCGGCGGCGCGGCGCTCGCCGCGCTCGCGCGTGCGCGCCGCGCCGTGCCCTCCTGCCTCGCGCTCCACTTTGCCGCGGCCGACCTGCACGAGGCGGCGGGCCAGGTGGGCGGGCGGCGGGCCGGCCGACGCGAGGTGCCGCCGCTCACGCTGCCTGCCGGCAGGCAGGCAGTCCACGCCGCCTCCTCGCTCCCAGTGCACTCCCAACGCTACTGTCCCATCCCCTCTTCCGACCGTCCCGTCCCCTCTTCCGACCGTCCCATCCCCTCCTCCGACTGTCCCATCCCTTCCATCAGGTGGCCAAGGCGAAGGAGGTGTATGAGGAGGTAGTGGCTGGGCTGAGGCCTGATGATGCGCCGGCGCCGGCGGCCGCGCCAACGGCGGCTCAGGCCGCGCCGCCGGCAGCGGCCATCCTGGCAGCAGCAGCCACGCCGCCGGCAGCGGCCATCCTGGCAGCAGCAGACGCGCCGGCGGCAGCGGCCATCCCGGCGGCAGCAGCCGCGCCGGCGGCGGCGGCTGCCCCGGCAGCAGTAGACGTGCCGGCAGCAGCTGACGCGCCGGCGGCAGCGCCTGATGCGGCAGCAAGCGGCGCTCCGGACGCCGTGCCGACCGAGGCCGCACCGGGCGAGGCGCCGCCGCCCCCGCCTGCGGCAGAGGCGCCGCCTGCTGCAGAGGGTGCGGCGGCCGAAGGGGCGGCAGCAGCAGCGCCGCCCGCAGAGGCAGCGCAGCCGGGAGGCGAGGCAGCAGCAGCAAACAGCAGCAGTGCAGCAGCAGGAGGTGCGTCTCCAGCACCTGTTGCAGAGCAGCGGCAGCAGGAGGCGGACGGCACGGCGGCCGCCAGCGCCGTCGCCTCGCCCGCCGCCTCCGCCGCGGCCTCGCCGGCTGCAGCCGCCGCGCCCGGCGCCGCCGCGCCCGCCGCGCCCGCCGCGCCACCGCCGGGCGTGTCGGCGCTGGCGGCCGCCGCCGCGATCGGCGGCGCGGAGCAGGGGACGCTCGCCTGGATTCAATACATGCGCTTCTGCCGGCGGACGGAGGGCCTGATGGCTGCCCGCAAGCTCTTCCTCCGCGCCCGCAAGTGGCCCGGCCTGGGCTGGCAGGTGCGCGCGCGGCGGCTGCCAGGCCGACCACCGCCCGCCCGGGGCCGGTCGGTGCCGCCCCGGCCGGGGCCCCGGGGCCGGCGCGATGGGGCCGGCGCAGCGGGGCTGGCAGGCCACGCTCCGCACGTGTGCACCCTGCTGACCCCCGTCCTGCCTCGGGCCGCGCCCCCCGCCGCGTGCCGCAGGCGTTTGCCGCCAGCGCAAACCTCGAGTGGGCGCAGGAGCGGCGGGAGCAGATCCCACGCAACATCTTTGAGCTGGGGCTCAAGTCCTTCCTGGGGGAGCCGGCCTATGTCCTCGCCTACGCGCGCTTCCTGCAGGGTGGGCTGGCGGGAGGTGGGGGGGCGTGGGAAGCGGCGGCATGCTGCCGCGCGTGCCGGGGGCTCCCCGCGCGGCTGGCGCGCCCCACCGACGCGCGCGCGCGCCGCGCCCCGCGCCGCCGCGCCGCAGGCCTGGGCGACACGCCCAACGCCCGCGCGCTGTTCGAGCGCGCGCTGACGTCAACGCCGCCCGAGGCGGCGGCGCCGCTCTGGGACGCCTACCTGGCGTTCGAGTACGACGTGGGCGCCCTGGCGGCGGCGGCGGGCGTGGAGGCGCGGCGCCGCGACGCGCTGCGCGCGCTGCCGCAGGCCGCGCGCCCGCGGCGCGAGGCCGTGCGCCTATCGCAGCTCAAGTACGGGGTGCTGGGCCTGTTTCCCGCCGCGCCCGCGGCGGCGGCGCTCATGCTGCGGGGTCTGGGCGGCGAGGCCGGCGGAGCAGCGGGCGCCAGCGCCGCGGCGGCAGAGGGCGGCGAGGACAGCGCGCCCCGGCGGGCGGGCCGGGAGCGGGAGCGAGAGCCAGAGCCAGAGCGGGAGCGCGACCGCGGCGGACGCGAGCGCGAGCGCGAGCGCGAGCGGCGCAGCCCCAGCCCGCGGCGGCGGTCGCCGCCGCGGCGCCGCGGCCGCGACCGCAGCGCCAGCCCGCGCAGCGGGCGCATGGCGCCGCGGTCGCCGCCGCGGGAGCCCGAGATGGCGCGCCTCCCTCGAGAGCTGGTGATGCTCATCAACCAGCTGCCCCCGCCACACGCGCGTGAGCCGAGCCAAGCCGAGCCGACGGCTGTACGCCAATCGCAACCGCGCGCCGAGCTTGGGGCTTTGCGGGCAGAGCAGCCGCAGCAGCGCGGGCAGAGCAGCTGCAGCAGCATCCCACGTTTGCATCGAGCCCCACACGCTGCCGCTCCCCGCCCCGCCCCCCCGTCCTCTCGCCGGATGCAGTGGAGGGCCCCGTCCCCGACCCAGAGCGGGTCCTGGAGGTCATCGCCCGCGCCGACTTCACGCCCGACGGCGTCGCCGCCCACGAGGCCGCCGCCGCGCGCGAGCGCCGGCGCCAGCGCCGCGCCGCCGAGGCGGCGGCGCTGGGCGGCGGCGGCGCGCCGCCGCCCGGCGGCGCGCCGTACTCGGGCGGCGCCGCGCCCGGCTACGCCGGCGGGCCGGGCGGCGCGCCGGGCCTGGCGGGGCACAAGCGCGCGCTGGCCGATTTCGACAGCGGCAGCGAGGACGAGGGCTACCCCGGCGGCGGCGGCGGCGACCACGGCGGCGCCGCGGCCCCCGGCCAGGCGGGCCTCGACGTCTACCGCATGCGCCGCAAGCAGCAGCGAACGTGAGCCGCGGGGGCCGGCTTCAGTTGAAGCCCGTGCGCTGCCCTTGTGGCCCTGCCCTGCCCGCGTGCCCCGCCCCTGCTGTGCCCTTGCGTCGCGGCACGAGGTGCGGGTTACATTGAGCCGAGGCGGCGGCCGACTGTCAGCAACTCGAGAGAGGGAGGAGGGGCGGGGCCGGTTGGGCACTAGGAGGGAGGCGACAGGGGGGAGGGAGGCAGGCAGTGATTGGTACATCAAGCAATGAGGTCAGGTCAGGTGCGGTCACAGAGGGTCGGTCAGGCAAGTGGGTGGGCGGGGGCAGGGGTGGGGTCAAGGGCGGTAGTCGAGTCAAGGAGTGAGGTCAACGTCAGTTCAGGCCTATTGCGGGGGTGCAGGGCCGCCCAATGCGTGCTTCTCCCGCTGATTTGGGCGGGGGTGTCGCGCGTGGCATGCACAACTGGTGGCAACAACGCGGTCAGCTGGGGCGCAGCACCTGCGGAGAGAGGGGCTGAAAACTGCGGCGGCGCCGGGCGCGCACTGGGCGTCGCGGTGCCGCCTGCTGCAGCTGCTGTTGCTGTGCTGCGACCGCCGTCGCCAGCGCTGCACCTCACGCGGCGGCGGTGGCCCGGGTGCGCCGCCGCGTCGCGGTGGTGGGCGGCTCTGCCGTCTTGGGCGTCTTGGCAGCGGTGCTGAAGGTGGGCAAGCAGAACACGGGGTAGGGGTCGCTCGTTGACGGCTTGACAAGGTGCATTGGCTGAAAACATGGTGTGTGCCCGCCTCTATGCTCTTTTTAGCACTGCGGGACTGCTCCCATGGCTCCCGTGCACAGGCAGCCTGGCTGGCAGCGGGCGCTCGGCGAGCGGGCGCTGCGGGTGCCCTCACACCGCTCACCGTGTGCTGCGGCGGACCTTGGGCGTCACCGTGTTTGCCTCCTTCTCCTCCACCGGTGGCGCCGCGGGCTTGGCTGCCGACTTGGGGGTCCTCTGCAAGGGGGGCCACGTGAGCAACGGCCGTTGGTGTGCGGAGCGAGGCGGGGCAGTGCCCACCAGGAGGGCCTCCTGGTGCTAGGCACGGATCCGGCGCTTCGGCCGAGCTACGTGAGATCTCAACGATCGTTCCGGCGCCCGGAGAGACTCAAGTTCACGTCCGGGGCGCGCTCGAGAGGTGCAGCCGTTGATGTTAGCTCACCGCCGCGCGCGGCGTCTTGGCCACAGGCTCCGCCACCTCTTCAGGATACACCGGCTTGGGCTGCTTGTGCTGCCTGCGGGGCAGTCGGGCGCCACGGAGTGTGAGGGGGAGCGCTGTGGCAGCCGTCGGTTCAAACCCGCCGCGCTGCACCTTGTGCTGCGCCGCACGCCGCCCACGATGACCGTGCCCTTCGCGTCCTGCGCCTTCCCACGCTTCTTGCTGAACGCCGCCAGCAGAAGCACGGCCAGCGAGACGGCAGCCAGCGAGATGAGCACTGGCCGTGCCATCTCGTGCTGCAGCGCGGCCAGCAGCGCCTTCTGCGCCTGCTCGATGTGCTCCGCCATTGTTGCAGCGACGGGAATGGGAGATCAGCGAGGTTTGGCGGAGTGGAGCAAAACAGCTGTTGCCGCCTGGCCCGGGGATTTTGAAGGGGGCACACTCGTCGATTCCCGCCCAGACTAGTCCGAAGACAACTATCGGAGGTCAAGAGACCAGCTTGGAAGCCGCTCGTGAAGAAGGGAGCCAGGCGGCGCCTGCCTCTTGGGCGCCCGGCTCGCCCACCCCACACGGCCGTCTATGCGGGCACCCACCCGGCCCGGAGGCGGCCCCAGCCGCCTGGGCAGGGGCTTCCAAGGCGCCTGCGCGCTGCTGCTGTGTCTAGCGCTGGCAGCCACGCACGCGGCAGCGGCAGAGATGAGCGGCGCAGCTGCGGAGCTCGACCCCCTGCTCAAAGGCCTGCCCGCTCCGCTGCATGAGAGCCGGCAGCACCTGCTGGCAGCCCAGGCGACAGACGGTGGTGAGCGCTAGCCTGTCTGCTGCCTGGGCGCACTCGGCACGCGGCAGCATTCTATTCGGCGATAGTTGTGCCTCCTTCTTCCTCGACCTCAGTCGCGCTCGGCGCCCTTCCCAGCGAACTGGCCACGAGCAGCACCGCCCGCCGCGGCCTGCTTCAGTCATCGGCGCCGCAAGGTGAGCAGGGGCGGTTGACGGCAACCTGCCTCCCCGCTCCTCCCGACCACCTCGGTGCATGCTGTGCTGGCCCCTGCTGCAGGCGCCCGCGCCGGCGCCCCGCAGGCGCCAGCCACGGCGGCGCCGGCCCCCGCGCCACCCAGGGAGGCGCACATCCGCCGCGCCCTCCAGCGACGCCTGGCCCAGGGGGAGACGCTCACGCTGCTGCCCTCGGCCATCTTTGGAGACTTCATCCTCCTGGGGTCCTCACCGTCGCCGTCGCCGCCACCGGCTGCTCTGGAGTTTCCCCCGGCGGCCGCCCCGGCACCGGGGCCGCCGGCGCCGCCGCCGGCGCCGGCGCCAGAGGCCGGGGGCTTGTCCTTCCCACCTGCGGAGGCCCAGGCTGCACCCGACGCATCGCCAGCGGCGCCAGCGCCGGAGCCAGCTGCAGCTGCGGGGCCGTCGCCGCAAGAGGTGGCGGCCGCGCAGGCCGTCCCCTCCCCGGCCCCGCCCCGCCCCATGACAGCGGCAGTGCCATCGCCTGCGGCGCCGGGCCCTCCACCTGCAGTTGAGCGTGTGCGGATCACACCCAGGCCATCCCCCAAGGCAGCTGTTCCCTCTCTGCCTGCCCCCACTCCAGCGGCGGCACCGAGCAGCACTGGGCCGGCCGCAGTCGCGTCGCCTTCAGCTGCTGCCCAGCAGGCCCCTGGCACGCCACTGCCGCCAGCGCCCGTGCTCGCCACGCTCGGCCCCGGCACTGTGGCAGAGGCGCTGCTCCCTCCCGCTGCGGAGCTGCCGGCGCCAACAGCGGCGGCAGAGATGCGCCCTGGGCCCGCACCATTGGCCGAGGCGCCGACTCAGCCGGCAGCTGCAGCGCTGGCCCCGGCACCGTCGCCGGCTCAAGGAGCAGACGTCGCTGCTCCCGCCTCCGTGGTGCCTGCCGTGGAGGCCGCGCCCGCCCCACTCCTGAGGCCGGTGCCCAGCCTTGTGGCAGCCCCAATGCTCGAGGCACCAGCCCTGCTGCCACCCACGCCCTCCCTCCCGCAGCAGGCATCCCAGCCAGCCACGGCTGCTCGTGTGCCCAGCGCCGAGGCAGCGGCAGCCGTGCCGGCCTCGCCGCAAGCCAGGCCGCCCGTGCTGCCAGCGGGGCCTGCTCGCCCCTCCCCGCCGCCCGTGCCAGAGGCGCTGCCCTTGCCCATGGTGGCACCCGCAGCAGCGCTGCCAAGGCTCCCTGCAGTCAGATTCTTTTCTCCTCCCCCGGAGGCACTGCCCCCTGTGGGTCTGCCCACCCCAGAACTCTCTCGAGTGAGCCAGACTGGGTTGTGCTCGCTCGGCTGCCCTGCACAGCAGGGCTTGCAGCGGGAGCGCGTACTGTTGCCTGCAACGGATATGAGCTCGTCCCCCCCTCCACCGCTGTCCCGCAGGCCGTGGCGCCCTCGGCTGCCAGCCCGCCGCTGCCTGCCGGGGCCGCTGGGACCGTTGGCGGGGCCGGCGCAGCGGCGCCCGTCCCGCCGATCGCGGCTGGCGGCCTGCCACCTCAAGCCCCAGCGGTTGGACCGGCGGCGGGCCCGCCGCGACTTGCCGTCGTGCTGGCGCCGCCAGCACAGGAGGCCCTGCCGGTGGCACTCCCGACGGCCACAGCTGCGGCGTTGCCAGCCCCAGCCCCGCTGCGCCCCGCTCTGGCGACTGTGCCGCGAGCACAGGAGGCCTTGTCGGTGGCACTCCCCACGGCCGCAGCTGCACAGCCCCCGGCCCCAGCCCTTCAACTCCCTGCCCTGGCGACCACGCCACCAGCACAGGAGGCCTCTCTGGCACCCGCGGCCCCGGCCGTAGCTGCGCAGCCCCCAGCCCCCGCCCTTCAGCGGCCTGCTCTGGTGACCGTGCCGCCAGCGCCGGAGGCCTTGCCGGCTCCCATGCCCATGGCCACCGCCTTGCCGCCGGCCTCGCCGGCGTTGCACCCCACCATCACGGCAGTGCCGCCAGCAGAGGAGGCGAGGCCAGCACCCATCTCCACGGCCCTGGCCGCACCAGCGCCAGCGGAAGCCGCACCCAGCCAGCCCCCGCCGCCTCCGGCCGCTCCCCCGCAGCCAGCAGCGACACTGGGTTGCACCGACGTCCCGCCGTCTGCGGACTACACCTGCGATCAGCAGCGCAGCTGGGGCAAGTGCGAGCAGGCCTGGATGGTGGGCAGGGGTTTCTGCCAGCAGACGTGCGGCCGGTGCTGAGAGAGGAACAGTGACACCAAAGACCCAACATGCATTCACGACTCATTGCGACCAGACGACACGCCACCTGCACTTGCCTGCATGCGCACGACAAGCCACCACCGCCGGAACGCTCCACGCTACATGCAACATCTGCAACACACCCCTCCTGATGATATCTACCCCGCCTGCTTGACTGCATCCTGGAACAGAGCTGCAAACACATTGGAGCGTCGTGGCTCATAGGGGCGCAGATGGGGGACACATACATGGGAAGCCGCCGTCCCTGCGGACTGCACGTGCCGCCGCCAACGAATTATCTGTCGCTTTGCATTAGCGATGCGCATGCAGATGCAGATGAGTTTCAGAGCTCCTAGGGTAGCATGTCCCGCCACTCAACCTGAGGAGACGCCCCGCCCCGCTCCGCTGCCCAGAGTCCCCAACACAAGCCAGATCGCACGTCCTCGACACTGCCTTCAAGCTTTTGATCCCACCATGCTCCTCGCCAGGTCGTTCCGAGCAGCGCTGGGCTCCAGCAGGGCCTGGGATGCAGGCTCTCGCTCTCATCACGCGACGCCTCGGCTTTTTGCATCCGCCGTGACTGGTTAGCTCTGCCGTGCGCAGCTGAGAACTGAGGAACGAGCGCGCGAGAAAGTGCTTCCACCCGCCCGCCCGCTCGCGCCCGGCACATAAGTCGCGCCCGCCGGCGCCTGCGGCACGCATGCCGGCGCCTGCAGGGGCGACGCCCGACCTGGAGAAGCTGTGGGAGGAGCACGTGGCCACGGAGTTCACGGAAAGGAGCGCCGACAGCGCCGTGGCGACCATGGTCAGGCGCCTGCCGTGCTGGGGCGAGCGCCGCGCCACTGCCCTGCATAGCTCCGCGCACAGTTTGTCACTGCGCGGGCGCCAGCGCGCCCGCATCCGACCCTGGCCTGCGCCCCCCGCCACAGGTGCCTCATGCCACCGTCAACCACGTGCCCGTGATGACCGGCGGCGCCGGGACTGAGGCGCTGCGCGAGTTCTATGCCAAGAGCTTCATCCCCCGCATGCCGCCGGACGTGAACCTGCAGCCGATCGACCGCACGATTGCGGCGGGCAAGGTGGTGGACGAAGTGAGGGGGCGCAGGGTCGGCGCGCCGAGCAGCGCGCCTGCCGCGTGGCGCGGCGCACCGCCGCATCGCGCCGCGCCCACCTCCCCCACCTTCCCAAAGCACCGTCCATCGTGGCATCCCCCCTTCACCTGTAGTTTGTGTTTGAGTTCACGCACAGCGTGCAAATGGACTGGATGCTGCCGGGCATCGCGCCGACGGGGCGGCACGTGCGGGTGCCATTTGTGGTGGTGGTGGGCTTCGAGGGGGCCAAGGTGCGTGCGCCAGCATGGCCACTGCAGCGGCACACCTCCTGTTTGCGCAGTGACACCTCACGGCCACAGGAGCGCGGGGACCTTGGGCCGGCCTGGCTGCTGCTGCTCCTGATGCGCCCCCTCCTGGCCGGCTGGCGCGCTGCAGCTGCGCTCAGAGCGCATTTACTGGGACCAGGCCACGGTGAGTTGGAGGGCTGAAGATGGACAGCGTTGATGTCTGGCCCCTGGTGCTGCACGCGAGTGCCGCCGCAGCGCCGTGCCGCACTCCCCCCTCCGCCTTTGCCGCCCTCACTGCCGCCCGCGCACGCAGCACGCGCGCCCCCCCAACGTGCATCCCCCTCGCGTCCCTCAGGTGCTGGTGCAGCTGGGCCTGCTCGACCCCAAGGGCCTGCCTGTGACCGGCGCAGAGCAGGCAGACAAGGGCGCCGACCTGGCCGGCAGCCTGCCGTCCAACGAGCTCATCGCGCGGGTGCAGCGCGGCGCCTGACGCGAGCTGCTATCAGCCGGCTGCTCTCGGTCGTGGCGCCGAGCGCCTGTTTCCTTGCCACTAGCGCCTTTTTGCTGCATCTGTCTCCATCTGACTTTGATCCAATCTTGCCTATCAGGGTTGCCGTCTCTCTGCCAATCTGATTCACAATCATTCCTATTCTGTTTGTTTCCTGTCAGCTTGCTGAGGACTCATGCCCAGCCTGCAGGAAGGGCCGCCAAAGTGGACGGGCGAGAACGCCTGATGGAACCGCCTGCCGCCCTCTCCCGCCCGCTTGTGGTCCCGCTCCGCCACCTCTGAGCAGCGCTGCGCGTGCGCTCTCGAGTGATCCCAGGCGGCTCCCAGCCCCCGTGCCGCACGCCAGACGAGGGCTGCGCCCTGATGGCGCACGCCGCCACGGAGTTGCGTGCGCGCCTCGCGGACCATCATTTTAAAGGTGATCGCATTTACTCATTCCAACGCAGTCTAGGACACCTGCTGAATCAATCAAACGACATCTGAGAGCTGGTCCTCAGTTTTGCCTACCCGTGACCCGAACCCAAGAGTCGTCGCGCTGCAAACTTGCTCCATTCACCATGCGTCCTGTGCTGTCGCTGGTGGCAGCGAGCGCAGCGCAGCAGGCTCAACCGGCCCGTCCGCATGGCTCCCGCCCGCCCGCCGCCACCTCGCCGGCGCCAGCGCCGCTTCCCAAGCGCCAGTCACGCGCGGCACCAAGCTGCAGCCCCTCGTGCATGGCGCAGTATCAGCAGGCTCTGGAGCTGGCCAGGTGTGGGTTGCACGTGGGACTAGTCAGCTGCGGCGACAGAGCACCTTCGCACCCGACCTGTCTCGCCGCCTTCTGGGACCGCTGCTCGTCGGCGCTCATCCAGTGGGGAACACTGTTAGCGCATCAATGCATGCGCCGCTGCGCGCACGCAGGGCCGAGGACTATGCGGCGGCGCGGCGTTCGTTTTGGGAGCTGCTCAACGCCTGCCCCAAGGTGGCTCAGCGCCCGCTGCGCCGCACGCCCACGTCAGCGCGCAGCCCTTCAATACACACACGCGCGCGCGCGCATGCGCAGCAAACCCACCGCATCCCTTCCTTCCCACATCCGCTGCTGCCTGCAGTTTGAGAAAGCCTGGGTCAGCTTTGTCCAGATGGAGCGCCGCGCCGCCGCGCACTCGCGCCAGCGCCTGGAGGCGGCACGCCTCGTGCTGCAGCGCGGGCTGACTGCCAACCCCGGCTCGCCCGCGCTGCTCCAGGCCAGCGAGCGGCGCTTTGCGCCGCCAGCGCAGGCGCCTGCAGAGTGGGTCGCGCCCTCGCAGTTGCCGGCCCAGGGGAGCTAGCTGCCCATTGTGCTGTCACTGGTGCGGACATCCGGTCCCCCGCCCTCCTCCGCTGTGCAGGCCTGGGGGCTCATGGAGCTGCAGCGAGGCAACCTGCTCGCGGCCTGCCGCATGCTCGAGCGCAGCGCGAGCTTCGAGCCGCGCAATCAGCCGGTGCTGAAGTGGGCGATCGTCCGCCATGCACGCACCACGGTCGCGGCCGGCGCCGCGCGGGGCGCGAGGGCGCGGGCGCAGTGAGCCGCGGCCGCTTCTGAGCCGCTTGCCGAGAGCCCTAGAGTCTGGTTGCATCCCCCACGACTGGCCTTGTTGATTGTGCGCTGCCTGTGGGCCTCTGGGCCCATGTTGCTGAACGACTCTGACGCGCGGGGGTGCGGCGGCGCGCGCGGGCGCTGCCGGTTGGCGCAGGAGGCAGGGGCAGTTCACAGTGAAGGTGAAAGTGTAATAGAAGGAAGGGTGCAAAAGAAGTGGGGGGGCAAGCGGGCGAGGGCAGCAGCGTGCGGCGGAGGGCGCCCATCGAGCGGGGGAGGAGCGGAGCAGGGGGGGCGGAGCAGCAACAACTCGAGGCAGGGGGGTACACAGGGGGGAGGCCCCGGGCGGGAGGGTACAGGCGGGGGAGAGGTGTCGTGGGGCGTGGTCACGCGCCGGGGCCAAGCCCCCCCTTGCCCACCCAGCCCATCGTGGCCGCGAGCTGCAGGGTCGCGGGGGAGGCAGCACAAGAGCAGGGCATGAGGAGCTGCTGGAGGGGCAGTCCGAGCCAGCGCCGCCTCGCTGCCGCGGCTCCACGCAGCGGCACTCCAGCACCCCCCGCCCTGTGCACGCGGATGCAACCCACTTGGAACAAGAGGATGACAACGTCGATCAAGATGAGCCCTGCGGGTGTGGTGTGGGTGGGTGGGTGGGTGCGCGGCGGTGGTGGTGGTGGTGTGTGTGGGGTGGGGGGGTGGGGGGGTGGGGGGGGGGGGCGCGGCGCCGGCGTGAGCGCGCACGTGGGGTGCTTTGTCGTCAAGCGCCGCCGCTCGCATGGCCACCCTCCCCCACGCCCCAGGACCCCAGCGCCTCCCAGCGCCGCCTCGACGCACTGCTCCTGCGCCGCCCCCCTGCTCCCCTGCCGCGCCGCGCGCTGCGCCCCCGCGCCCCTCCCCTCGCTCACAGATCACGATCCACTCCAGCGTGGCGCTGTGCAGCGCGTGCTGCTGGCTGCGCAGCATGTCGAGCATCTCGTGCAGCACTGCGGGGGCAGGGGGGGGGGGGGGGGGGGGGGGGGGGGGGGGGGGGGCCGGGGGGGGGTGCGCGGGCGGGGGGTGGC
>PCFQ01000058.1:1915185-1928772 GCA_003063905.1 Chlorella sp. A99
GAGGGGTGGGGTGGGGTGGGGGGGCACAGCGTGGGAGCGAAAAGCGCTTCCAGGCAGGATGCCAGGGGCGCAGCGGGGCGGGGGAGCAGGCGCAGCGCGCGGGCAGGGCGGAGGGAGGCGCCGCGGGGCGGGCGCCGCGCGGCGCCGGTGGGCGGGCGGCGGGCGGTGCGGCCGCGCGCGCCTCACTGGTTGAGCGTGGGCGTGAGCTCGGTCATCACGATGTTGATGGAGTTGCTGTCGTTGCCTGCACAAGGGGGGGAGGGGGCCGGGGGGGGAGGGCAGGAAGGGCGGCAGGCGAGGCGCGGCAGCCGTCAGCAGGACGGGCTGCGGGCGGCAGGTGGCACGGGTGGTGTGTGTGTGTGGCGGGTGTGGGTGGGTGGGTGGGTGTGGTGGGTGTGGGTGGTGGTGGTGGTGGTGTGTGTGTGTGTGGTGGGTGGGGTGGGGGTGCGAGGCGCCGCCGCTGGAGCACCCACCGGCGCAGAACTGCTCCTTCCACCACGAGTCGCCGCCGCCCACTGCCTTGACGCGGGGGAACATGGTGACCAGGGCCTGGGAATCGAGGAAGGGTGGGGCGTTGGGAGGGGGGCGCGAGGGCAGGGGAGGGCGGCGTCGAGCACTGAGCGCGGGCGACGCGAGGGCGCGGGCGCGGGCGCAGGCACGCAGCCTTGGCACGTGCGACAGGGGGGCTCGAGGCTCGGGGCTCGCGCTCCCGAGGCCGCCGCCTGCCTCCTGCCCGCCCGCACTCCCGCCCGGGGCAGCGCTGACGTGCCACCCGCCCCCCGTGCGGCGCGCCTTGAGGTCCTCCAGGGATTGGGGGCGGCCGACCTTCACCGCCTTGTCGCAGGCCAGGTCCTTGCTGTTCTGGAAGTTGGACAGCTCGTAGGGCAGGCCGCAGCCGCTGTGCGCGGCCTTGGGCGCCATCCTGCGGGGCCCCGCCGCGCGCGGCAAGTGACCAGTCGTGGGCGGGCGGGCTGCGGCGCTGCGGGGCGGCGCGGCCTCGGCGGCCCTCGCACGCCGCACCGGCACTTCCAGGTCGTCGGCTGGGGGGACTGGGCGCGCGCCAGACCCGCCAGGAGGAGCGCCGCGGCTGCCAGGGCGAGCCAGCGGCCGCCGAGGCGGGCTGGGGGGGCCATGCTGGTGCTGGGGAGCGACCTAGATCGCGCAAACAGCTGGGGAAATCGCTGCCTGTTATAAGAGGCAGGCGCGTTATAATCCCGAGGGAGAGGTCACGCAGCTGTGATCAGACCGAGGCACCGTTGGCAAGTCCACGGCACGCCGAGGCCACTTTGTTGATTATCGCCCCGAGGTCTCGAGAAGGCACAGCAGGGAACTGGATGAGCCACGAGGCAAGGAGGCGAAAGGTCAACATCCGCGCGCCCTGCTGGCACCAGCAGGTGGTCACATTCGGCCCACTTGCAAGCATAGTCCCACTCCTCTCCCATCTCGAGCCCTCTCGGCGGCACCCATTACAGCAGCCCGCGGCCCAAACGAGGGCCCAACCGCGCCGCGCTAGAGCACGCGCGCGCCCGCGGCGGCGGCCGCCTGCGCCTTGCCCGCCTGCACCGCCGCCGCGGCCAGGCCCGCGGCGCCGAGTGTGCGCAGCGTGCCCAGGTCCGCAAATTCAAACGCGAGCAGGCTGAGCGGCGCAAGGGCTGCGATGCGCAGCAGGCTGGCGCGCCGCCCGCTCCAGAGCCAGCGGAGCAGGTCGACGTGCGCGGGCAGCGCCGCCGCCAGCAGCGCGACGTTTTTGAGCAGGAACCAGGCGCCCAGGCCGCCCAGGCCGCCGCCGGCCGCGAGGCGCCAGGCCGTCGAGCCGGCCAGCTGTCCGGCCAGCGCGGCGGCGGGCGGGAAGTAGCGCCGCGGCGGCTCCAGTCCCCGCAGCAGCAGTGGGTCCTGGGACAGCAGCAGCAGCAGCGGCGAGAGCAGCAGGGCGGCGGCGGCGGAGCCGCCCGTGACCGCGCCGTCGAGGGCGAGGCAGAGGCCGAAGCAGAAGAGGGTGGCCAGGTTGCCCAGCGTGGGCACCCAGCCCAGCCCCTCCTGCGCCAGCCGCTGCAGTGCCACGCCGCCCGCGCCCTGTGCGCAAGGCGGGCAGAGACGCAGCGGGGGGGCGGGGGTGGGGTGGGGGGGTGATGGGGTGGGGACCACGGCGGGGGTAGGGGAAGCGCACTGTTGCGGCAAGATCACCGTCTGGGGGCCGTTGCGAGCAGGGCAGAGCGGCACGGCAGAGTCGGCAGAGCGGCACGGCAGGCCTGCGCGCGCGCCTGCGCCGGGCACCGGCCCACCTTGAGCGGCGGCCGCCCCCTGCCCGGCTGCAGCACGTGCGTGGGCATGCACTGCCCCAGAAAGGCGGCGGCCGCGTCGAGCCGCGCGCCGACTGACATCGACAGCGCGCCGAGCGAGGTGCGCGGGCGCGGGCCAAGCATGCCCGCCAGAGCGCTCGACACGCGCAGCTTGAGCGAGAACGCCAGCAGCAGCGCCTCGGCGGCATACACGGCCAGCACGGCAGACCTGCGTGTGTGGGGGGTGGGGTGGGGGGTGGAGTGGGGTGGGGGGGTGGGGGGGTGGGGGCGGGTGGAGCGGCAGAGGGAGCGGGTGGGTGGGGCGGGCGGCGGCAGCAGGGCCGGGCACAGCAGGCAGCGGACGCACGCATGCTCGCGCGCGTGCCCCCCACCCCACCCCCCTTCTCCTCCCCACCCCACCCCACCCCACCCCCCTCCTCTCCCCGCCCCACCCCCCCTTCCTCCTCCCCACCCCGCCCCCCATCCCCCGGGCGCGACCCGCGCCCAGCCTCGCGCGCCTGACGGCCTGCCGCCGCTCCCAGTCCACGTCCCCCGCGCCGTCCGGGTAGAGGCGCTCCGCCTCGGCCGCCAGCGGCGGCAGCGGGCCGCCCGCCGCGAGCAGCAGCGCGACCGGGAAGGCGCCCGCCCACAGCAGCGCGAGCGCGGGCTGCGCGACCGGCCCGCCGGCCACGGGCAGCGCGAGGAGCACGAGGAAGAGCGCGCAGAGCAGGGCCGAGGCCAGGACCACGCCTTGGAGCAGCGGCTGCCCCGGAAAGAACTCCAGAGCGAGGTAGCCGGACGCGAGGGCGGCCGCGGCGGCCGCCCGCCCCAGGCGCAGCGCGACCGCCCCGGCGGCGGCGCCGCCGCCCTGCGTGATCGCGGCCAGCCCGGCGGACACGGCGCCGACGAGGAGCCAGAGCGGCCAGTGCTCGCGGCGGCGCGTGCCGTCGCCCCAGATCGCCACGTCGTCCTCCTCGTGCTCTGCGTGGAGGGAGGGGGGGGGGGGGGGGGGGGGGGGGGGGGGGGGGGGGGGGGTTGGGGGNCGGAGGGGGAGGGGGGAGGGGGAGGGGGGGGGCGGCCGCGGCAGCACGAGGGGGGAGACGGTCGGCTTGGGGGTGGGGGCAGGCTGGGACGCCCAGGGAGGGCGGAGATGGCTGCCGGCGGAGCAGTGACATGGCCCTTGCCCACGCCCCCTCACCCGGCGTGTGCGCCTCATTCCACAGCCGAGGGCAGAGGCCCAGCGGCAGGCGCGGGCAGCGCGCGCCGCCGGCGAGCGGCAGCGGCGGGCGCATGATGGCAAGGAGGAGGCCGAAGGCGGCGGCCAGGAGCAGCGTGCGCTTGGCGTCGGCCGAGTGAGAGTAGTAGCGCTGGACGAGGGGGAGGCAGCCGGCGGCGGCGGCGAGGACCAGTATGCCCGCCATCAGCGCCTCCGAGGGCCGGCGGTCGAGGAAGTACTGCTAGGGAGCGAGGGTGGGTTGGGAGGTGGAAAGTAGGGGGAGTGGGCGCGAGTACAAAGGGCGATGAGAGGGAGGGGCGGGGCAGAGGGGGCAGGGCATGGGCGAGCAGAGCGGCCGAGGAAGCGCCGCTCTGGGAGGCGGGAGTGGGGCGCAGGCCCGGGCGCACGGCCCCCGGGCCCGTGCGAGTGGGCGCTGCGTGCCCACCCACCCACAGACCCACACCCACACCCTAAACCCTACACACACCAGCCCCCCCTTCCTCCAAACCAACCTGCACGATGTCGAACAGCGCAAATCGCGCGGCCGCCACCGCCAGCACCACCGCGGCCGCCATGAGCAGGCCCTGCCAGGGCGGCAGCCGCCGCCGGCGGGGCAGGTCGGGGCCGCGCTGCAGCAGCAGCGGCGGCGACGCCGCCAGCAGCAGGCCCAGCGTGGGGACGACTAGCTTCGCCTCTGGCAGCGCGAGCGTCACGAGCTTGGCGGCGTAGGCGCACTGGAGGGAAGAAAGCGCGGGCGGCAGTCGGAGCAGGCACGGGCGGGAGGGGTGGTCAGAAGGGGGGCCGGCGGCCGCTGCGGCGACAGCACGCGGCGCAGCGGCAGCACAGCACGCGGTGGAGGGCGGCGGGCAGCGGCGGACGCGTGCAGCTCGCGCCGCGGCGGGGCGGCTGCTCCCGCACGCAACATACCACCCGGCCATATTCCCAGCTCTCAGCTTGCCTGCAGGATGTAGGCTGTGACGTCGCCAATGGAGCCGCGCTCCGCTAGCTTGCGCGCGGCCACCAGGCCCAGCGCTGTGCGGGGGGGGGCACGCGGCGGCCGTGTGGGGGCAGCCACCGGCGTGGGGGCAGCCTCTACCCCCCCCAGGCGGCTGCCGGCGCAGAGGGCTGTCACCTTGTGGCGCCACGCTGCCCCCTCCCACGACCAGCGCCTCCCTCGCCATCGGCTGAACACGCCCCCTCGCCCGAGGCGCCCACCACCAGGGAGGCTGCCCACCCTGCCAGCTGCCGCCGATTCGCCCAGAACCTTTTTCAGATGCAATTCATCGCTCTGCAAGCGCCCTCCCGCCCTCGACCCACCCGAGGTGCCCACCACCAAAAAGGCGGGGTACATGGGGTGCAGGTTGTACGTAACGTCCTCGTGGTCCCCCGCGTACAGGTGCTCCTCCACCACGCACAGCAGCCCCGCCTGTCAGCCGGACAGCGCAGCAGTCGCGAGCGCCGAGTGAGAGGGGGGGCGGGCGGCAGGGGCCGGCAGACGCGCCTCTGGAGAGGGAGAGGGAGCGGCGCGGCGCGGCGCGCGGCGGGCCGCGGCACAGCGCGCGCGCGGCGGGCCGGCGGCGGGGGAAGGCGGCCCAACGCGCCGCGCGCCGCGCGCGCCGCACCTGCGCGAGCAGCGCGGGGGCGAGCAGCGCGCCGGCGAGGCCGCGGCCCTCGGCGTAGGCCAGGCCGGGGACAAGGGCCGAGGCGGCCATGGCTGCAAGCACCAGGTAGCAGACTGTGCGCAGGTGCATGCCGCCAAGATAGATGTCTAGGAACCAAAAGTGGTGCCAGACAAACCAGCCGCCTGCATGCAAGTAGGAAGCGCGGCGCGGCGGGGGCGGGGCGAGGTAGGAAGCGCGACGTGTCTAGCGGGCACGCGCGCCGCCGATGCCACGCGCGCCCCCCCTCCCCCCCCCACCCCCCACCCCCATCCCTCCCGCTGCCTGCGACGTGCTCCACGCCGCATCCCCGCCCTCCCTGCCCCACCCACTCACCCCACCCCACCCACCCCCACCCCCACACACAGTCCGCCCACCCGTGGCCAGCGCCGCGACCCAGAAGATGGCGTAGTCGCGCAGCGCCCGCGTCTCGTAAAACATGGCGAGCACGCCTGCCGCGAGCAGCGGCGCGGGCAGCACCCAGAGCGGCGTGCCCGCCGCCAGCGCGCCCACCGCCGCGCTCAGCGTCAGGGCCGGCCCCAGCAGCATCGTCTCCACCTCGTCGCCCAGCACCCCTGCGTGCGCGGGGGGATGTGAGTGGGTGGTGTGGTGTGGCGTGTGGCAGTGGTGGTGGGTGGGTGGGGGTGTAGTGGGTGGGTGTGTGTGGTGGTGGGGGAGTGAGAGTGGGGGTGGGGGGTGAGGGGTGGGGCGAGTGGGTGTGGTGGTGGGGGTGGGGTGGGGGGTGGGGGGGGTGGGGGGGGCAGAGGGGGCCCGCGCGAGGCGGGAGGCGGCGCGGAGGGCGGGCGGGACCGGTCCCTCACCCGCAAAGTGCAGGAGCACCATCGCCGCCACGCTGTACATGGCGACGGTCACGGCCACGTAGTTCCAGGGCTGCGGGGGCGCAGGAGGGCGGGGCGACGGCCGCGTCAGCGCAGAGGGGCGAGGGAGGTGCGCCGCCGCCGCCGCCGCCGCCGCCGGCGTCAGCGCTCGCTCCCCCTTTTCCGATCCAGCACTCCCTCCAGCCACCCACCCAGCCGCCCCGCCGAGCTTCCACCGACCCCAGCCCAGCCCAGCCCACCGCGGTGAGGCGAATGTACTGGTTGAAAGAGAAGAACACCACCCGGCCCTCGAGCGCCGCCAGAAAGACGGCCAGCGAGGCGAGCAGCACGACGCGGCGCGCGGCGTCCACGCCGCCGCCGCGGCCCAGCCACCACAGCCCGTCTGCGGCGGCGACGGCGGCGGCGGCGGCGCACAGCGGGGTCGCGAGGGCGGGCGGGGAGGGCCGGGCGCGCTGCTTCGCGGCGCCGGGACAGCAGGCGGGCCGTGCACCCGCAGCCGGCGCCGGCGGCGCCGCTCACCTTGCAGGCAGGTGACGAAGAGCAGGGGGCCCGAGCCCAGCAGCAGCAGGCTCCAAAAGTGCACCCATCCCTCGCCCAGCACCGCCGCATGCGTCGCCGCGTACACCCCCGCCGGCAGCGCCGCCGCCAGCAGGAAGGCCGTCGCCGCGTCGCCCGCGTTCTGCAGCACCTCGGCCTTGGCCGGCGCGCCGCCGCCGCCGAGGCCGACCGCCGCGCGCCGCGCGCGTGCGCGCAGGGTGAAGGACGGCGGCAGGGGCAGCGCGAAGAGGTAGTACAGGAGGCAGAGGAGGCCGGCGAGGAAGAAGGGCGCGGCGGCCATGCCGGCCGAGGCGGCCGCGCCCCACGTCAGCACGGTCGCCGCGACGGGGAGGCAGCCGGCGACCAGGCAGTGCTCAAAGGCCATCACGACAGAGGGGTACTGCAGCTGGATCCAGCGGAACTGCAGCGTGGCCCACAGGCCTGCGGCGGCGCGGTGGGCGGGGGAGGGCTCGGGAGGTGGGGCAGGGTGGGGCAGCCATGGTTGGAGCGGCGCCGGCGCGTGCGGCGCGCGTGGCGGCGGCCTCCGCTCACCCGTGAGCGCCAGCGTCGCGGCGGCGAGCAGCAGGATCAGCAGCGTGAGGGCGGACTGGCCGAAGCTGTAGACGACCAGGGAAATGACCATCGCCAGGTTGGCGGCGCCCATGGTGAGCCAGACGGCGCCAAACGCCCCCTCCTTGTAGTTCATGGCATCCAGGATGTAGGTCCCCATCGCTCCCACCTAAACGTGCGGCGGGGAGCAGAGGTGAAGCACAGGCGGAAGGGCGAAAACAGGGCCAGGGGTGAGGCCGCCGCCGCCCGCCCGCCCGCCTCACCAGGAGCGCCGCCGCGACCAGGCCCCCGCCGAAGCTGGCCAGCACTCCCAGCGACGGGATCAGCGCCAGCGCCACGCGCCCGTTGTGCAGGAAGCCAGCGCTGGGCGCGAACCGGGAGGAGGGCGGCACGCTGGGGCTGGGGCCGGACCGGCCCTCGATGGCGGCATGCGAGGGCCCCGCCAGCCCGTCCATGATTGCGCCAAGCTGGTCTCTAGCCTTCGATCACACCGCAAGTCGCCTAGTCGCCCCCTCCCCCCTTGGAAGCTTCAACGCGCCGATCTGATTGACATATGACAATCAAGAGTGCGCAGAGAAGTAAACAGGGCGCCTGGAGCACAATGGCCATTTGAGATGGCCAGTCACACTGCCACTGCTTTTCCCACGCTGTTCCAACACTCTCCACACTCTGTCGAGATTGCAATTGCTGCCCAGAGCGCCAGATCAGTTCGCACATTGCGAATGCCGTGTTTGTCGATCGTGCTTCTCATCTAGCAGTGGGAGGGAAGGCGGACCCTCCTCTCGGTCATTGACAGCAAGGTGGGGGGGGGGGCAGCCGTCGGTCGATTGCAAGGTCGCGGCTCGCTGTTTCACCTGCACGAGTTGCTGGCAGTCGCGCACCGCCAAGGGGTCCAGGGGCGTGGGCCCCACTGTCCGCCACACCGCGTCGCCGCTGGCGCCTGCCGCTGGCGTCGCCACCGCCGCCGCGCCTCTGCGCGACACGGTCCCTTCCCTCCCATACCCCCTCCCTCCCAGGCGGGCCAGACAAATCCGATGCGGCTGGCCACCACGGCGCTGATCTGTACGGCGGCGGCCTCCCTGCTGTGCACCGTGCTCCTGGGCGGCCTGGGCGACAGCCTGAAGCAGGCGCTGGACGCGCGTGTGCAGCGCGCCATCCGCCAGCAGATCGTGTGGCAGCCCGACTCGCCACCGGGCGTGCAGGGTGAGCGGCGGGGCGGCGGGGCAGGGCGCAAAGGGCGCCGCCGGCGCCGCCCTCCTGGCACCCGGGCCCGCCCGTGCGCCCGGCTCTTGCCAGCTCTTGCCGTGTTAGCCGCCGCTTCCTCTCCCCTCTCCCCCGCAGCCCGCTTCCAAAACGACACCAATGCGGAGGCGCCGCCCGTGCTCATCAAATTCTACTTTTTCAACATCACCAACGTGGAGGGCGTGCGCGCCGGCGAGCGCCCCGTGCTGGTGCGCCGCCGGCGCCTCTGCGCGCGGCCGCGGCTGCAGCGCGCCGCCGCGCGCCGCGTGGCCGCCGCCCGCGCGGCCGCCGCCGCCGCGGCCGCCGCCGCCGCCGCGCATCGTCGCGGACCCTGGGCCCCACCCACATCCACACCTCACACGCCCGCGCCCATGCCCACCCACGCACCTGCCCACCCACGCACCTGCGCCCGCGCCGCAGCAAGAGCTGGGGCCCTACACCTTTCTGAAGCACCGCCAGAAGCTCAACGTCACCTTCTCGCCCGACGGCCAGCGCGTCTCCTTCCAGGAGTACGCTTTCCACCTGGGCGCCGACGAGGGCCGGGACGGCGACGAGCGGGGCGGCGGCGGCGCGCGCGGCGGCGAGAGAGCGGGCGGCGGCGGCGGCGGGGGGCGGGGCAGGCGCGCCGGCGCCCCGCCCTCCATGGACGACCGGGTGACCACGCTCAACATCCCTCTGGCAGGCAAGCGCGCGCGCGCGCTTGCTGGAGGGGGTGAGGGCGGTGCTGGAGGGCCGCGCAGGGCCCGGGCAGGCCCCCCCGCCGGGCCGCGCCCGCCGCCCGCGCCGCCCCCGCCGCCCGCGCCGCCCGCGCGCCCCTCGGCCGGCTCCACCCTCACCCTCGGCCTTCATCCTCAGTTTTAGCGATCCCCAGACTGTCGTTGATCTGAATTCTGCTGCGATGGGTGCAGCCGCGCTGGAGGCCATCATCGGCTTCGGCCCCTCAGCCGCCGCCAAGTGGCTGGAGCTGCTGGCGGGCCTGGTGGAGAAGTGGGGGGACCACCAGGTGCAGGTGGGCGGCCGGCGGGCGAGGCAGCGAGGACGCTCCTTTCTGGCTTGTTGCTGATGCTCCTTTCTGGCTTGTGTCTGTGCACGCAGTCTCCTGTCGCTGCCTTGTTGCGTTCTGTCCTGCTGGCCTCGTGGGCGAGGGCAACCGGCGGACGGGCGAGAGGGCGGCACGCTCCCAAACCAGCGCCCCGCCGGCGGGCCCCTCCCACCCGCTCGCCCGCCCACCCCGCGCGTCCCCGCCGCAGGGGCTGTTCACCACGCGCACGGTGGGCGAGCTGCTGTGGGGGTACGAGGATCCGCTGCTCAAGCAGGTGCGCTGGGGGCGCGCTGGGGTGCGCTGGGGGTGCGCTGGGGGTGCGCGGGGTGCGCTGGGGGCGCGCTGGGGGCGCGCTGGGGGTGCGCTGGGGGCGCGCTGGGGAGTGTGCTGGCCTGCGGCGCAGCCAGCCGCTGGGAGCCGCGCCGCCAGACCGCTCCGCCTGCTGCCGGAGGGGGCGGCGTCGGCGGCGCCGGGCGGCGGGTGCGGCGAGGGGGCCGGCGCGCCGATCCTCCCCGCCGCGCTCGGGCGCGGGCCGACGGGCCGCAAGGCGACAGGCTGGCTGGCTGCCTGCGACTGGCCGCCTGCGCCGCAGGCGGCGCGGCTGCTGCCGGGGGTGGACCCCACCTTCCGGCTGGTGGGCAACATGAGCGGGCCGGAGGAGGCGGCGGCCGCGCCGCCCACGGTGGTCAACACCGGCGCCGCGGACCTCGCCCGCGTGTGGGACTACGAGCAGTGGCAGGTGGGCGGTGGGCGGTGGGCAGCAGCAGGGGGCGTGTGGGCGTGGGCGTGGGTGGGGGCGTGGGTGGGGCGGACGGCAGGGGGGGGCGGGGGGCAGGGAGCGCGGCAGGGCGGGGTGACCGGCGCCGAGCGCCGAGCACCCCGTGCCCCCCCCACCCCACCCCACCCCCTCGCGCGCAGGGTGTGAGCGAGCTGACGTGCTGGGCGCCGCCGCACGTGGAGCGCGTGCGCGGCACCGATGCATTCCAGTTCCGTCCGGGCCTCGCGCTGAACGACAGCCTGGTCGTGTGGACGGGGGAGCTGTTCCGTGCGGCGGCGCTGCAGGCGGAGGAGCAGGTGCCGGCGGGGGCGTGGTGCCTGCTGCCGCCCGCGGCCGCGCTCTGGGGGCTGGCCTGCGCCGGCTTGCTTGGGGGGCCGGCCCTGCATGGGCCCCGGGCCTGCGCCGTGCGTCGCGCGGAGGGGCGGGGCAGCGGCGGGGCGAAAATGCGAGGGCGGGAGGTGCAGGGGAATGCGTGCGAGGGCGCTGGCCGCGTGCTGCTGGGGCCTCGACCTGACCCCCGCCCTGGCCCCCCGCCCTGCCTCCTCGCGTCGACCTGACCCGGCCTCCCCCCCGCCCTGCTTTCTTCCCTCGGCGACGCCCCAGGTGGAGCTGGGCGGCCTGCCGCTGCTGCGCCTGCGCCCCGACCCCAGCCAGGCCGGCCCCGACCCGCGCTACTTTCAGTATGTGAGCGCACGGCACATGCACAGAGGGGGGGGGTTTGCGGAGCGGGCGCGGGGCAGCGCGCGGGCGGCTCCGCCGCCGCCGCCGTCGCCGCCCTTTCGCCACCGGCGTGGCCCCCCTCGCTACTGGCCCCTCATCAACAATAATCTAATGAATACTGACAACAAAAACAACAATCTAACGGTCGCCCGCAGGTCCGGGGGCTGATGAACGTGACGTCGCCCCTGGCGACGGGGCCGCACGGCGCGGCGGGCAGCCGCCCCGGGCCGCCCGTGTTCCTCAGCTACCCCCACTTCTGCGGCGCCGACCCGGGGCTGGCGGCGGGCGTGGTGGGCGTGGCCTGCGACCCCGAGCGCCACGCGCTGTTCGTGGACGTCGGTGCGCGGCGGTGGTGGTGGTGGTGTGGTGTGTGTGTGTGAGGTGGGGTGGGGGGGGTGGGGGGGGGCACCTGGTGGTGGGTGTGCGGGGTGGGGAGGGACGCTGGGTGTGCGGGGGCGAGGGTTGCGCAAGGGGGGGAGGATGGGGTCGGGCAGGGAGGGGTGCGGACACCAGTGTGTGGGCGGGGGTGGGGAGGTGGCGGTGGCACGACCCACAACCTTTCTCACCCCCCACCCCCACCCCCACCACCCCACCACTGCAGAGCCGATGTCGGGCATCACAGTCCGCGCGGCCAAGCGCCTGCAGATGAACAGCTGGTTCGGGCCGCGCTGGGCGGCGGTGGACGCGCGGCTGCGCGCGACCTACCTGCCCGTCTTCTGGGCCGAGGAGTCGAGCCAGGCCACCCCCGAGCAGCTGCGCGGCTTTGCCCCTCTCCTCCGCGCGCGCGCGCTCGCGCGCTTCCTCGACCGCTGGGCCCGCCCGCTGGCGGCCGCTGGCGGCGTGCTCGGCATCCTCTCGGTGCTGCTGCTGACCTTCCTGGCGGTGCCCCCCCCGGCCGGGCCGGGCGCGCCGCCCGGCGGCGGCGGCGGCGGCGGCCGCCCGCCGCCGGGCGGCGGCGCGGAGGCACAGGACAGCTGCAGCGTGCAGCCAGGCGGCGCCGCGGCGGGCGGCGGCGCGGGCGCGGAGGCCGGGGAGGTCGTGCAGCGGCTGCGCGGGGCGGCGGCGGCGGCGGCCGAGCCGGGCGAGCTGCAGCAGCCGCTGCTGGGAGAGGGAGAGATTCAAGCAGTCGGGGGCGCCGGCTGAGTGGGCTTAGATAAGCCGTTGCGCACGACCTCCTGCGCGCTGCCGTTCCGCTCCTTGCTCCTTGCCCATCCCCGGAGCCTTCTCCCCTGCTTCTCGTCATGTCCTGCTCGCGGATGGCCACATAGACACACATAGACGCACACAGTCGCACTGCTGCAGCGCCCTCTGTCTCTGGCGCTTGTCTCCCTTCCCATATCTCAGATGTGTTACCAATCTTTGGCAGCAAGCAGAGCGCGTATGTGTCGTCGCATCATCATCAGTACGGGAGGGATATCAGGGGGTCGGTATTATCAAGGGGGGCTGAGCAGGGTATCATCGGACAAGCGCTGCCCCGTCTAGAGGGAGAAGGCATCGTCCATAAAGGAAGAGGAAAACTGAAACAAATAACCGGGGCAACGCAGAGCTGTCACGCGGGGCGGTCTCAGCCTCTCGAGGCGCAAGCAGGAGGGCCGATGGATCATCAGTTGGGAGGGTGGCCACTGGGGTGGTTGGGAAAAATTGTCTTTTGAGCAGCGCTGGTTCCCGGTCTCGACGCTGGTCAGAGGCGGCGGCGTGCGCCGCGGCAGCCTCGCGCCTCAGGTGCGCTGCCGCTTTGAGGCGCCGGCCTGCGACTCCTGCGGCCGCCAGGCGTCGGCCTGGCTCGGAGTCTCCGCGCTCCAGCCGTGGCCGCCGCTGGCCTCGCACTGCATTGCGTCGGCGCCGCCGCCGCGCTGCAACTGCGCCGCCGCCTCCTCCCCCTCGGCAGGCTCGTGCTCGCGCCGCACGGCCTTGCGGCCCGGCGGGGCACCAGCGGCCGCTTCCAAGGCAGAGGCGGGCGACGCCGCAGACGCAGACGCCGCCGCCCGGGGCGACTGCGGCACGCTGCTGGCAGCGGGCGCATCCGCGGAGATTGACGGCACCAGGTGGGCGGAGGGCGCGGCGCTGGCGGCGGGCCGCTGCTCCTGGGGCCGCGACGCGGACGGCTCGCCCCAGGGCGCCCCGCCCGCGACGTTGCTCTCCACCTGCTCCGAGGCGGCGGGCGCCACCGCCGCTGCTGGCGCTGCGCCGCGCGCCGCCGCCGCGGCCGCGGCCGCGCGCGCCGCCGCCGCCGTTGCGGCCAGCGGCCGCCACGGCCCCTGCACCGACACCTGCGACACGCGGTCGACACCGAGGCCGAGGCTGACGTCGGCGGGCGCGACGTTGGGCGGCGCGGTGGTGGCAGGGCGGAAGGGTCCGCTCGTGGCGGCGGTGCCGCTGGAGACCTTGCTGCGCTCCACCACATCCACCGTGGCCGCCAGCACCGACTTGCTCTCCTCCACCGTCACCACCGGCAGCGGGTAGTTGACGCCCAGCTCCACGCCTGCCGCGGGGGGGGCGAGGCGAGGGAGGCGGGGCGCGCGTGGGCGCGCATGCGCGCAGGGAGACGAGGCGGCGCGGCACACAACAAGGGCAGGGGCGGGCGCCGCACACCGGGCGACGCGCAGCGCGGCGCCCAGCAGCGGCGGGGGGGGGGGGGGGGGCCCCCCCCCCCCCTTCCCCGGCCCCCCGGCCGGCGGAGCACGGGCCCGGGCCCCCCCCCGGGGC
>PCFQ01000058.1:1928797-1966181 GCA_003063905.1 Chlorella sp. A99
AAAAGGGGGGGGGGGGCGGGCGCCGCCCCCGGGGGGGCGGGCGGCGGGCCCCCGCGGGGGGGGGGGGGGGGGGGGGGCCTCCCTCCCCCCTTGCCCGGCTCACCGGCATCGTCGAGCACGTGCTCGGGCGCCTCCCAGGGCGCGTGGATGAAGCGCGCGGGCAGGCGCGCGAGCACGGGCAGCCAGCGGCGCACGTAGTTGCCGTCGGGGTCAAAGCGCTTGCACTCGGTGGCCAGGTCGATCATGTAGCCAAAGTCGTGGGCGTCTGGGGGGCGGGGGCGCACGGGCGCAGGCAGGAGGCGCGCCGTCGGCGGGCGCAGGCGGAGCACGCGCGCGCTGGCAGCAGCCGACGCGGCTCTCGGGGCAGCCCCGGCCGGCTGCGCCCCTGGCAGCTTCCGGGACAACCCGCCGCAGCGCCCCCCACCCACCCCCACCCCCACCCCACACACACAGCCCACACCCCCCACTCACCCGCCAGGCAGCCCGCGCAGTACTGCCAGCCGAGCGTGTCGCACTCGAGGTCGGCGTCCACCAGCGCGTCCCAGTAGTGCTTGAGCCCCCAGTGCCAGGGCACCAGCAGGTTCTTCACCAGGAAGGAGGCCGCCACCACGCGCATGCGGTTGTGCATCCACCCACTGGACCACAGCTGCGGGGGGCGGGGCGCGGGGGGCAACGTCAGCGCGGGGGCCCGACCGCGCGCGCGCGCGCCAGCGCCGCGCGCCGGCGCCGGCAGCCCGCCGCCGTGCCCGCCTCACGCCGCCTGCCGCCTGCCGCGCCGCGCCTGCCCCCCACCCCCGCCCCACCCCTGCGCGCCCACCGCCGCCCGCGCCGCGCCCACCTCGCGCATCGCGGCGTCGACCAGCGGGTAGCCGGTGCGGCCCTGGCGCCAGGCCTTGAACAGGCGCTGGTCGTAGTTCCAGGGAACGGCGCGCAGGTGCTCCAGCAGCGCGCGCTCGTGGGTGAAGGGGAAGTGGAACGACAGGTAGCGGCTGTACTCGCGGTAGCCCAGCTGGCACAGAAAGTCGTCGACGCTCGAGCCGCCGGCCGCGCCGGCCGCCGCCCAGGCCGCGCCCGCGGCGCGCGCCGCGTGGTAGACGGTGCGCGCGCTGATCTCGCCGTAGTGGATGTGGGGCGAGAGGCGCGAGGTGGACGCGCGGTCCGTCTTGGCGCGGTCGCGGTCGAACGCGTGCAGCCGCCCGCTCACAAACGCCTGCAGCACCGCGTGCGCGCCCGCCGAGCCGGGCCGCCACTGCGCGCGCGCGGGGGCGGGGAGACGGGCTAGGGTTTAGTGGGCGCCGCGCGGGGCGCCGCCCGCTCCCCACCATCTCACGGTGCATCCGCCTCGAGCGGCACTCGTCCTCGCGTTCCGCACCACCGCCCCCCGCCCCCCCCCCCCCCGAGCCCCCCCNCCCCCCTCCCCGCCCACCTGGAACTCCAGCTGCGCGTTGGACATCGCCTCCTCCGGCGACATGATGCCCAGCTCTGCGAGGCTGAGCCCCCCCGCGCCCGGCGGCACCGGCGGCAGCCGCGCCGGCGGCGGCAGCGGCAGCGGCACGGGCGCCGGCGCGCCGGTGTGCGCCGCCCAGAACGCCTCAAAGCACGAAAACGGCTGGCGCCCGCCGCCGGGCGCGCGCTCCAGCAGGTCCCACGGCTCGCACAGCACGTCGGCGTTGAACGACTGGCAGAAGACGCCCGCGGCCGCCAGGCTGGCCTTGACCTCGTTGTCCCGGACCTGCGGCGGACGAGAGGGATGCAGGGCAGGGATGGGAACCAGGGACGCGGCGCGCCGCGCCGCAAACAGCGCCGGCAGCAGCGCCAACAGCGCCCAGCGCCAACAGCGCCCAGCGCCAACAGCACCCAGCGCCAACAGCGCCCACCATGGAGATGGGGTCGTACAGGTGGTTGAAGAAGACGGTGCGCGCGCCCAGGTCGGCCGCCAGCGCGGCGAGCACGCTGCGCGCGTCGGGCGAGCGGAAGTAGAGGAGGCGCGAGCCGAGCGCGTCAAACTCGCGCTCCAGGCTGGCCAGGCTGCCGGCCAGCCACCAGCGCGAGCAGCGACCCGGCTGGAACTGCCCCTCCTCCTCGGGCGACCAGATGTACACCGGGACCTGCGCGCGCGGGGGGCGGGGTGCACGGACGGTTGGCAGAGGTTGAGACGAGAAGAGCGGCGCAGCGCAGGCGCGGGACGCCGCACGGTCGGGCGCGCACCACTGTGGCGCCCAGCTGCAGCGCCGCTGCCAGCGCGGGGTTGTCCGCCAGCCGCAGGTCGCGCCGCAGCCATACGATGATGGGGTGCGCACGGCCTTGGGGAGGCGGCAGTGGCACTTGCGTCAGAGGGGCCTGCAGGCCCGCAGGCATCGTCCGGCCCCGGAACTACCGTTGCGCGCTCATGGCAGCGCGGAACGAGTCCACCGTGACCGCCAGTAAAGGTGGGTCCGCAAGGCGAAGTTCGACGAAACAGAGCGGTGATCAGAGAACGTTGAGATCCAAAACAATCGCTGGGAGAGCCGGCAGGCCGAGAAGGGGCGGGTTTCAGTCTACCCTGAATACGACTCACTGTTTCTGGGTTCTCTGGGGCCGTTTGGGCCACACCACAGCACCGCGAGTGTCTTCAGTGGGCAAGCGTGGCTGTCCTGCTTAGTCAGTGCCAGGGTGGCGGGGGCGCACGCCCAGGTAGGCCTCATGGGGGCACACCTAACCATGAGGCCTACCTGGCACGCCCGGCCTCGTCGCCGCGTTGCTGCCGCCCGCAGAAGCCGGCCAGCTCCCCCTCCTCGCCGCTCTATGTTGCCGCAGCTACAAGGAGCAATGGCAGGACGAGCCAGAAAAGTCAGATGGCAGCTGAACTCCCCGCCAGCGCCTGCCTTACCACGGCGCACCGGCGGCAGCGGCGGCAACATCTTGCAATCTGCACCTGCTGGGTGCTCAGTTGAGGCCGCACGTGGGGCCTCGGCCCGCCCCCGCACCCGCATGGCACCATCGCAACGTGCTGCCGCCACTGTTCCACCGTTGTGACCGCTGCCGCTCCGGCCCGCCCCTGCCGCACGCTGATCGATAGCAGCGCACTATTCTTTTCATTGCATCCGGTTTGTGCCTCTGTCGCAGTGTGCTTGCCAAACAAGCTGGTCCCATTTGGTGTGCGCTTTGTCAGATGCAGTGCGCTGCGCGGGTCGAGAGGAAAAGTGGCGGCGGGCACCGCTGGCGGCCTCCAATACCTCGTGATGTTCGCCGCTTCTTGTCTTCTCGCCATCCCAACATCATAATCACTTCGATCGGAGCACTGCCTCTTGCAATAGCACGCTGACGCACGCCCCCCTGGCCCTCCGCCTTCCGAGGGCACAGCGCAGCGCGATCACTGCCTTCCGAGGGCCACAGCTCGCAGAATAGCGAGATATGGAGTGTGAGCCAGCTGCAGAAGCAGGAGAAGGCTCTTCTGTGCATGACATGGCTCGAATGAAGGCTCTCGTGCTTAGCACGAGTTCATGCACTTGGCAGGGCGTGCATCAACGCACCCGAGTGCCCGGACAGCGCTCGTTTCTCAAGTGCTTGCCCTGATGTTGACCGCCCGTTGACCGCCCGCCCGCCCGCCCCTGCAGGCCCGGCGCAAGACGCGTTCGACCGCTACAGCCAGGCAGTGGAAGCAGACCCTTCCAACGCCGCAGCATGGTGTAACCGCAGCCTTGCGGCACTCAAGCTCGGTGAGTGCGCCTGCTGGCCGCCCCACCGCCTGTGGCGCGCTCCGCCGAATGCAACCTTCGTCTCGGCTGGCTGCTTCCCGCCCTGATGCAGGAGATGCGGAGCGCGCACTTGCGGACGCCGACGCAGCGCTGCAGCTGCTGCTGGTAGAGCGGGCGCAGGAGGCACCCGCCCGCCTGCTCGCCCGGGCCTTCCACCGCAGGGCAGAGGCGCTCGCCGCCGCTGGACGCCTGCTGGACGCGCTGAGGGCCTACAGGCAGGGGCTGGCGGCGTGCGGCGGCTCCGCCGAGCTGGCCGCCGCGCTGCGCGTGCTGGCGGAGCGGCTGCCGCCGGCCTGGCTAGCCCGCTTCTGGGGCGGCGTGGTCGAGGCGGCGCAGGCGCCCAACCCGCTGTCCAGTCGGGACGGCCGCCTCATCAAGCCCGTGCCCCCCGAGCTGCGGCTGCCGCCGCAGCAGCTGGAGCTGCGCCTGGAAGCGGCGCTGCTGCGGGGGCCGGTGCGCGCGGGCGACGCGCGCGACCTGCTGTGCGCCGCCTGGGCGGCGGGCCGCCGGCCGGGGCGGGCCGAGGCCGCCCTCCTCCGGGGAGCGGCCTACCTGGAGGCTGGCGATGCGGCGCAGGCGGCCAAGGACGCGCGGGTGGCGCTCGTCTACTGCCCCCGCCTGCCGGGCGGCGACGGCGGCGGCGGCGGCGGCGGCGCGCCCGCCTGGCCGGCCGCGCACGCACTGCAGTCGGCCGCGCTCGAGGCGCAGGCGAGCAACACGCCGGCGGCCATTGCGGCCGCCAAGGCGTGCGAGATGGACCCAGGTGCGCTGCCAATGCCTTGTGTGCTTTTGCATGCCTTGCCCCGCCCGGATCTAGCAGCGGGCGGCGTGGCGCCGGTGCTGCGCTCCCGTCTGCCCCGCCTGCAGCCACTTCACCCATCTCGGCGGCCCCCCCCTCCCCCTCCCTCCTCCTTCATGCAGAGTGCTGGCGCTACGCCGAGGCCCTGGAGCGCCTGTCGCGCCGCATCCCCGAGGCCCACGCCGCCGCGCTGGCCGCCGGCGGCGCCGCGGGCCTCGAGGCGCTGCTTGCGCACGAGGCCGAGGAGGCCACCCCCGAGTTCCTGCGCCAGCGCCCGAAATACTATTACTACAACCAGTGGATGCGCAAGCGCATCGGCGGCCAGGCGCGCGGGGGCGGGCATGCGGGGGCGGGCGGGGGGGCCGCGTGGCGGGGGCGGGGCGGCGGGGAAGCGCGGCGCGAGGCCGCCGCACCTCCCTGCAAGCCCACGGCATTAGCGCGCACATGCGCCCCGCGCCTTGCACCCCGCTCCGCGCAGTTTCCCGAGCTGCCGGAGCCGGTGGTGGAGAAGCTGCTGGACATGGAGGCGGGGGAGCTGGACCTCATCCTGCAGTACCCCCGCGCCACCCAGCAGACGGTGGGCGCCGCCGGGGGGGAGGAACGCTGCGTGGGGAGGGACACTGCGTGGGGAGGGAGCCTTGGGCAGACGAGGCGTGGCTGGGGCCCTTGAAACCTGGTCCGCGGGCGGTGCCGGCGCGCGGCGTGCCCCGCCTCGGCTCCCCTTTGCCTCGCTGCCCCGCCACCGCGTGCCTGCCGCGCTGCTCCCGTGGCCGGCCCCCGCCGCCGCCGCAGGTCTGGGGGCTGCTGGGCGTGTATGAAGACAAGGGCCCAGAGTTCCTCCGGAGCTACAAGGTGCCGCTGCTGAGCTGGGAGGAGGTCAAGGAGCTGCAGGCAGAGGCGGCGGCCGGCGCCGCGGCGCTGCCGCCGGCCGCCGCCGCCCCGCCGCCGGCCCTGCCGCCCGCAGAGGCGGCGGGCGGCGCGGCACAGAGCGCGATGGAGCTGGAGGGGCTCGACGCGGCCGCGCAGGAGCGGGGCGGCGGCCCCGCTGCCGGCGCCGCCGCTGGGGCACGCGCGGGCATGCCTGCGCCGGCCGCGGCAGACGGCAGCGGCAGCGAGGCGGCGTCGGAGAGCTGCCCGAGCGAGGGCGAGCTGGGGGAGGACGAGATTGACGACCTGCTGGAGCTGGATTAGGAGCTGCTGGCTGGCCAGCGTGCTGGCATGGAGCGGCAGCCAGGTGGCTGAGAGCCTGCAGGATGGGTTTGGCTTCCCCTCTGCGCCACTCATAGCCAGCTGTCATCTGAATGGTTCTCTCAATAATGGGCGCTCACAGTGTGGGTGCTCGCAGTGGCGAAGAGGGACTGCTGCCGAGGGAGGAAAGAGAGACTAGCAAGGGGTCAAATGCGCAAACGATGCAGCTTTGGTACAGCTCTCAGACAGGCACTAAGGGGTTTGTGTAAATTCAAATGAGCGATGCGGCAGGGCGGCGCAGCACACAAGGCGGCGGGGCGGCAGCAGGCAGAGCACGAGGCGGGCCCGTCACGCCGGCCCGCTCCTGCCCCCGCGCCCGCCCTCATGCCGGCGACACCCGCGCCTCAGGCGGGGACGCGCTGGGGCGCAGGGGCGGCGGCAGCACCGCGGGGCCCCTTTGGGAGAGCGTCCGGATGAAGCGCGGGGTGCCCAGGTGGTCGTGCTCCCCGCTGCCGCTGACGCGGCGCCGCTGCTGCGCCGCCGCCTCGGCAGCCTCCGACTCGGGGCCCTGCCGTTGGGGGGTGGGGTGGGGGCGAGGGGCGCGAGTGGGTGCATGCGGATGGGGGATTCGAGTAGGGGAAGTGCTGATGGGGGTGCGGATGGGCGGACGGGTGGCACGGGCTCGGCAGGGAGGGGTGGCAACCGCACGCGTGCAATGGCCCGGCACGCCAGGCGCGCCCCACACCTGCTCCGCGCCCGCCCCAGCGCCCAGGCACACCCGCGCCCGCGCCGCGCACCTCGACCAGCAGCTTTAGATCAGAGTAGGAGTAGGATTTGTTGTGGGCCACGAGCTTGGTGCGGTTCTCGGCCATCTCTGGGCAGCACAGGGCGAGGGGATGGACGTGGGGGAGGCGTGGGGGTGGGGTGATGGTGGAAAGCCCCCACCCTTAGGTGGGGGCTTTCGGCAATACGGACAGGGCAGAGGGAGGCGTCAGGATGGGGCGGCCCAGGGGGCCGGGCTGGCGTGGGCGGCGTCCCGCTGGGCGGCGCGGGCGGGCCGCCGCAGCGTGCGCGTGGCCGCCTCGCGGCGCCGCCTCACTGCGCCGCGCACCGTTGAGCAGCCAGCGGGCGACCTCGGGGTCAAAGTGCCGCGCGAACACTGCCTCCACCTTGCTGTTGTCCTTGCCGGGGCAGAAGTTCAGAAAGTCGATCTGGGCGGGCGAGGAGGTGGTGGGGGCGCATGTTGGGGTGCGTGTGGGTGGTGGGAGGGGTGGGTGGGGTGGGGGTGGGGTGGGGGGGGCTCTGCGGCCGCGAGCGCGGCCAGAAGCCTTGCGCAGCCTCCCCCGCGGGCCAGGCTCCCGCCCACGCGCCCCCCTCCCTCCCTCCAGCCCGCCCACCTTGTCGCGCGTCACCGGGTCGATGAAGCGATAGACGCCCTTCCACAGCGTGGAGAAGGCGGCGGGGGGGGAGACGAGGAAGAAGTGGCCCAGGCGCTCGGGATAGTAGCTGCCCGCCAGCTGCGTGGCGCGGCGGGAGAGGGGCGGCGGGGCGGGAGGGGGTGAGGAGGAGGAGGAGGAGCGGGCGAGAGCGGCGGCGCAGCGCTGCCGGATGGCGCCCCGCCTCCCTGGCCGCGCCATGCCACGCGTCGCTGCCTCCCCTTCCGCTCTCGTGCGCGCTGCCTCTCCCTGTCTCTCTCTCTGCCTCCCTCTGTCGCCCCTTTTCCCCCTCTCACGTGGAAGAACTTGTGCGCCAGCCGCGGGTCGCAGTCGCGCAGCCCAAAGCCAAAGAGGTCCATCACCCACACCCAGCTCTCCACGCCCTCGGGCATCAGCCTGCGAGGCCGGCCGCGCAGGCGTCAGCGAACGGCGCCCGCGTCAGCGAACGGGGCCTGGCCGCTCGCGCAGTCAGCCGGCGGCCGGGGCGTGCCATGCGCCCGCGCTGCCGCGGCGCCGCGCCCATGTCGCCGCGGCGCCGTCTGCAGCAGGCGCACCTGATCGCGCTCTCAAAGCAGGCGAGCATGTGCTCCGTGTTGTCCGCGACGCTCCTGCGAAGACCAGCGCGATGACGAGGGCCGATCAGCGATGAGGCAGTGGGCGGCCGCGCGTGCGCAGGGCGGCGGCACGCGCCGCAAGGCTGCCCGCTCTCGCCCGCGGCCCTGCCGCCCCACGCGCGCGCGCCTGTTGGTGGGCAGCTCCAGGCAGCTGTAGATGATGGGCCGCTGCTGCAGGTCCCAGCCCACCACGTGCATGTAGTGGCTGCTCGGATCGAGCTCGCAGGCCTTGCAGTGCAGCTGCTCAGGCCGCTCGCATGCGCGCCACTCGAGCGTGTCCCTTTGCGAGGGCGAGGGCGAGGGCGCGGGGGCAGGAGCGGTCGGCTGGCTGCGCCGGCCACCGGAACGGCGCCCGGGGGCGGCGCATGCGTGCAACAGCCGGCGGGGGAACAGCGGGGCTGTCAAGGCCAGCACACACCTGATGCGTTTGAGCGCATGCTGCCGGTCGCCGCCCGTGGCTCGGAGGTACCTACAGCAACAGTGAGGGCAGGGTTGTCGGCTCAGGAAGTGGCCGCAGAGCCTCACAGGCGCGCTCCAGAGTGCTGTGAGAGAGTCCGCCTGCCGGCGGCCAGCGCAGCAGGGAGGCCAAGCCATGCCGGGGGAACCTAGGCGCAGGCAGCGGCGGCGGTCGCCGGCGGTCCCACCTGGACAGCATCCCCGCCTCGCATCTAGCGAGCTCATCCTCCGCCAGCCGCTCCTCCAGCCACGCCAGATCAGCGCTGTTGGGCCTGAATCGCTGCTTGTGCGTGACCTCTTCTGCCACTTCTCCGCTACCAGTAGGGCTAGCCGCCTCTGCTCCGATGTCCTCTATACGCCCGTGCCCTCTGAAAAATCCCATGGCGCCTGGACAGCGAGCGGGATGCCTTCGTGGCGGGCGATCGTCGCCTGCGTGTCCTTTTCAAGAGAATTGTCCTCGATGAGAAAGCCAAGATGTCAACTGTGAAGAGAAATGAAGAGCACCGCAAGAAAAGGAAATCTCTCCGCTGCTGTGAATCTGGGGCTTGCCTTTTGACTCCGTCACATCGCATTTTGGCGCAATTTATGATACCGTAGCAGCCGACCGGCTGCAGCCGACCCGCACACACCTGCTGCGAAGCGGCAAACAAACCAGCAGGCATGGTGCGCTTCAGAGGACGCTGCGATGAGCCTGGCGATCGCAACAGCTCAATCAAGCTCTCTGTTGCTATCGCAGGACGTGACGCTCGAAGACCAGCAGCAGATCAACACTTTCAGCAAGCTGAACACCCGCATGCACGAGCTGCAAGCCAAGATCGCGGCCAAGAAGGTGGGGCGCCGCCATCTCCCCACCACCGCGCCGCCCGCCGCTCCCGCCCGCCGCCGGCCGCCGCACGCAGCCGCGCCACGCCACACCCCGCCGCCCACCCCGCCCGCTGCAGTCGGACGCCGAGGATTTTGAGGAGGCGGGGAACGAGGTCATGCTGCTGGACGAGGAGCGCGTGCCCTACGTGGTGGGCGAGTGCTTTGTGCACCTGCCCCGCGAAGAGGTGGAGGAGAAGCTGCAGCAATGTGAGGTGCAGTTGGCGCTGGTCCGCCACGCGCCCGGCGGGGGGGGGGGGGACGCGGGCAGGAGGGCGCGCGGGGGCGGGGGACGGGCGCGTGCGTCGCTGCGGGCCAAGGCCGGGCCTCCCGCCGACAGCTGCATCCCTGCGCCGCGCCGCCGCCCATTGCTGGCCCCCTCGCCCCGCCTGGCTTCAACGCAGCGCTCGACGAGACACAGGAGCAGATACGGCAGCTGGAGGGGGAGCTGGCGGGCGTGCGGACGGAGATGGCTGCTCTCAAGACCGTGCTCTACGGCAAGTTTGGCAGCTCCATCCAGCTGGAGGACGACTGACGGGCGGCGCGCGCCGCGGCGGCCGTGGCGGTGACAAGCGGCAGATTGACAGCGCGGCAGAGTAGAGCGGCCAGGCAGCGGGCAGAGCAGTTGGTGATAGCAGGCAGATAGGCAGGCAGCGATGACAGGCAGAGCAGCAGACCGTCTGGGCAGGAGATTGGTGACCATGCGCAACAGGCAACAGCGTGTTCAACTGAAGCCTCTTTCCATCCAATCGCTGGCATGGATGTGGCCGGGCTGGGCAGTCAAGCAGGGCGCTCCGTCGCAGCGCCAAGCGCGTGCAGGTCACGCGCCCGCGCTACCCGCCCGCGCGCCCCTGCGTGCGCCCCCCCGAGCCTTGGTGGGGGTAGCGCTGGGCGAGCCACGCGTCCAGGCGGCCGACGCACTCGGGCAGCGAGCGCCGCCCGAACCCGAGGCGGAAGCGCCGCTGCGCCACCGACTGGGGGTGGCCGTACACTTCCCCCGGCAGCAGCAGCACGCCCGCCTCGTCCACCAGCGCCTTGCAGAAGCCGGCCGCCGGCTCGTCAACAACCAGCTGCGGGAAGGCCACAGAGCCGGCGCGCGGCACCTGCCAGCGCATCACGCGGCCCCAGCGGCCCATGAACTGCAGCGTGCGGCGGGGCGAGCGGGCGAGCAGCGTGCGTTGGCTGGAAGCGGCTGAACAGGGCACCGCCAGGCCACTGGCCCGACGGCCTCCATTGCGCCCTTCTGTGCCCTCGCCGGCACGGCACCTGATGCACCAGGCCGACGTTGGCCCTGGAGGGGGGATGGGGGAGGAGCAGCAGAGCAGCGGCCAACAAAGGATCTCGGCAGAGGAGCCGAGCCGACGGGGCGAGGTGCTCCAGGGGGGGGAGGAGGCTGCTCGGGTGCGCCGCCGCCCTTGCCCGCGCTCCCAGCAGCAGCGCAGCGGGGTTGGGATGTCAAGCTCACTTGCAGATGTCCAGCTGGCGCGTCAGGATGCAGTCCCAGGCTCGCACCGCGATCAGCGCCAGCACCTCTGACGGCGCGCTGCTGCGCGCGGCACGGGCGACGGTCCCCCCGTCGGCCCAGCTTTTCAGCGCGCGGCAGCCCGGCGGCGCTGGCGCAGTAGGCGCGGAGGGCGGCGCACACGCCTGCTGCCGAAGGCGGCGCGCGCGCCCGCTGCTTGCCTGCAGATGCTGGAGTAGTCTTTCAGCTCCAGCACGCGCTGGATCACTGCGCCCGGGTCGCACGAGGGGCATGGGAGCAGCGGCGCAGGGAGGGAGTCGCGCTCAGTGCGCGCGGCCCGACGCGCGACGGGGAGCGCGCCCAGGCGGCGCGCGCGCGGGCGGCACCACCAGCGCGCCCCAGGCTCAGCGGGCACTCCCACGCTCACGCATGGCATCGTGGGTCGCCAGCCAGCCGACGCGGATGCCGGGCATGCCCACCGCCTTGCTGCAGCCGCCCAGGGCGACGCCGCGCTCGGGGTAGGCGTCCGGGGCCGAGGGCAGGCGCGTTTGAGGGTCAAACTCGAGCCCTCGGTACATCTCATCGCTGAAAAGGTAGGCGCCGCATGCCCGGCACGCCTCCACCAGCTGGGCCCACTGCTGCGGGGACGGCAGGAAGCCCGTGGGGTTGTGGGGAAAGTTCACCTGCTCAGCAGGACCAGGGGGGTGGAGGAGGGCAGGCGTGGGTGTGTGTGTGGCGGGTGGGGGGCCGCAGGGGGCGCGGACACATCTGGCGGGGACCACGCTGAGCCCAAGCGGCTGCACAGGGCTCACCACCACCAGCTTCGTGTCGTCCCGCAGCGCCGCCAGCAGCTGGCCCATGTTGAAGGAGAGCTCGCCGCCGGGCCCGCTGCGCCAGGCGGGGCGACGGGACGGGCTCCAGGGAGGAGTGAGTTGCACAATTGTGCGGCGGCATGCGGCGCCAGGCTGGGCAGCCGGCGCTGGGTTCAGGCGCCTGCGGGCAAAGGGTGGCCATGGCGCGGCACGGGCCGCACCAGGTGGGAGCCCAGTAGCTGACATCACAGCCCAGGGATTCTGCCACCGCATACAGCGACTGATAGCCGGGGTGCGTCACCACCACGTGATCGCCGGGCTGGCAGAGCGCCAGCATGGCGAGGGAGATGAGCTCCTGCGGCAAATAGACGGGGCGAACAGATAAATAGGCTAACGAACAAGTCTGTCGCCCCCCTGCATTCCGCATTCCGCATTCGGGCAGCGACACCGACCTGCGGCGCTGCAACGACCACCTCGTGCGGCGCGATGCTGGCGTATTGGCCCGCCGCGACCGCCTCCCGCAGCGCCGGCAGGCCCTGCGTCTCGGTGTAGGCCAGGGAGAGCGCCTCCCAGCGCGCGCGCGCGTCGGTGTCCGCCAGCTCCAGCGCCTCGGCGAGGCTCAGTGGCTGAGTGTCGGAGCAGCAGAGCTGGTAGGGCGCGGTGAACTCGTACTTGGCAAAGTAGCGCTCCAGCTCAAACGGCGGCAGCCGGCGCAGCGGAGGAGCCACGGCGGGAGGGGCGGAGGCGCTGGCGGTCACGCGGCATGACTGGCGCCCTTGCCGTGCCTGCAACCAATGCTGCCTGCACGCGACTGCTGCGCCCTGCATTGCCATGGGCGAATGTGCAGGAGTTTGGGAAGAGCGAGAAGAGTGGAACTGAAACTGAGAGCCTCGACACTGGTTTGGCCCCCCGATCGTTTGATGGAATGCGGAACAGCCCATAGACAATGGTTTGCGTTTCGAAATGCAACAGGATCGACAGTGCGCGCGCTGCCCGCAAGTCTCAAGTCCTGCACGCCCATCTCCCTCTCTACCAATTCAGGCATCATGGAACGCACCTAATCGATCCGCAGATGGCTGCGCAGGCGCTGTTCCAGCCCTTCAGGGCGCTGGGCTACATCACTGACGACGTGCCGTTTGCGGTGCAGCGGCGGGGCAGGGAGACCTATGTGACCGTCAGCGTGGGCAAGGCCTGGCAGGCGAGGAGCTGCAGAGAGGCATGCATGCATGATGGATGGCCGTGCAGCCCTGTTGCTCGCTACAGCGCGCCGCCCCGCCCAGCGCAGGTGTACAACACCGCCAAGCTGACGCTGGTGCTGGTGGGGCCCCAGGTGTGAGGGGCGGAGGGTGGCGGCGGGCGGCGGCTCGCCACCGCCACCAGCCACCCAGCAAGCTCAAGCCGCATCGCCCGCATCGCGCATCCTGCCGCTTGCGCACTGCATGTGCCTCTCTCTCCACCTCTCCTGCCCCTCACCGCCCTTTGCGCCGCGCCTGCACTCGCAGCTGCCCCACTCCATCTCGGCGCTGGCCTGCAAGGGCGACCTCACGTTTGCGGCGGTGCGCGGCACGATCGTCGAGTGCCGGCGCCTGCACCGCAGCGGCGAGTACCGCAGGCACGGTGGTGATGTGCTGCAGCTGCTGGCGCTGGGGGACCACCTGCTGTCCCTGGGGCGCGACCGCCGCCTGCTCGTCTGGCGCGTTGGCGCGTACGCCGCGCCGGTCGCCGCGCTCGCGCTGCCGCCGGGGTTCGAACCCACCTGCATGGCGCACCCCGACACTTACCTGAACAAAGTGGTGCTCGGCTCCGAGGACGGCCGTCTCCAGCTCTGGAACTTCTCCTCCGGCCGGCTGCTCTACGAGTTTGGGGGGCTGGGCGCGGCCGTGCGCTGTGTCGCGCCCTCCCCCGCGCTCGACGTCGTCGGCGTCGGCCTGGCCGACGGGTGGGCGCTTTGTGCTTGCGTTCTGAGAGCGTTGGGTGGGGACGTGCGTGTGCGCGTGCGGGGAGGGGGGAGGGGGATGCACGGGGGCCGACGGAGGGCAGGGTGCGGCGCCGCGCATGCCTGCTGCGCCGCTCCGGCACGCCCGCTTGCACGCGCGTCGGCGCCTGCCCGCGCCTGCCCGCGCGGGCCAGCGCCTGTGGCGGCCCGCGCCGCTCGCGCCGGCGCTTTGCCCCTGTTAATCCCTCCACCGGTGACACCCCCCACTGCCGGCGGAGTTTCATATGGGGCGCACAGCAAGCCGCGGGAGATTCGCTGACGGCGCCTGCACCCCCGTCGGGCGTTATCTGATAGTAGCTCCTGCACAACACTCCTTGCACTCTGCGCCCTCCCCACCCTCCTCCCCCATCCCTCCGCCCTCTTCCCTCCTCCCTCGCACCCATCGACGTACACCTCGCGCTGCACCTCGCGCCGCATCGCCGGCCCGCCATCGGCAGCAGGCAACCAACCATCTCTTGCCCGAATGCCCCTTACCCGCCGCCCCGCCCAGGCGCGCCGTCCTGCACAACCTGCGGTACGACGAGAGAGTGGCCGAGTTCCTCAACGCCTCTGGCGCCGGCGCCGCCGCCGACCGCTTCCTCCCCGGCACCGCGGTGCGCGCGGGCGCGGCTGCCGCCGGCGGCGCGTGCACCACGCTTGCGTTCCGCTCCGGCGCGGGGCCGCCGCTGCTGGCCGCCGGCGGCGGCGCGGGCGTGGTGACGGTGTGGGACCTGGAGGCGCGGCGGCTGCGGGCGGTGGTGCGCGACGCGCACGACGCGCCCCTCTCCGCCCTGCACTTCTTCCCCGGGGAGCCGCGGCTGATGAGCGCCGCCGGGGACAACTCGGTCAAGCAGTGGGTGTTTGATGGCGCCGACGGCGCGCCGCGCCTCCTGCGCTTCCGCGCCGGCCACGCTGCGCCGCCCACCGCGCTGCGCCACTACGGCGACGGCCGGCGGCTGCTGTCGGCGGGTGGGCGGTGGGTGGGCGGGGCGCGGGGCGCGCGCCGAGCCCGCCGCCGCTCGGCCCTTGCCCCCGCCCGCACGCGCGCCGCGCGCCGCGGCCCGCCGGCGCCGCCGCAGGGGGGGTCCCTCACGCCGGCCACAGCGTCGAAAGCCCCTCGTCGTCCTGCTCCACCACCGACGCCCTGCCCCCTCCCTCCCCCGCGCGCAGGCGCCGACCGCGCCTTCCGCGTGTTCAGCACGATCCAGGACCAGCAGAGCCGGGAGCTGAGCCAGCATCACACCGCGCGACGCGCCAAACGGCTGCGGGTGGAGGAGGGCGAGCTGAAGCTGGCGCGCGTGGTGGCGCTCGACGCGTGCGACGTGCGCGAGCGCGACTGGGCCAACGTCGTCACCGCCCACGAGGGCGACCCCGGTGGGCGCCGGCGGCGGCGCGCGCGGCGGGCTCAGGCTGCCGTCGGCGCGCCGGCTGGGCAGGGCAGGCACGTGGCCCCCACGCTCGCTGGGCCCCGGTGAAGGGCGTCGACGCGCCGGCCGGCGGCCCCTGTGGTCGCGCGCGCGCGCGTGCCTCGCCCGACCTCCGCTCCCCCTGCCCCCCTGTCTCCCGTTCTTCCCCCGCCGCCTCCTCCGGCCCCCGCAGCCGCCTACATCTGGCGGCTGCAGCACTTCACTCTGGGGGAGTACATCCTGGCCCCGCCGCCCAAGGAGGTGGGCACCGTGCCCCAGGCCCCCGTCTCCGCCGTCGCGCTCTCCCGGTGCGGCAACTTTGCGTTCGTGGGCACGGCCGCGGGGCGGCTGGACCGATACAACATGCAGAGCGGCCTGCACCGCGGGTGCTACGCGCGGCCCGCGGCGCCGGCGGGCGGCGGCGCGGCGGCGCGCGGGCCGCCGCGCCGGCGGCGGCCGCCGCCGCCGCCCGTGGCGGGGCCGACCGCCACCGCCCACGACGGCCGCGTGTCGGGCATCGCGCCCGACGCGTGCAACAGGCTGGTGGTCAGCGCGGGCCAGGACGGCGCGATCCGCGTGTGGGACTTCAAGAGCCGCGGCCTGCGCTGCGAGCTGCTGGCGGGCGCGGGCGTCACGCGGCTGGCGCACCACCCCGGCACCGGCCTGCTGGCCGCGGCATGCGCCGACCTGGCCATCCGCATGTATGACGTTGAGGTGGGAGGGCGGGGGCGGGGGCGGGCGGCGGGGGCGGAGCCGTGAGCCCAAGGGGCTTGGTGCGGTGCTGGCCGGCCAGCGGAGACGGGGGCGGGGCGGGGCGACACTCACCCGCCGGTGGAGCGGCCTCGGGCCTCGCGCCCCCCATCCCAGCCCCCCTGCCCCGTCTGCGGCCCCTGCCTCGCCTGCCACAGGCGCAGCGGCTGGTGCGGCAGTTCCGCGGCCATGCCGACCGCATCACCGACCTGCAGCTGTCCGAGGACTGCCGCTGGCTAATCAGCGCCTCCCTTGATGACACCGTGCGCGTCTGGGACGTGCCAGGTGCGGGGGCTGGAGAGGTCGGGTGTCGGCGGCGCAGGGGCGCGATGCTTTTTGTGCTGCTCGGCGGGAGGGGGGAGCGCATGCTGCCAGCGCCGGCGCCTCTTCTGCATGCATGCACGGGCAAGGATGGTTTGTCTCGTTCGTCCGAAAGCGAACCCCACCAAGGTTCACGAAGCTTGACGACAAGTCTCATATCACCACCCATAAACTGAGCCCTGCGCTGCACTTTGCATGCATCTGCTGCCACTCTGCCGCGCCGTGCACGCCGCTTCGCGCGATGCCCGCCGGCAAGGATGGCCTGTCTCGTTCGTCCGAATGCGAACCCCACCAAGGTTCACAAAGCTTGACGACAAGTCTCATATCACCACCCATAACCTGAGCCGTGCAATTCCAACATACAGCGCCGCACCCGCCTGCCACGCCAGTGCGCATTCACCCCGCACTGTGCCGCTCCCTCACCCCCCTCCCGGCCCTGCAGGCGCCAGGGTGCTGCAGGTCATGCGCATGGGCTCCCCCGTGACCGCGCTGAGCCTCTCGCCGGCCATGGACCTGCTGGCCACCTGCCACGTGGAGAAGCGGGGGGTGTACCTCTGGAGCAACCAGGTGGGTCCCTCCCCTCCCTGCGTGCCCCCAGCCGCCCCTCCCCGCGCGCGCCTGGGGCCGGGCCTCCCTGCGAGCTCTGGGTGTGGCCTGGACTTGGTTGTGCTGTTTCGGGGAACAGTAGCCGGCAAGCGCCAGAGGCGCGCAGAGGCGCGCACCGGCGGCGCCTGCCTCAGCAGCTTGCTCCCTTGATCCATCCCTCCTGGCCCTCCACAGCTCCTGTTTGGCAGCGGCGCCGACGTCGTGCCCAGCGAGCGGCCGGTCAACGTGCGGCTGCCCACGCTTGCCGCGGGGCGGCGGGCGCTGGGCGCCGCCGACGCGGCGCGCGCGGCGCAGCGCGCGGAGGCCGACGCAATCGAGGAGGCGCTCGCGCGCACGACTGCGGGCGGGCGCGGCGCGGCGGCAGCACAGGCGGAGGAGGAGGAGGGCGGAGGCAGCGGAGCAGGCAGCAGCGGGGAGGAGGAGGAGGAAGCATGCGAGGGCGGCTTTGCCTCGGACGACTCCGAGGCCTTCCTGTCTTCCTCCTCGTCCGAGGACGAGGCCGGCCGGCCGCGTGAGCAGCAGGAGCAGGGCGGCGCGCCCCTCGACCCGGCGGCCGCGGCGGCGGCCGCGGCCGCGGCCGCGGCCTACGCGGCGCGCGACGCGGCGGGTGCGCCCGCGCCGCTCGGCCCGCGCCTCGTCACGCTGTCCATGCTGCCGCGCGCGCAGTGGCAGAACCTGGTGCACCTGGACGCCATAAAGGCAAGGAACAAGCCTGTAGAGCCGCCCAAGAAGCCCAAGGCTGCGCCCTTCTTCCTGCCCACCGTCCCCGGCGCCAACGCGGGCCGTCAGCCCGTGTTTGGGGCGGGCGGCGGCGGCGGCGGCGCGCCCGGCGCGGGCCTGGAAGCCGCGGCTGCTGCGGCCTGGGGCAGCGGCGAGGAGGAGGAGGAGGAGGAGGGCGGCGCGACGGCCACCACGGCGCGCGGGGAGCGGGTGGCAGCCGACTTCTCCTCAGAGGACGAAGGGGAGGGCAAGGGGTGCGCGGCCGGCGCCAGCGTGCGCGCCGCCGGCCCCGCGCGTAGCCGCGTGCTGCGCACCGGCGGCCAGGCCGAGCGCAGCCCGCTGGCCACGCTGCTCGAGCGCTGCGGCGAGGGTGGCGACTGGACCTCCTTGGTGGCGCACCTGCGGGGGCTGGCGCCGGTTGCGATAGACTCTGAGCTGCGAGCGCTGCAGGTGGGGGCGAGGGCCGGGGCGCGGCAGGAGAACCGCAGCGGGGGGGCGCCTCGGGCGCTGCACCTGCGGCGCCTGGCTGCCTGAGGCCACGGCCTTTTCTTGCCTGCGCCGCTCGCTCGCGCCCGTTTTTCACCTGCAATGACGCTTGCCCTCGCGCGCCTGCCACCCGCGCTGCCCCAGCCGCTCGACCCAGAGGCGCCCAGCGAGGAGGAGGTGGCGCTGCTGGACCTGCTGCTGGCGTTTTTGGAGGCGGAGACCGCCTCCAACCGCAACTTTGAGTTCGTGCAGGTGTGGCAGCTTGCGCCGCACCACCCTGCCTGTGCTGCTTGGGCTGCGGGGTGGTGGCGAGCGCAGGGGGAGGGCGATGGGGCGCGCCCCGATCAACAGTCGCGCCGGCGCCTGCCTGTGCGTGCCCTGCGGCGCAGGCGCTGCTGCGAGTGGCGCTGGCGGTGCACGGCGAGGTGGTGGCAGCGCAGCCGGTGCTGGTGGAGCGCGCGGCGCGGCTGCACGCGCGACTGGGCGCCAGCTGGCGGCGTGTCGACGCGCTGCTCAACAGCGTGCGCTGCACGGTCGGCTTTCTGGGCAACCTGCAGGCGTGACTGGGGACTGGGGGGCCTGACGGCCGCTGCGCGCGGCCCTGACGCTGACTTGCGAGGCCAGAGGGCAAGAGAAACAGTCAACGCGGCACGCCACGCAGAGCTCTGGATGGGCGCGAGCGCAGAGGGCTGCAGCGCTGGGGGCCGTGCCGTGCAGCGGGCGGGAGCTGACCTGCGGGAGGCCGAGCGCGTGCTGGCGGCGGCCAACCTCCAGGGAGGGACGGCTGTCACAGGCTGTTGTGGACACCCTGGGGGCACTTGAGATGGGCTAGTAGCGGCTTGCAGCGGATCAAGAATGACAAAGAGATCAGACAAAGGTCCTGGGGGGGCAAGGGATTCCTTCAAAGGAATGGCAAGAAGGCTTGAAAAAGCTGTTCTTCAGAGCTTCAGACCAATGGCAATGAAATGCCCTGCACTGGAAGCAGGGAGAGGCAGCCGCAACACTATGCCGCACACAACAGTGTGATGCATCACGATCAGTAGTGCAGTCTGTGCAGTAGGCTGGTGTCTTCCTGGGCGCTAACTGCCATGCATGCAATGCACATGCGCATGCATCTCTCTGATGATTCTCAGTTGTTCAAGCTGGCTGTCGCTTCACACGCCCGCGGCGAGGTCACGCGGGGAGGGCTTGGGCGAAGGCTTGGCTGGGGAGGCCCTGGGGGAGGCGCGCGGGCCCCCCATCGTGGCCGCCACAGCCGCCGGCGCTGTGGGCGGCAGGGGTGCGCGCGCCGCGGCCATCTGGGCGCGCAGCGCGGTGATCTCTCCGCGCACGAGGGCGGCGATGTCGCGGAATGTGGGGCGAGCGTCGGGGTCGGCGGACCAGCACGCCTCCATGAGCGCGGCCAGGGGGGCGGGGCAGCCGGGGGGGACCTCGGGGCGCAGGCCCTGCTGGACCACGCCGTACATGACCTGCGGCCAGGGCGCGGGCGCGGGGCATCCACAGAGATCGATGTGGCGGGGTGCGGGGAGAGGGAGGAGGGGCCGACGGAAGGGGGGAGACGCATGGGAGGGAGGGCGGCGGCGGCCGGGTCCGGGGCGGGCATCGCCCGGGCGGGAGGACGGGCGGCAGGCGGCGAGGGCGCGCCGGGCAGGGCGGCAGGAGCAGGGAGCGGCGGGACGCGAGAGAGCACGCAGCGCAGGGGGGGCGGACGCAGAGAGCGGCCCGCGCCTGCATGCTCGTCATGCCGGCAAACGGCCGCTCCATCGTAACCAGCTCCCAGGCTGCAGAGGTGGGCCGGGGCGCGAGCGGCGGTGGCGGGGAGTGGGCCAAGAGGTGCGGCACGATTCCGAGCGCAGCCCTGCCCTCTCCTACCCACCGACGGTGGAGGGCTTTCGCACGCCACGAGCCAGCAGGCTGGCTGGCCAGGCTGGCGGCTCCCCTTCCCACTCCCGAGGCCCCCCTCACCGATTGTGCCGAAGGCAAAAACGTCAGCTGCCTTTGTCAGCTTGCCGTGCTGCAGCAGCTCCGGTGCAGAGTGGGTGGCGGTGCCGACGGAGGAGGTGTCCACATGGGTGGCACCGTCCAGCATGCGCGACAGGCCTGCAAGGAGCCGGGCCGCACGATGCAGGCGTGAGACATGCTGCGGCCCACCATCTTCATGCTACTGATGGCAATGGAAGGTTCATCTGATTCGCATCACGCCACCCTCGCTCACCAAAGTCGGCCAGCTTGCACACAAACCCTGCGACAAGGCAGCACGAGCAGCAAACGGGAGGGGGCGAGCCGATGAGCGGCACGGCGCGACGCTGCCCACGCCGCACCCGCCCAAGCGCCACACAGTCCGCGTGCCCCCGGGCTGCCGGGCCGGCGGCCACGCACCGCGGCGGTCGCGTGTCGACTTGAGTAGCACGTTCTCAGGCTTGAGGTCGCCATGGACCTGCGGGGCAGCACAAGGGTTGATTGTTAAGGGGGCATAGGGCATCATAACCAGTGTGCAGCAGCACCCTGGCGGCGCGCAGCTCCCATCACACGGGCAAGCGTGGGCTGGGGCCGATGCAGGCAGGCCCAGCAGCCTCACGATGCCGGCGCTGTGGAGGTACTCGCAGCCCTGTGATTGGCAGTGCCGGGGGGCAGATGGGGACAGCAGTGGGCAAGCGGGGCTAGGCGCGCAGGCAGGCCGCACGCAGAACGCCGGCCAGCCAGCACACCCAGCCAGCCAATGGCACGTTTGCGAGGTGAGGCCCCTGATTGCAGGGCAGAGCGACAGGGCTGCTGCACCTGGGCAATGTCCAGCAGGCTGAGATAGACGGCGGGCAGGTCGATGACGGGCGGCAGGCCCTCGTCGCCGCCGGGCTTACCAAAGCGCCGCTGCGCAATGGCGTCACGCTGCGGCGGCGCGCAGGCAGGGCGCCGGCGGGCATGGTTGAGAAAGGGAGGAGGCGAACAAGGCGTGCCACCCCGGCATCCCGCCGCCTGCACACGCTTGACGGCCCTCCCCCCATCCTATATGGATATTGGGTGCTTCCCATATCCTCCAACCCACCAGGCTGCCGCGATCGCAGAACTCGACGACAAAGACAGTCTCGTAAAGGCCGGGGGGCAGCGGCGCCGAGGGGTCGGCCACCTCCACCGCCTCGGCGCCTGACAGTAGGCTCTGCAGCCGGCCGGCGCCAGGACCTGCGCCGGGACCCGCGCCGGGGCCGGCGCTGCCACCCGCGCCGCTCGCGCGCGCGCCCGTGCCAGTGCGTGAGCGCTGGCGGATCACCGCCTCGACCCCGGCGGCGGCCGCTGCCGCCGCAAGCCCGACGGCGGCACCCGACGCCGCCGCGGCCAGCGCGCGCCGTGGCGTCAGCGGCACGAGCTCTGCGCACCCCTCCTCCATGTCCTGGGCCGCCTGCAAGGCAAGGTGGCGCAGGACGGTGCAACAGCGTCGGCTGACAGCACGCGTGCAGTGCGCTCCACAAGGCATGCTGCTTGGCCTGAGTCGCACTAGTGGACACGCGGGCGGCGGTGCAGCACCGACAGCAGGCGGCGGCGCGAGGCGCACACCGCGCCAGCAGGGGCTGCCTCACGGCAGGTGGGGCCAGCTCGCCTGCACCACGGCCGCCTCCATGCTCGACTCCTCCATGTTTGCAGAGTCCCGGATGGCGCGTGGCAGGTCGAGCGTGTCGACGTCGCCGGCGGTGCTGCTGCCGCCGCTGCGGACGCTGTTGCCGCTGGCGTCGCTGGGGCTGCTATCGCCGCCCTGCTTGGCCAGGATGCGAAGCAGGCAGATCTTGTAGGTGGCGACCTGGGCGCAGGAGGAAGCGCAGCAGGAGGCGCAGCAGGAAGCACAGGGCCAAGCATTGTGGGAAAAATGGGGCGGCAGCCGACCTGCCTGACGCATGCAGGCGGCTCAACCGCGCGGTAGGGCGCGGACCACTCACGATGTTGGGGTGCGACAAGCTCAGCGCGAGCATTGGCTCGCGGCACACGGTGCTAGTGGCACCGGGGAGCACATGATGCTCCACGACCTGCACAGCAAGGCCGGGCATGGCATGGGAGGACAGCGTGGGCTGGCAGGATGAGGAGAGCGAGGGCAATGCCGCGAGGAGGCCAGGGGCTAGCCGGACGGGCTGCGTCAAGCCCTACGGCGAGGGCTGTTTCGCAGCAGGCGCAGTGCGTGCTGTACCCTGGATGGGGTACGGCTGGAAGGCAGGGATGCGCTGGCGCGCCCCAGGAGCAACGGCCCCGCGCCTCCCACCTTGACCGCCGTCGGCGCGCCGCCCCAGCGGCCGCGGTACACTTTGCCAAAGGAGCCGCGACCCAGAAGCTCCCCCACCTCTAGTCCCTCAATCGCACCAATCCTGTGGCAGGGTGGAGCGAGTCAGCCCCGCATGGGGCCGGCAGCAGCTCAGCATCAGGTACGTGGCGCGCGCATCAGGTATGTGGCACGCGACACAGCATCGGATGTGAATTAACATGTGAATGACAGCTGCACCTGGCGCGCCACATCGCGAGTGCCGGCTCCCGGCTGTCCTTGCGCGCCAGCTTGGCCTCCGCCGTATCGGCCGCTGCGGCGGCGCGCGCGCGGCGCACACGCAGCGCGAGTGCCAGGGCGCCCGCACCGCCCAGCACTGCGGCGCCGGCCACGGCGATCACGGCCCACGTCCAGCCTGCGAGGTCGGTGGGCGCTGGCGCGGCGGCAGCCGCGGGGGCGTCTGCCGGGGCAAGGGCAGGGTCGAGCACACAGTCCAGCGTTGTATTGGAGAACACATAGGCCGAGTCGCCGACTGCAGAGGGGCAGGAGGGCGGCAGGCGCGGGGGTGGGTTACTTGGTGCCGGGCAGGGGAGACTGGCCGGGCATGACGGTTGAGCCGCGGCGCGCATGTGCAGGTCTGCACCCCGCCCCCCTGCGGCCGTGCGCCGCCTTCCAACCCCTCTCTGTCTCGCTCGCTCGTTGTGCCAGACGCGGCATCCTTGAGCGCCAAACGCTGGGTGATGTTGGGGAGGATGGTGTAGGCGGCGCCCTCGGGGGCGGCCACCACGCCCGCCGGCCCCACCAGGCCCTTCAACCCAGGGAGCGGGGCACGCCGTGGTCAGCGAGAGCAGCGACAGGCAGCAGCGAAGGCTGAGCACAGGACCAGCTGCGACAGGGCGCTCGTGGTCGGTGCGCGGGGCAGGGCTCTCGTGGCCGGCGCGGCGTTGAGCAGGACTGTGCGGCTGTCACCCACCTGGAGGCGCACAACCTCCAGCAGGCTCGCGTTGCGGGAGCAGGCCGCGGCCACGTGGCGGACGAGGCAGGCCTCGAACGAGACGTGGTGCCCCGGAGCGCCCACCACCGTGGGCCACAGGGGCGAGGAGTCCACCACCAGCAGAGGGCGGGCAGGCCCAATGGCGGCATCCGACGGCGGTGCCGCGCCTGCGCGGCAGGCGCACGAGGGAGGTCTTCAGGCCTGGCGTTGGCCCGCACGGAATATTGATTGATCTGGCACGCAGAGACGGGCGCTCTGCTGCGGAGGAAAGCCTGTCCCTCCCATCCCTCCTCACCCCTCAGCTCCAGGCGCTGGAACGCCAGGGAGGCGGCGCCCGACAGGCGGAGGGCGCCCAGGCAGCCGCCCCAGTCTGGCACGCGGCGGTCGCTGTCGCTGGAGGCCAGGGCGACGGCGCGGTCGAGGCTGATGGGTGCAAACTGCTGACACAGGTCAGGCGTCACCAGCAGGTCGGCTGCACGGGCAGGGTTGGGGGCAGGGGCAGGGCGGGGGGGGGGGGAGGGGGGGGGCACTAGCATTTGTGGGCGAGCACTGGCCACCCACCTGCAGGGGAGCGCTGACCAGAGGGGCCGCTGATCGGGGGAGCTTGCGAGCGGCCGTGTGCATGGAAACGCTGGCCCGCCAGGCCGGCCAGCCCGGCAGCTCACTGGCGATGCCGATTTGGGAGACTGCGGAGCTGTTGAGGTGGAAGAGCAGCTCGTAGGCGGAGCCGACCTGCGCCGCGGTCGGCGGCGCAGCGCTGCCGTTGAGCTCCCCAAGCGTGCGCACGGCGGCCAGCAGTAGGCCGCCTTGCACGCCGGGGTCTTGCACGCAGTCGAGGGTGCTGTTCTCGAGCACGACGGCCACGTTGCCGCCTGAGGCGCAGCACGGGCGCAGCGCAGCGCGGGTGGGGCACGGGGGGGAGGGTGGCTGTTGAGCGCGCGCACACATGCGCCGCACACGCCGCAGGCTCGCCCTCACGCCCGCTCCCTGCCTTCCCCCGGGATTGTGGCGGCCGGCCCGCCCCGCCCCGCCCTGCCGTGCTCACACGAGACGCCAGTGAGGCGGTCGCGGATGGGGTAGCTTCGGTTGAACTGCCCTGCGACGCGGATGGCGGTGCCCCCGGCCCAGGAGACGGCGGGGGATGCGCCGGCGGCGGCCCGGAGGGCGTCCGCTTGGAAGGCGGCGGCCTGGGGGTTGCAGGATGTGCGGACCTCGTACACCAGGCAGTCTGAGAAAACCATCGGCGGGGGAGGCACGCGGGAAAGCACACGGTGGGCGACGGGCTGGGAAGTGGGCCAGGCGGCTCAGGGGTAGGAGGCAGAGCGTGAGCGAGGCGCACGCGCCACGGCCAGGCGGCGCAGAGGGCTGGGCAGCTGGGCGCCCACATGGCTGGGCGGCAGTGCAGTGAGCGATGCGCAGCAGGCAAAGGGAGAGTGCAGGACTGACCGTGTGCCCGGGCTCGCCCGTGGTTGTGGGCCAAAAGAACGAGGCGACCTGAGCCAGAGGCGGGGGAGCGGTGCAGCGGCGCAGTGAGCTCACGTCTCGTCGTCAGGCGGAGGGAATCATGCTCTTGCACTAAGGGTGCCACTTTTCCCCTCGGACCTGCCCGCCGCGACACCCCAGGTGAGGGGCCTGCCCTCCCCTGGCCTGCCGCCTGCCCCCGGCCCCACCCCCGCACCCCGCACCATCTCAGCCGGCAGGTCGGAGACCCAGCCGCTCGACTTGGGCGCCAGCTTATCGATGGTGAGCCCCTGAAACACGTTGAGCGTGCCGGCGCAGTGGCGCGCGAGGTTGAACGCACCGCCGAACGACAGCCGCGTGCGGTTGGCCGGCGACGCCGCGCCCGGCCGCGCGCCGCGCACGGTCACGCTGGGCCCCGTCTGCAGCGGCAGCGAGTAGCCCTCCCAGTCGGACGGGCGCAGCGCGATATCCTCTGCGGGAGGGAGTGTGGCACGGGGGGAGAGGCCGTGCGGCAAGCCGGTTCTCGGGCGGACCGCGGGGGATGAGCGGGTCTGGCAGCGGCAGGTGAGCGCGACGTGGCTTGCAGACTGCGCGTGGCACGCCCGCGCCGCACGCCTCTCAACTCTCCCACCTGCGAGCACGATGTCGTCGTGCGTGCCGGGCGGCGAGGCGGTCGTTGCATTGAGAGCCCACATGAACTCACTAGGGTGGGCAACGATGTAGGAGCGGGCGGCGGCCGCCGCCAACGTGCCGAGCAGCACCACCGACGCCAGCGCCGGCCCGGCCGCCCCGTGCCTGGGGCCCATGCTAGGGCGAGCCTGAGCGTGCTGGGCGGGCCTGGCCTGCTGGCACGGAGCCTTGGACCTGGCGCACGTGGCCGCGCTCGCCTGGGGCCGCCCCAGGGGCTCCACGGCCTGCTGATGATGGGCGGGGCTGCCTGAGGTGTGAGGCCGGGGCTCTATAGTGAGCTTGGGAAGTGGGGGCTGACTGGAGGGCAGGTTTGTGGCCAGGAAACGCACTGCTGAACGCAGCAAGCAGGCGTTTGAGATGCAGGAAGGCTGAGGGTGCGGAAAACAAGCTGACGGCAGCCGCGGCGTACGCAAAACTATTGCGGCACGCCACTGTTCAGCTAGGCGCTCAACGCAAGACTGTTCTGCTCTAGCCTGAGCCCTGAGCTTCCTCTGTGTTTTCTCACACACTCTGCATGCAGTCTAGTACAAGCAGGTAGCGATGGCAATGGAAGGGAGTACAGGGCATACGTCCGTGTGTCGCGAGGCCCAGCGCACCAGCACTTTGGCGGCGCAAGCAGCGCTGCAGCGCTCTAGTCGTCCGCCCAGAGGGCCTTGGCCGCCTTCTTCTGCTGCTTGCGCGGTTCGACCGCTGCGGCCTTGGTCTCGAGCCTGCCTGCCACCGCCAGAGCTTTTTCAAGCTTGGCCGCTTTGCGCCGCTTCTGCTTTGTGCTGCGGGTTCCTCGCATGGCTGCTATCTTCATGCCAACGCGCTGCGCCTTGAACGCCTTGCTCTTGACGGCCCCAAAATCGCTGGTATCCATGGCTGCACACGGGTGGGGGATTCAGGAGGGGGCGGGTGTCACGCAGGTGGCGGGGGTGGGCCGAAATGCGAAGGAAAGTGTAGGGCGCGCTATGACTCCACGGCCTCCTGCCGGGAGAAAGTAGCTCCCCGTGCGCTCCCCTGTCACAGATCGCTGGGATGCAGCTGCACATTCATTGCCTCTGCACTGCACCCCATGCGGCGCTCACCGATGAATGACGGGCCAGCGGCATCCTCCTCTGCAGCCGGCACCCCGCTCAGCCAGCCCCCGTCCTCTGTGTCCATCGCATTGTCCCGCTTCTGCTGCTTCATCTGTGCCTTTTTGCGCTTGCCTGTGGTCACAAACAAGGACAGCACCGCGCCTGGTAAGTCGAGAGGTCTGTGAGTGGAGACAACAGAGCCCGTGCCACCCACCACCGCCACCGCCCGCCCCACCACCTATGCACGCACGACCCCAGCTCTCTGCAGCTGACTATGCTCCATTTCAAGCTGGCAGCGGCTTGTCCGCGGGCCAGTTTTGTGGGCAGGGCATGCAATGGTGCGCCCTCGCAGAAGACCTCTCCCCGACGCCAGATGTCTCACCTTTCGCCATTTGTGATACGCAACGCGAGACGACAAAGCTCAGTGTCACTCGTGTGGACGCAACTGGACGCAGCCGAGCAGCCGAGCAGAGAACAGATGTGAGGACGTCCTAGAGTGTTCTTGAGATCAGTAGGCAAGGCCTTGGTAGAGGGTAGACCCGGCAACTGGCCACGCCGCCCAGGGGCGTTGGACGCTCGCCCGGCCGACAACGGCTCGGCGACGGCAGCCAACAGCCGGCGGATCACACAACACAACGACTCGAGCACAGGACGACCTGAAGAGGTTGCCAGCTCCCACAGGGTGGGGCTGGAGCTGCTGGTGTTGACCTGAGCACATGATGCAGTCCACCACCGCACAGCTGGACCAACTTGGATCCACTACGCATGCAAGGACAAGACGCTTTCGATGCTGTGATGGCTTCTGCTGCCACGGCCAATAAGATGCGTCAGGGGCGGAGGGATGCAACGGGCCCTGCTGCCACTCCACATGGCTGCGGCCAGATAACGAGGCGGGCGCGCGCGTCTTGTTCACCCGCCGCCTGCGCGCGGCGATGGCCCGCATCCCTTGCCCATCGGCAGGGCAATTCACTGCGCTGCACTAAACACGCGCCCTTAGCCGCGCGTGTGGCTCACTTCACAGGCCGGGAGGTGGTCTTGAGCATGTACCGGTCAGACACCTCTGGGGCTCACTTGGATCTGAGTGATCCAATTCACAAGGGAGCAAGTGCTTGTGGACAAAGAAGCCGCAGAGGCACTGTCCATCGCAGCAGTCTCCAGCCTCATAATTTAGGAATTTAGAGTGGCCTGCCTTTCCTGCCTGTTCCAGCACATTGGGCGTGCGTCATCAGAGCCTGCCAGAACGGCCTCGCTCATCCAATACCCGGCAGCGCGAACAGCGCTTGCTCAGCCCTCGTCACGGCCTCCACGCCCCTCTCCAACTGAAGACGCGGTCTTGAAGGCCGTCCGCGTCCTGTAGCGGCGGGGGAGGTGAGCGGAGACCCTCCATGACGGTGGACCATCTTTACACCATCTTTACAAGCCGTTCACTCCCTGCTCATTCCGCTGCTGCGCAGGGCTGGGAGCCCGACACATGGGCATGAGCGGCGAGCAGGTGTTTCAGCAGGCAGACGTGCTGGACGACGCGGGAGGCGCTGGCGCGAGCGGGCGGCCCGCCAAGCTTGTGGGCCCACCAGTGCCGCTGCACGATGGCGAGCACGTGCCGGCTGTGCTGGCGAGCCTGCGTGGCCTGCGCATGGGCGAGGAGCCACCGGACCAAGCCCTTGAAGAGGAGGCAGCTCGCTACGCGGCGCGCCGCGGCAGCGGCGCCCCGCCCAGCAGCAGCCTGCCCGCTGGCGCAGGCGGCGGGCGGGGCGGGGCCGGCGGCCGGCCCTACGGCGCCCACCCGCAAGCGGTTGTGGCGGAGCAGCAGGTGGTGGCAGCCTACGTGCAGGGCGGCTTCCCCATGGCCGCATATCCAATGAGCGCCTGTGGCTTCCAGCCAGTGGTACTCTACTCCTACCCGCCCGGCGGCATGGGCCCCGGCGGCATGGCGCGCGCCGGCATGGGCGCCGCGCCGCCGCCGTACTCCAGCGCCTACATGCAGCCGTACGTGCCGGCGGCGTACATGGTGCGCCCGGCGGGCGTCCCCGTGCCTGCCGGCGTCGCCGCCGGCGGCCAGGGCAGCGCCCAGGGGTGGGCCGGCGCGCCGCTGGCCCCCATGTCAGTGCTGCCCGCATCGCTGTCAAGCCCGCGCTCCCCCGGCCAGCAGCCCTTGCCCGACCCCCTGGGCAGAGATGGCGCCTGGGGTGCGCCAGGCTTCGACGCCGCGGCAGCCGCAGAGCCGCTGGCGCCAGCGCAGGCGGTGTCCGCCGCGCCGGCGCGGGCCGGGCTGGGCGCGATGCGTGCCATGCCCGCCCACGACAGCGGCAGCGCCGCTGGCGTGGCGCCAGGTGCCGACGCAGCCGGCGCGGGCGGCAGTGGCGGCGGCCGCCGAGCACGGGAGCGCCCGGCGTGCGCTTTCTTCCTCAAGACCGGCACCTGCGCCTGGGGCGACAGGTCCGTGCCGCTGCTGTGGCCGGCAGCCGCGGTGGGGCTGGGCTTAGCGCCCGCTTCGGAACCCTCGTATCTGCGTGCTCACCTCTTGCACCCCTCCTGGGCTCACTCCCCCTCCCCCAGGTGCAAGTTTGAACACCCCCACGACAAGGCCCCCCACGTGGAGTTCAACAGCCTGGGCCTGCCGCTGCGGCCGGGCGAGCCCAACTGCGCCTTCTACGTCAAGCACTACACGTGAGCAGGCGCAGCAGGGGGCGGAAAGAGAACCAAACTTCAGACTTGTAAAGCAGGCAAAGCAGGCGCAGCTGGAGGCGACAGATGGGCGGCGGACACGCGCGAGCAGCGCGGGCAGCACATGCCGCGCCGAGGGGTGGGGTGGGGGTGGGGTGGGGGCCGGCGCTGGGGGCAGGCGGGTGCGACTGCGCTGCCGAGGCAAAGCAGCTGTTAGGCAGCTTGGATGTGTGGCTGGCGGTGGCAGTTTGCCACCCCTGTCCACAGCCTCGAGAACTGCTGACAATGCTCCCCCTTGCCTGGCCCTCCCTTCCGCCTCCTCCCCCCGCAGCTGTGCATTCGGGCACACCTGCAAGTTCCACCACCCAGAGCTGCCAGGGATGGCTGTGGCCCAGGCTGCCCTACCCGCAGCGGCGCGCATGGCCATGGGCGCCGTGTTCCCGCAGGCGCTGCCCCCTGCATCGGCCGACATGCTGTTTTCACCGCCGGCGTGCGTGCCAGTGCCCCTTGCCCTGCCTCCTGGCGCGAGGGGCGCGCACATGCAGCGCATGCCGCCGCAGGCGGTTGCAGCTGCTGCCGCCGACCCCGCTGTGGTCGGGATGCAGCATAGCGGGGTGGCTGGTGGCCATGCTTCTTCGCCGTCAGTGCTGGCTCCTGGCGCCGCCGGCTCAGGTGGCGCAGCAGCCACCCCACCCTCAGCTAGCGGGGAGCAGGCGGCGGCGCCGCCCGCCGCCCAGCAGCAGCCAGCAGCTTCGGTGCCAGCGCCGGCCTCGCAGTTTGTCGTGTCCCTTGCGTTCGGAGCGCCCCAGCAGCAGGCAGGCAGCCCGCAGCACGGCGAGGCCGCCACAGGCGGGAGCGGCGCGCCCAGCGACGTGGCGCCCGCGCCCGAGTGGGAGGCCGGCGCCGCGACCGGGCTTGAGGAGAAGGTGCCGCTGCAGCAGGCGGGGTCGGCGCGGGACGACAGCGCCCTAGAAATACACCAGATAGCAGATGCGCAGGGCGCGGGCGCCGTGCCCGAGGGCATGGCCGCCCCAGCCGCCGCGACAGGGACGGAGTGACGTGCCGCCTTCCCCTCCCCCTGCCGGCGGCCCCGCAGAAGCAGGCCCCGGCTTGCGTTGCTTTATAGCTGAGGAGTTGCCTGCACACTGAGGTGCTTGCCCGCCAAGCCGTCCGCCCCCTGAACGCCCTTCCTTTGCAGTTTCTGTTTCTGTCCGCCAGCCAGGAACAATTCAGACTCGAATCCACTTTCCCTCTCCTGTTCCCTCCCCCGAGCATTGTGTGATGCCTCCTTCCCGAGTGCTCGAGTGTGAGTGTTGCCGCGCCCAGCGCCTCTGAGAGCGTCCTCCCCTTCTCGTGCTGTCCTTCTGCCTGCCCGTCATGTATGACATTCAGTGTTCTGTCGTGAGGAGGGGGCGGTGTCAGTGTTGAAACATGGTGCTAAATGCCCTGGGCTTTATCTGGGGCTCAATCCCTGGGCAGAAGCCAGGTGGCCGCGAGGCGCACGCTCGCACACGCGCGTCGCACACTCTCGCGCCCCGGCACAGCGTCTTCCCGCCCGCCCGCCCCCAAGACTGGCACTCCTCAGCGACCAGTTCCTCCTCTCCTGTTTTCCCGTTCACTCTGAAGCTCGGGTTGCTTCCTGGGCTGTTGCCAAGAACGCTGGAGAGTGGCCCGTCGGGCGTTTGGTGCGGGCCCTGCCCTCTTCGCCATGGCAACGCGCTTACATGCATCTGCGGTGGCGGGGATGCAGCCTGAGAGGGAAACATCGGGGAGCAGGCGCTTGGCGCACGCCCTCCACGCCCCCATTCTGGCGAAGCGGACCTCAGCCCGGCCTATCAGGTGCGCCGAGAGACGTCCCGTGGCGGTCTGAATGGAGGCGGGGGGGCGCCAGGCTGCGACTCAACAGCACACCGGCACGCTGCCCCCGCAGGCTCGTGCGCCCGGCGGCCTTCCTCTCCGGCTCCGGCTCCCCGGCGTCCGCCCAGCCGGCGCCGGCCAGCCCAGAGCTGGCCAGCTACCCCCTGCGGCGCCGCAGCCTGGCCACGGCCGACTGGTTCACGCGCGCAATCCGCGCGGTCGTCAGGCGCGTGGACAGCGCGCCCTTTTTGCAGCTGGTCCACCTGCGCAGCGGCGGCCGGCCAACCCTGGCCACCTACCCCATCGACGCGGCGGCGGTGGAGGCGCCAGAGGTGGGAGGCGGCAGGGCGGGCTGGGTGTCCGTGGCAGCAAATGAAGGGCTTGGCAAAACAACGATCTGCCTTTTGAGCCGCCCCCAGCCGGCCAACCCACTGCCCCTCCCCCTCCCCGCTTCCCCCTGCCCGCAGCTCTGGCAGGCGATCGCGCAGCACGTGAGCCAGTCGGAGCCGGACGTGGTGCTGCTGGTGCAGCGCGTGTCACCCGCGTCGGCGCGCTCTCCCCAGGCGGCCATGGACGACGCAGAGGCGGCGGCGAGCGGCGCTGCCGCCCAGCAGCAGCAGCAGCAGCAGCAGCAGCAGCAGCAGCAGCAGCAGCAGGCAGAGGCGCGCGTGCAGGCGGAGGACGCATGCCACCGCCTGCTGGCCTCGGGCGTGGCGCAGGACGTGCTCGCCGGGAAGGTCGGCAGCTGCTGCGCCTCGGACACCGAGTCGGAGGACGAGGGCGAGGCAGCGGGGCCCTCGGGCCGCCTGGCCGGCCTCATGGCGCTCACGGCCGCGGCGGCGGCGGCCGAGCCCGCCGCCCCGGCGCCGGCCGCTGGCATCGCCCCCTTCCTGCGCACGCTGCGGCGGCGCGCCGCCGTGCGCGCGGCGGCCAGCGGGCCGGCGCCGCCCGTCTGCCCCTCCTCGGCACCCTGCTACTGGGGCGTGGTGGTGCAGAGCCGGCGCGGCGGCACGGGCGTCGAGGGCGCCTACCTGCTCAAGACGGTGCGCGCGGCCTCGGCCACCGGCTGCGCCTGCACCCACTACTCCCTCACCCGCATCTGCGCGGGCGAGGACCTCGAGAGGCAGTTTGTGCGGTCCTGGCTCGTGTGAGGCGGCGCGTGCCTCGCGGGACCAACCCGCTCTTCGGCCTCGCGCCACTGGCCCGTGCAAAAATGCACGGGTCTCCTTGTCTCCCGACCGCACCCGCGGCCGCAAGCCCCCTTGTCCCGGCCCCATGATGCGGCATGTGCCCATACGCTCTCTTGTCACGCTGCCCCCTGGCCCCCTGCTCGCGCGTGCACAGCACTTGGTTTTCCTCCGCACAACACGGACAATGCGTGCCTCTTTATTTACAATTCTTCCAGAATCCAGAGGCACCAGTCGCAATGGAACGATTGCCTGTGTAGATTGATCAACTGTAACGATGAGCATGAAAGGAACATGGGTAGCAAGAGGAGAAAAACCACCAGGCAGCAAGGCAGGTGGAAAATAGAGGGGCAGGCCAGGGGCAGAAGCATGGTTGGGAGTGCAATACAGAGGAAATGAATGAAAGCAGGGGCGCAACAGCAGGCCGACAGGGTTCTCTGAAGAAGGCATGTACAAGCGTTGAGGGACGGTTGAGTGAGCAGCGCCCCGCCCCGCCGCTCAGGTGGCCAGCATCGCCGCCAGGCGGTGGTGGCCGCCCTGCACCGCCCAGGCCGCGGCGGTGGCGCCGTTGTGGTCGACGGCGCCCAGGCGCGCGCCGGCGGCGAGGCACACATCCATGCACTGCTCAAATCCGCGCCGTGCGCAAATCATCAGCGCCGTCAGGCCCTCCTCTGTCGCCGCATGCACGCAGGCGCCGGCCTGGAAAACCAACGTCGCAGCAACAGGCGAGCAGCGGCCGTTCGATCAGCCCCCCCGTACGGCGGTGCGTCGGGCGGGCGGTGCGGCGCGGTGCGGCGCGGCCCCCAGCCGCCGGGCCCTGCTGCCCTCGGCTCATGCGCGCCGCCCCGACGCCGTGCCACCCACCTGAATCAGCAGCCGCGCCGCCTCGGCGCGGTCGTACATGCAGGCCAGCATGAAGGGAGTGAAGGCGGCCCTGCTGGGCGCGGAGATGTGCGCCCCCGCGGCAATGAGCAGCCGCGCCGCCGCGACGTGGCCGTTGGCCACGCAGCCGTGAAGCGCGGTGAAGCCTGCGGGCAGTGTGTGTGTGTGTGTGTGTGGGGGGGGGGGGGGGGGGGGNGTGGTGCGTGGCGTGGGGGGGGGGGGCAGGGCGGTAGCTGTGTGCTCGGCGCACGCAGACCACTGGCTGGCACCGCACCATTGGGCCCCCCCAACCCCCAACCCCCTCTCGCACCTCCCACGTTGACGGCGTTGACCTGGGCTCCCGCGTCCAGCAGAATTTTGACCTTGTCGCACGACCCCTGCTGCGCCGCCAGCATCAGCGCCTGCACGCCCTCCTCGTCCGCTGCAGACACATCGGCGTGCCCGGCCCGCAGCAGCACTGCCATGGCCTCCGCGGAGCCAGGGCCGTCGGCGATGGTGGCAAACATGAGGGCTGTGCGCCCCGTGGGCGTCGCGGCATTGGCAGAGGCGCCCGCCTCGAGCAGCAGGCGCACGCACTCGGCGCTGCCCTGAGGGCGGGAGGCAGGGCGACGGGTGCTGGTGGGTCAGCCGCGCAGCTGTCCATGCAAGCCTCGCCACCATCCCTCTGTCCCCATACCACCACCCCCTCTCAACCTCCCGCACCTGCTGTGCCGCCACCATGAGCACCGTCTCCCCAAAAGCCGAGGCGCTGGCCGGCGCCCCCCCGTCGAGCAGGCGGCGAACAAGTGGCGCGTCTGCAGCGCCCGCCGCGTCCAGCAGCAGCTCCGCGCCGCGGCCGGCCTGCATCATCGCCTGCATGTGCTGCTCCTGCGCTGCGCCCGCGTCGTCGGCCTGGGCCAGCGACTGCAGCAGCCAGCCGCCCCAGCCGCGGGACGCGGGCTCCTTGACGCTGGCTGCCAGCACTGAGGGGTGGGCGGGGCCGGTGGCGGCCACCAGGCAGCTGGCAGTGCTTGGGGCATCCTGCAAGTGCGAGGCAGTGTGGGCGTGAGAATCGCAAAAGGCAGCGGGATGAGCACTGGCTCTCCCTTGGTGTCGGCAATGCGAGGCAGGCGGGTCAGGTGGGCGGTGGGCGGGACCGTGTGCACTCATGCGCGAGCCGAAATGCGCGTCGCCTCACCTCGGGCCGCGCCTCTGTGGTCTTGATGGCGGCTTCTTCAGCCCGCAGGTGGCTGGTGCCCCCCTGTAGCGAGCTGGCCACCCCCAGCAGAGCCACGGAGCCGGCCCGCATATTGCAATACCAGGAGAGTACTGCCAGGAGAGGCGGGCGAGGAGATAGACAACGAGAGGCAGGTGTGGATTAAGTGGATTGGTCAGCTCACGACCTGTCTGGTCGTCAGGAGAGACAGAACGGAGTGCAACACGAGACACGACGAATGAAGTAGCAATTGGTCTGGTACGCTGAGCGCGGGGCGGGCGGGCGGGGGGGCGCGGCGCACAGTCAGATTGAACGTGAGGTCATGCCGTGCCTCTCATGCACAGGTCTTGTGCAGAGGAGGACACTAAGCTGCAAGCCTGAGTGTGGTTGGGAATTAACACCCGTGCTGGCAATCAGCGCTCGTCTCATGCGGGCACATCCGTCAGCACATTACACTTTGAATGGGCAGCACATGGCTGCACAGGCAGGAGCATGCATTTTCAGCAGGGATTGCTGTGATGGACGCATGGTGCAGCGGGCGCCCATCACCAGCGGCGCGCAGCGCCCATCGCCAACGCGCCCGCCCCACACCCTACTCCCACCTTCAACCTCCACAATTGCTCTTCCCTTCATTGCCCCAAGCTCATCATGGCGTCCTACGCCCTCAGAGCCGTCTGTCCAGCTGGACCCAGCGCTCGAGCGAGCTTCAGATTGACAGTCGCACGCGCTTGGCACGCAGCATCGAGTAGCTGCAAAGCAGCCACGCGAGTTTCTGATCGGCGAAAGCCGGCATGTGCAGGTCTGTCCGCCCTCCCAGCCCGCCCGCTCTCCCTATGCCTGTCGCCGGCCACATCGTGGCACTGAGAATGCATCATGCCTCTCTCTGCACTTTCATCCATGCAGCACATGAGCCTGGGCAACAGCAGCGACAGCCAGGCTCAGAACAACCACCGTTGCAGCAGCCAGAGGATGCGGGCATGGCGGCACGCTAGAGCGAGGCCGACAGCGCCACCACGGGGGCAGGAGAGAGAGACCTGTTCATTCCAATAATAGTCATGATTGCGATCGCAGGGTATGCCAAACTGTTCAGCAGGAGTTACGTTTGCATCAGGCCTGTCGTCGCCCGCCTGGCGCCAGCCGCTACTGCGAGCGGCTCCCTGACCTCCCTCCTGCAGGTACTGCGCGACCGCCGCCATTGCGTGGCTGGAATACAACACAACTCTGTTTGATTAGACTACATGGGACACAACTCTATTTGATTAGACTGCATGGGCGGTGCGTGATGCAAGTGCGGCACGGCGGCCGAGGAGGTGCCCGCTGCTCCGCCCAGGCCGCCAGAAGATCCTGCAACCGGTGCCACGCCAGCAGGCAAGGCCCTTAGCAAGCACCCCGCCCCCCGCTGGCATCACACATCGCTCAGTCCCTGCATCTCTGGTGCAATCAGGCACTGATTTCACATCCGAAGCACTCCAGCACATGGCAGTGGTGGCCGACAAGCATTACGCGCTGCCGGGAGGCGGCACTTTCAGGCAACAGCTGGCGGACGTGGCACCAGCACAGGGACAGGGTCGGGGCCCGCGGGCGGTTGCCCGGTTGCCGTGGGCTCGCCATGCGCCCTGGGCTGCCACGCCAGCCAGCTCGCTGCCAGCGGTGCGCCCGCCTAGCCGCCGCCCTCCTCTTGCTGCTGCGCCAGCAGCTCCAGCAGGCGGCTGCGCACCTCTGCCAGGTCGTAGCCGCAGTCGTGAGGCTGGGGGAGGACGGCGCAGGAGCCCAGAGAGGAGTGTCAGGCTGCCAGACATGCTTGCCTGTGCCTGCCCGCGGCGCTCGGCGGCAGCGCAGCGCGGCGGCCCACGCAGAGAGGCAGCTGGGCACCGCACTGCCACGTGCGTGCGCGAGCCGCGCTCCCAAGGCTCCCTCACAGGCTCCCCACATGGCTCTCTTGCAGGGCTGCCTCCCCTGCGCCTTGTACGCGATCCGCCCGCCGCACAGGATGTAGAAGCGCAGCGGCCACGGCGCAAATGCGGCGTCAAAGGGGTTGTGGATAGGGTCGACCAGCATGGGGATCTGCGGCGGGAGGGCGGTGCAGAGGCAGCGCGCGCCGAGTGGGCGCACCGGTGAGGCGACCGTGCAGCAGCGAGCAGAGGAGCTAGCTAGATACAGTGGAGAGACAGGTGCGTCCGCCATGCAGCGTGCCTGGAAGTTGAAAGCGTCCACAAAGCGCCGTGCGACGCTCAGGCGCTCCTCGCTGCTCGGCGGCTGGTCGGCGGCTGCTGCCTTCAGCTGCACCTCCAACTAATGCGAAGCCCCAGCCGCACCATTCCTGGTCGGCGCGGCCGAGTACCGTGCCGCCGCCTTCACAAGCCGCTCGGCCTTGCAGGTGACGAGGCAGCAGCCGCGCAGTTTGCGATCGCTTCGCCGCGACAGCTCACGCCCTGCCGCCGCGCCGAATGCAGCAGCAGTGCATGCCAGCAGCGCTGTATTGCGCGCCCCTGGGATCCCAAGCACACGGCTTCCCCGCACGCAGATTCGCGTGGTGCTGCCCAGTGGCAAGGCGCTGGCCATGGGTTGGGATGACGGTCTGACGGGACAGCAAGTGCTGGAGGCGGCGGTCTACCGCATGGGCGCGGGGCGCGGGGCCAGCCCGAGCGCGTTTCGCGTCGTCCGCGCCGACAAGGCGCACCTCCACAACGGCCGGCTCGCAGCCCAGGGCGTCGAGCCGGGCGCGTGGCTGGCCGTGCAGGCAGTGGAGCCAGTGATTCCAAACTTTGTCAAGACGCTGACGGGCAAGGGCATCACGCTATACGTGGCACGTGACGTCAGGATTGAGGGCGTGAAGGCGATGATCCCGGCGAGCGAGGCAGCTGAGCAGTTTGCTATCGCCGCCGGTCGCATGGGGCGGCCCAGGCCCCCCCCCCACCACCACCACCACCACACACACACACACACACCGCCGCCGCCGCCCCCCATTCGAGGCAGCTGGCCGCGCCTATGCCCGGCCCCAGCCCTGCCCCAGGCGCCTGATTGCCTTCCTGCTCTGCACCCGCCTCCAGGCCAGGGAGGGCATTCCGCCCGACCAGCAGCGCCTCGTCTTTGCGGGCAACCTGCTACAGGACGGCCGCACCCTGAAGCAGTATTGCATCACGGAGGAGTCGACGCTGCGCCTGGTGCTCCGCCTGCGCGGCGGGTATGCGCCACGCTGCCCGCCCTGCTGCCCGCCACCTGCCATGCCTGGACTGTGTGCACCGCGCGCTGCCCCGCCGCCTCGACAGCCCTCCCATGCCCCGTCGCCTGCACCCTGCCGCGGCAGAATGCTCCACTTCACCTCGGGGCGCGACGGCGGCTTTGGCAACGTCAGCGAGGCGCAGGCAGCCGCGGGCCGGGTGCCGCTCGAGGTGTTGCTGCCCGACTGCACCTCGGGTGCGCGCGCGCAAGAGGAGGCGCGGATCTGCACTGAGGATCTCCGGAGGGCGGGGCGGGAGGCCACGTGGAGGCCGAAGGGCGGGGGGTGGGCCATGCGCGAGGGG
>PCFQ01000058.1:1978310-1989249 GCA_003063905.1 Chlorella sp. A99
GGGGGCGGGCGGGGGGGGGGGGGGGGGGGGGACACAGGCGCAACTCTGCCTGCTGCAGCACGGCCGCTGCCCGCCGCTCCACCGCGCGCCCTCGGCCCCAGTGCGCCCTCCCCCTCCCCCCTCCCCGCCCCCGCCCCAGGTGCTCTGGCTGCACGACACGCTGGCCGTCTGGCGGTCGGTCTACTTCTGCGGCCACGCCTTTGTGCTGGTGCTGCACGTCGTCGCGGCCGTGATGCCCCCCCGCCGAAGAAAGGCGCGGCTGGTGCCTGAGCGCGCGGGCCCCGCGCCCGGTGCCGACGGCGGCGGCGGCGCGCACGCCGACGGGCCCGCGGCGGTGGAGCAGGCGGCGGCGGCGGCCAACAGCCCCGCAGACGGCGCGGCGACAGAAGGCAAGAAGGAGGACTGAGATCTCCGATCCGCTCGCGTGGCGGTGTGTGGATAGCTTGCACACAACGGGGAGCACAGGGCGGCGCATGGCTGAGCGCGACCGTGGTGACTGGGAGCCTGCTGCCTGGTCACCAGTGTCGCCAGTGTCCTGGTCGCCAGTGCCTGTGACCTGTTTCCTGCCTGAAACGCCCCCCATCGGTGCCACACCGTTAATGTGTTGGCACCTTGCCCTGTTGCTGCCTCTGCATTGTTGCTGCCTTGCCCTCCCGCTGCCCAGCAATAGGCATCGCTTGTTCTTCTGTTCACCCTCAGTTGACGTGTTTTGACCACAGGAGTGCAGCAAGAGGCAATGGTGGTGTGCAGCTGCCGGGCCGGGCGGCTGTGCAAGGCGCGCCGCGGTTAGAGTGCAGCTCATGCCGGGGCTCCAGCGCATGCTGCCATTTGCCTGGACGCTGAAAGCTCAAGCCGGGCTTCCCCCTGACCAAGGCCCAGCAAGTCGCGTTCTTCAAGTGGCTGTCGCGGCGCGCAGCCTGGGTCTGGCGATGGGGCTGAAGAACGCAGCCGACCTGCTGCCGGGGGTGGAAAGTCTGTTCGACTTTTGCGTGAACGAGGAATGCTCCGCGTTTGGCGAGCGCGGGCCGCACGCCGCCGTCTCCTCAACCAAGCCGGTCTGGGGCGTCCAGTACTGCTACTGCCCCCGCGCAAACGTGCGCGGCTGGACCTTTCTGATCAAGCGCAGAGACCTGGGCGGCTGGGCGGTGTCGTGCCGCGACTACTGCCGGCGCCGCCGGCGCCGGCTGTGCAAGGCCACAGCGGCGAACGTGTGCGCTGCCGTGTGACGCTCGCGGCCTCCCCGGCCGTGGAACTTACTCGGGGGAGGACTTGCCCTCTTGCACAGCACTGCCTTCGCTTCAATAAACAAGGCCATGCCCAAAATTATCCTCGTTGACTGTATCTTGCAACTCACAGGGGTGCCGCACGCTGCGCCCCTCTGCGAGCTCAAAAGGCCGCCAGCGAACCTCGAGTCTGCCGACGCTCATTCGGCCGTGCTCTTTGCCGCGTCCAGAATGGTGTTTTTGAGCCCCGACTCGAGCGCGCTCGCCGCCGCGCGCTGCGCCGCCTCGACCGCGTTGTGCGCGACCGCGCCTGCGGTGTTCTGCCCCAGCGGCTCTGCCAGGTGCTCCCACAGCGCGGACTTGAGCGCGTCGGCCAGCGCGCGCAGCCAGCCGCCGCCCGCTGCGGGGAGGAGGGGAAACAAGGGAGGGAGCGAGGGAGGGCGAGGTGACGCGGCGCGGCCCCGCGCGCGAGCAGCACGCACCCAGCTGGGCACGCCCCGCCCCGCCCCGCGCGTCGCGGCGCCTCGCGCTCGCTGCCGCCACCACCGACCCCGCCCTCTGCCCTCGCTCCGGCCCACCCGCGCTGGCGACCGACTGCTCCAGGCCGCGGACGATGAGCGAGCTGGCGGCGCCCGCGGCGACCTTGCCCCCGCTGTCGGACAGCGTCGCGCCCACGCGCTCCGCCCTCGTCTCCACGCGCCGGGGTCGGCCAGGCTGGCCGCCGCCTGCAGCGCCAGGTCGGAGGCGGTGTCCAGGGAGGCGGCGCCCACCGCGTCGGCGGTAACCTCGAGCGTCGCGCCCACCAGCGGCGCCTGCCCCGTGAGCGGGCCGGTGAGCACGCTCCACTCGGCCAGGCTGCCAAAGCCGGAGATGGCGGCGGCCGCGGTCACGCCTGCGGGGGGGGGCAGGGCGGCAGGCGCAGCCGATCAAACTGAGCGGCAGCCCAAACGCAGCTCAAACCATGGGGCGGCGCGGCCACGGCCTGCCGCGTGTCGCCGCTCGGGCAGCGCGCGGCGCGAGGTGCGCACCCTTCAGCGCACCAGCCGCGCGCCCCCGCTCACTCGCTCCCATCATCATCATGTCCTTGGCGGTCATCTCAGGCATGCGGAAGCTGCCCTCCAGGAAGCGGCGGCGCCCCGGCGCGAGCGGCTCAGCGGGCGGCGGCGCCTGCGGCCCCGGCTGCCGCCACAGAGGCTGGCGGCTGGGGCGGCCGCCGCTCGCGCTGGCGGCGGGGCCGGGCTGCGGCCGGCCCAGGCGCCACCGCGGCGGCGGCGGCTCCTCTTCCTCCGCTGGCTCCTCGGGAGCGGCCTGCTGGCGCCATAGCGCCCACCAAGGTGCTGGCTCCGACGGCTTTATGGCTGGTTCGCGCTGCTGCTTGAGGCCAGCCCTGGAACGCCGTTTGCTGCCACTGATGCTGGAGTCATCGAGTCGTGACTGCTGCCACTGCGGCCGCCGCCCGCTGCCGCCGTCCGCCCGCGCGTGCGTGAGGGTGCGCTCGGCTCTCCTCGCTGTCCTGCTCCTCAGCGACAATGTGGGCTGACCTTGCTGCGCAAAATTTGCAGTGGAGCGAGTGCGCATTGGAGGGTTGGCGGAATATGGGAATGCGCTTGGGCAGCACTGACGTCGACGTCGTTGCGGTTCACAAGAAGCTGCATGAATAGCGCACGGGAGGCCTTGAGGATAGCCCCGGCCAGGGTCGGGCCGGCCGCGGCGGCGACGGCCGATGGTCCTTTACACCAACACAGAGCCTGAGAAGCGGCTCTTGAAAAGAGATTTCACAGCACACAGACAGAGATTCACAGCACAGCGGCCTCGAAAATTGGGTGGGGGCCGCCCACGCTTCTCTCAAGGCGGGGGTGGCGGCTCAACGCGTGTCGCATCAAATGTTATTTCAGTCACACAGATGCAGGGGAAATCGTCCCAGGGGTGAGGCCTGCGCAACCAACATGCGCCGGCGCCAGCGGGCGGCGTGGACGCAGGCCCAGGCTGGGGCCTGGGGGCACCTCTGAGCTCAGAAGGTGATTTGCAGCCGCTGCTCCGAGCTGCCGGCGTGCACGGAGGAGACCTGCGGCACCTCGACCGTGAGTTTCTCGCCCACCAACCGGAATGGCACCTCGAAGCCGTCCACGTTGCAGCTGCGCGGCACGCGCGTGCAGTAGCACACGAGCGTGCCGCGGCCGCGCACGCGCATCGCGACCTGCAGGCGGCGGCGCGGCGCCGCCGCGGTGCCGCCCGCCGCCGCAGCGTTCGCCCCATCCTGCTGCTGCGCCTGCTGCCCCTGCGCCTCCTGCTGCTCCTCCCCCGCATAGGCGACACGCGCCGACACCACCGCGCCGCCGCCGTTGAGCATGTTTGCCAGCCCGATGGGCGCAAAGTCGAACGAGCGCTTGCCGCCCACGGTGACGATGGGCGCCAGTGTCACCACGTTGCTGCTCGCGCCTGCGCGGCGCGGCGGGGCGGGAGGGGGGCCACCGAAGCGCGGTGAGGGGGCGCGGCGACGGTGCGCCTGGCCGAGCGCATGCAGCAGCAAGCAGCCGCAGCAGCACGCATGCTCAGGCACGGGCGCGTGCGCGGGCACGTGCGCGGCGCATTGCGCATTCCAGCCAGCATATCCTCCCACCCTTGACGGTCACGTCGACGCCGCCGTCCCAGGCCACCCTTCTGAGCTCGCTGCTGCTGTGCAGGTACGCCGCAAAGTCAGGCAGCTGGCACTCGAGCCGCGGCGCGCCACCGGCGCAGTTGCCATTGCCGCCGGCGGCGATGGCGCCATTGCCATCGCCGCTGGCGGCGGGCAGGCCGCAGCCCGCCGCCTCGAGCAGCGCGGCAAACGGCTCCACGTCGGTGGGGCGCACGGTGGCGGTGAGCTCGGGCGGGGCGCTGTTGTGGATGTGGAACCGGCGGCGGGAGCGGTCCCAGGACGAGCCCTGCAGGTTGAACACGCCCACCACGCCTGTGCAGGCGTTCATGTTCCAGACCTGGCAGGAGAGGCAAGGAATGGGCCGCGCGAGGTGAGAGGAGGGCCAGGCACCGACGGGAATGGCAAGCGCGGCACCGGGAGCCCAAGGGGCGGCACGACGCGGCAGCCATGCGTGCAAGCACCCGCGCGCGCATGCGGCAAGTGCGCCAGCGTGCAGGCGCCACCCACCCCCGCACCTTGAGCAGCGAGGTCCCATCGCGCAGAACGTCGCAGAACAGCGAGTCGCGCGTGGGCCGCCCCGGCAGCTGCGCGCGCAGGACTGCAGGCAGGCAGGGAGAGCGCGGGTGGGGACGTCCCCAGAGGTCGAAGAGCGCGGGGCGCCAGCGCAGGCATACCCGCTCTCTCTCTCTCATAGTCCGCCCCGCCGCCCATGGCGGCACCAGCACCCCACAGCGAGCGCTTCGAGCTCCCCGGCTGCATGGGCCCTCCCCGGCGGCGGCGCTCACCGGAGCCGTCGGGGAGGACGAGCTGGCGCAGCACCTCGAAGCTGTGGGAGCCCGGGCAGTCGCTGACGTAGACGGGGCCGCCGCTGACCGCGCGCGCGGCGGCGTGGATGTGCGCCGCGACGTGGCGGCTCTGGAACCTGCTCGGTGGGGAGGCGGCGGAGAGATGCGCGCGTGGGTGGGGCGGGCGCAGCGGGCTGGGCGCGCGCCGCGCGAGCGCGGCTGGGGAGTGCCAGGGCCAGAGGCGGGCCGCGCGGACAGAGCGGCGGGCTGCGCGCCAGAGCTGAACGGCTCACATGTCCCAGTCGGGCAGCGCCAGCGGCGAAATGAAGAGGCCGTTGTAGGCGCAGGCGGCGATGTGGGGGATGTGGGAGGCCTTGTCGGTCGGGTAAAAGTCGTCTGCTCAGGCGGGCGGGGGTCAGGCAGCGAGGCGGGTGAGGTGCGGAGCAAGCCGCCGCGCCTCGGCCGATGAGTGCAGATGCAGCGCGGCACCGGCGTGACAAACAGGGGGCACAGGCAAGCAGGGGGCACAGGCACGTTGGGTGCAAGCAGGGGCGGCTCTGGGGAAGGGCGCGCCAGTGGGAGGCGAACCTCGCCGGCACTGCACCCACCCGAGGCGCGCGCGACCGCGGTGTCGCGCCAGCGGAAGATGTTCTCGGTCGAGTGGGCCATGCAGTTGATGGCGGCGTTGCCGGGGAAGTGGCGGGCGATCGAGTCCTCGAGCGCGGCGTGCACCAGCAGATGGGGGGGGATGGGCGGGGAGGGGAAGTGGGGTGGGTGAGCTGGGGACAGCATGGCGCACGCGAGCGGCGTGGGCTCTGTGCGCGTGGGCATGCGGGCAGTTGGAGACGAGCCCACTGACACGGGGAGGGGGGCCGCGAGGTTTGGGCGCCGCGGGAGCGCGCGGCGCGCGCCGAGCGCGCACCTTGGCGGCGTGGGCGGGGCCCCCGCCCAGGCCCGTGCCCACGAGCCCGATGCCCGCCTGGCAGTCCACCTTGACCCCCGTCACGCCTGCATGGGGCAGCGTTGGGGCGCGTGTGACCAACTGCTGGCTTGGTACGGGAAGCCCGGCCGCGCCAGTGCGGCGCCCGGCTCTCTCCGCAGCGCGCCGGCGCCCCTCGCCGCGCACCCGCGGCGGAGAGGTAGGAGTGCATGTCGTTGAAGAGGCGGTTGGGGTGGTGCGAGATGCCGATGCCGCCGAGGACCGAGGGGTTCCAGCACATGGAGGGCTCCAGCTCCAGCAGGCCTGTGGGGGGGTGATGGGGAGGGGCGGGTTGTGATGGGAGGGGCGGGGTCGAGAGGAAGGGGTCGAGAGAAGGGGCTGAGCGAAGGGGGCGGAGAGAAAGGAGGGGCGCAGCGCCGAACATCGCCCTCGGCGCGCCGCTGGAGAGCGCACGCCGCCCCCGGCGCCGCTCACCGGGCGTGGGGTTGGCAAACATGATGCGCGGCTCGTACGCGGCGGTGCCCGGCGCATCGGGCGAGACGCCGCTCCAGTAAGCGGCCAGGCCGTGCCAGCAATAGACATACTGCACGCCAAAGCGGTTGCGCAGGTTGACCACCACCGAGCGCAGGTCCTCGCGCCGGCCCTGGGGGGAGGGAGAGGGGGCGAGGGGCGCGTGGGTGGGGCGGGGTGGGGTGGGGCAGGGCGGGCGAGGCGCGGCGGCCGCGAAGGGGGCGGCACGCCGCGAGGGGCGCGCGAGGGTGGGCACTGGCGCCCGCGGCCGGCCACAGCAGCTGGCCCATGCCGCCGCACGCTGCGCGCCCCACCCCCGCCCCCGCCCCCGCGCCGCCTCACCGAGCCCACGTCCTCGGCGGTGGCGTAGGGGGAGGAAAACTTGGCGTTGGCGCGGACGTCGGTCAGCCGGCGCGTGAAGTTGGTGGAATCGGCGAAGAACTGGAGCATCGGCCCCCGCAGCGGGCCGTTGGCCAGGTAGGCAAAGAGCCGGACGGGCCTGCGGGGCGGGGGCGGGGGCGGGGGCAGTGGTGGACCGGGGGGCCGTGGCGCTGCATGCGAATGCGTGCGCCGCGCGCGCGGAGGGTGGGCGGCGGGCAGCCGAGGGGCGAGCGCCAGGCGGCCGAGGCACACGAGGTGCGCACCAGGTGCCATAGTCTGCCGGGTCCACCACCCATTGATAGAATAGGACCACCAGAGCCTGGAAGGCGCCGACCACCATGCCTGCAGCAACCCGGCCGGCAGGTCGACGGCAAGACGCGCGTTCGGCAAATCAGCAGCGGCCTCTCCCTGCCGCCGGCGGCGGCGCCGAGGCGAGCGGCCTGAACCTGAACCTGCGCGCGCCCTGGCGCTGGCACGGCGCGCGGCCGCGGCAACAGCAACGCCAACAAGCGCGAATAGGAATACAACGACAACACGACGCGCCTGCGAGGTACTGGAACATGGTGACCGTGATGCGCACCAGCAGGCGCTTGCGTGGCCACGGCGCGGCGGGCAGCGAGGCCTGCCAGGGGCGCGGAGGGCATGGGGCCAACGAGAGCGGGGAGTGGGTGGGTCAGGCGGCCGCCGCAGCGGCGCGCGAGGACAGAGGGTGCAGCGGACCGGGCGCAGGGCAGACTGCTGCGGAGAGCAGGCGCAGGCGCCGCGGGCGGCGGGCGCGCACGAGCAGCGCGGCCGGCGGCGCACCTTGCTGGTGGCGTGCTGCTGCGAGAGGGCGTGGTAGTCGAGCGGGCGGCTCGCGTCCTCGCTGGCGCGCAGCTCCTCGAGCAGCGAGCCGACCGAGGAGCCGGCTGGGATCTCTTTCGCGACCTGCGGGTGGGTGCATGGGGGGAGGGGGTGTGGGGGCCGGGCGAGGGAGGCAAGTCGCGCAGTGGGAAGAAGCGTGGGCGAGTGGGGCGCTGCGGAAGGAGCGCCCCTGGCGGACGCGGGGGTGGGCAGCAGAGCCAGATCGTGCGAGGCGATTGGTGTGCGAGGCGTCCGCCCTTCCTCCCAATCACTCTCCCCATGTTGCGCATGCAGCCGCCACACCTGGCCCATCATCTCAAGCTCTCCCTCTATGTACGCCTCCCGCCCTAGCTCATCCTGCAGGGAGGTGGCGCGGCGGTGCGGGCACGCGCTGGGCTCAACGCCCGGCGCGGGGCGAAGGGCGCAGCGCACACACATCCTCCTCCTCTGCACTGCTGTGCCTGCGAGGCGCCCACGCAGGGGCCCAAGGATCGACCTCCCACATGCCGCTCCTGCCTGGCTCCATGCCCCCCCAGGTGTCTCTGCCTCTGCCTCCGCCCAGCCCCCACCCACACCCTGCCCGACCTGCTGTCGGCTCCCCGCTACACCCCACCCGCGCTTCTGGCCCACCTCCTTGTCGGCCTGGTGGGGGATTTTGAGTTTCTCGGCCAGCTGCTCGGCGGGCGCCTGGCGATAGGGCTCGTCCACCTCGGTGCACTGCGCAGGGCGGCGGGGCGCGGGGTGAGGCAGGGCGCGCTCTGCACACGCTGCCAGGCACGCTGCACACATGCTGCCTTGCAGTCCTGCTCGTGCCCTGCCTGGCTGCCCCGCCTGCGCTGGGTCAAGCTGCCAAGACTTGTCAGGCTACACTGGACGACCACCCAGGCTCGCCTGCCAGCCGTCGTCGATGACCACCCAGCGCGGCGGCGTGCCGCCGCTGCTCAGGCTCTGCACCGCCTCGCTAAGGCCTGAGGCGCTGACCGCCGAGTAGAAGGAGTCCCAGGAGCACCTGCGGGCCGAAGGGGGAGGTGGCCGGGGGAGCGCGCAGGGGCATGGCGTGAGCGACGGTGCGGAGCGGCGTCGGAGTCCGGGGCACCGCGAGGGGAGGTGCGGCGCCCACTCCCCCCAGCAGCGGCCAGCCGGCCACGCGGTTCGCCCACCAGCCAAAGACGTCCAGGTTGGGGGGCAGCTGCTTGTCGCGCAGTGGGCGCGCGCCGCCGCTGCGCGCCGCCGCCTCGGCCACCGCCGCCTCGACGAGCATAAAGGGGTCGCGCCCCGCGGCGACCAGCACCGCCTCCTCAAACTGCTCCGTCGCTATTTCGGCTGCCCCGCTCTCCATGCGCAGCTGCAGCACGTTGCGCGCGTAGTCCGTGGTGCCGCGCCTGCGGCACGGTGGCGAGTGCGCGAGGGCGGGGTCAGGCGGGCAAGGCGGCGAAAGCCGTGAAAACTGATGCCTCCACGCCCCGATTCGCGCAGACTTCCATCTCATTCTGCCGCTCCACTGACAAGGATGGGGCAGGCGACTTTGAGAGCTCGGCTGAGCAGCTTGTGCGCTCGCTCTCGCGCTCGCTCGAAACAGATTTGAAAGGCCGAGCAAGGGGGCGATTAGGGCAGCTGTGCCTGCTCATCGTTCATCGAGCGCGAGCTTAGCAGCTCTCGGGACGCAGGCATGAGCGCCGAGCAGCTGCCGGCAAAACGGCGGAGGGCCAGCCAGCTGGGGCTGGTGGAGTCTCCGCCCGCGCAGGCGGCAGCGCCCGTCCCGCCCGCAGCCGAGCCCGACGACGCCATCGACGAGCCTGGCGGCAGGCCCGACGTGTTTGAGTTCTTCGCGCAGCGTGCCAACAAGCAGCGCGAGCTGGAGGCCGAGGTGCAGCGCCTGAAGCAGCGCGAGGCACAGCTCGCGGCGCGGCTGGCAGACGCGGAGTTGCAGGTCAGCCAGCTGCGTGTTGCTAGCACCAGCGTGGCTGCCAAGCAGGAGGTGCGTGAGGCGCAGCTCGAGCTGCAGCTGCGCGAGCAGCAGGAGGCGCTGCGCAAAGAGGTGGAGCGCGGCGCGACGCTGGCCACCCGCCTGCGGCAGGCGGAGCAGGCGGCCGAGGCCGCGCGCGTGGCGGCGGCGTCATCCGCGCAGGCGCCTGCGCAGGCGGCGTCCGGCGCGGGCGGGGCTGCCCCGGCCGCCGCGCAGCAGCTGCAGCTGCAGGTGACGCAGACGCAGCTGCAGCTGGAGCAGCTGGCGGCCGACCGGGAGGACGAGGCGCGGCGTGCGAGTGCTGCGCTCGAGCTGGAGCGCCAGCGTGGCGAGGCCGAGGCGCAGGCTGCGCGCCTGCTCCAGTCCCAGCTGGAGGAGGCGGTGGCCCTGGCGGAGGGCGCGACGCGGCAGCGTCACGGCCTGGAGAGCCGGGTGGCGGAGCTGGAGGCCGAGGTGGTGCGGGTGCAGGGGCAGCTGGCCGAGGCGCGTGGCAGCGAGGGCGACGCGGTGCTCGTGCGCTCGCTGCGGGAGCAGCTGCGGGAGCACGAGGCGCTGGCGGCCGAGGCGCGGCGGCTCAAGGAGCAGGAGCTGTGAGCTGCGCGCGCTGTCCGGGCCTGTCGCCGGCGCGCGGCGCGTTGCGCCTGCCCGCTCGCGTCCGACCACCCCTTGCCCACGCCACCCCCTGCCTGCCCCTCCCCCCTCGCGCAGCAACGTGCACGTGCTGCGCGAGCAGCTGAAAGCCACCGAGGCGCGGTGCCGGCGGGCCGAGGAGATGCTGCCCGCCGCCGCCGAGCTGCAGGGGCAGGTGGCCGAGCTGGAGGCACAGCTGAGCCGCTGGCGACTCATCTTGGGCGGCACCGCCGACTGCACCAGCCCCGAGGAGGTGCTCCACCTGCTGTCGGGCCTGCAGGCGCGGCAGCTGTTGGCGGCCGCCGCCGCGGGCGAGCGCGCCGACGCCGAGGCCGCGCTGCGCGCCGAGGCGGCCGCCGCGGCCGAGGCGCGCGCCGCGGCCGAGGCGTCGGCCGCCGCCGCGGCGGGCCGCGCCGACGAGGCGACCGCGGGGCGGGCGCGCGCCGAGCGCAAGCTGGCGCTGCTGGCAAAGGAGCGGGATGGGCTCAAGGCCATCCTCGCCTCGTACGACGAGGAGTACCTCAACCAGCAGCAGGGTGAGGCCGAGGCTGAGAGTGAGGCCGAGCTGGTTTCGGCGCCGCGTCGGCAGCAACGAGGGGCGGCATCGAGGGGCGGGAGGCTTCGCGGTGTTGCGACCGCCTCACCCGCTCGCTCCCTCCCGCGCGCCCGCGCCGCGCCAGGCTTGGAGCTCGGCCCCCAGCAGCGGCGCATCGTGGAGCTGGAGGCACAGGTGTCTGCGCTGCACGACCACGTCGCGGCGCTGGAGGGCGACGCGGCGGCGCGCGCGGCCGCCGCCGCCTGCGGCGCCGCGTCGGCAGGCGACGCAGCTGCGCGCGCGGCGGCAGCCGAGGCGCGCGCCGCCGCGCTCGAGGCCGAGGCCGACAACCTGGGCCGCCAGGTGGGCGGCGGTGCATGGCGCGCGCTGGTAGCAGGCGCTGCATGCGCAAGGGGGTTCGCGTGGCCCCCGGCCCCACGCAGGCGCCCCCCCCCCCCCCCCCCACCCCCCACCCCCCACAGGGTGGC
>PCFQ01000058.1:1989274-2004126 GCA_003063905.1 Chlorella sp. A99
GGGCCGCCAGGGGGGGGGCGGGGGATGGCGCGCGCTGGGAGCAGGCGGCTGCATGCGCAAGGGGGTTCGCGGTGGCCCCCCGCCCCCCCCAGGGGCCCCCCCCCCCCCCCCCCACACCCACACCACCACACCCACAGGTGGCGCTGCTCCAGGAGCGGCTGGGCCGCGGCGAGTACAACCCGGCCACCACGCGCGTGCTCCACCTCAAGCACAACCCGGAGACAGAGGTGCAGCGCGAGCTGCGGGACACGCGCGTCGCGGAGCTGGAGGCAGAAAACGGCGCACTGCGCAGCACGCTCGCCGCGCTCGAGGCGGCCGCCGCGGTGCAGCAGCAGGAGCGGCAGGAGGTGCGGGGAGGCCGCGGGGGGGGGGGGGGGGGGGGGCGCGCGGGCCGCGGAGGGTGCAGGGACGGATGGGCCGTTTCTGGTGCAGACCAGGCATGAGCAGAAAGACTGCGATCGCCAGGCATCCCACTCCTCTCACCCCATCCCCACGCCCGCCCTTTCATTGCCCCAGGGCGCGGCGCCCGCGGCGCCCGCCGGCGGCAGCATGCGGCTCGCACAGCTGGAGGGCGAGGCGGCGCTGCTCAGGCGGCGCGTAGCGGAGCTGCAGAAGGGCGCCGAGCGCCTGCAGCAGGTGTTCAACAAGCAGATCACGCTGTTCCGCGAGGCGGTCTTCCTCCTGTTTGGCTACCGCGTCGAGATGGCGACCGACCCCAGCGCCAGGTGCGGCCGTGCGGCCTGGGCCATGGTGCGGGTGTGCGCCGGGCGCCGGGGGCTGCGCGCGCCACCCCCTCGCCACACCTCCGCCCCACCCGCCCGCCCCAACAGGGAGTTCAAGGCCGAGTTTGTGCTCAAGCCGCAGGACGGCGAGGAGGGCGACGCCTCGACGCTCGCTTTTCGGCTGCTGCGCGACGGCCGCATGGTGCTCGTGCCCACGCCCTACTCGAGCTCCAGGCTCGCGCGCGAGGTCGAGACGTTTGTCGAGCGCTTCAAGTCCATCCCCGCCTTCACCGCCAACCTGACCATGGAGCTCTTCCAGAAGCAGACGCAGTGCTAAGTGGCGGCAGCGCGGGACGGGGCCGCCGGCGAGGCACCCGGCAATGCCACCCTGTTTGGTGGTGTGGTCCAGCTAGGCCAGAGCTGGCCGCGCGCTCCAGCGGCAACCTTGGCGGCGCTTTCGCCGGTTGGCTTGTAACGCGGCAAGCACGAGTGCAGAGACCCGGCTGTGCCTGGAACTTCCCTCGCTGCCCAAGCCAGAGATGGGGAGGGGGCTGCGTGCTCACCGTGGCGGGCGCAGCGTGCCGCGGAAGGCGGTCTGGTCGATGAGGGGAAGGATGATGGCGTAGGTGCCGTCGTCCAGCTCCAGCAGCAAAAACTGCACGGCGGGTTGTGTGTGGGGCACACAGTGTCGGTGTGCGGGCACACACGCAGCACATGTGCGCCGCATAGGGACCTGCTACCTCCCCTGCGTGTGCGGCGCATAGGGAGCTGCGACCTGTGTGGCTGCCTCTGACCTTCCCCCAGCTGGCCTTCTCCCAGCTGTTGCTGCCGGCGGGCTGCAACCTCCCAATTTGCTGCTGCCGGGCACCAGGCACGCGCGGCACTCCCGGCCGCTGCAACGCCTCGTCTCGCGGCGGCCGTCGGCGCCGCGCGCACCTGCGTCTCTGGCGGCAACTCCCGCGCGGTGGCGCCCCACTCGGGCGTCATCCACCACAGCTTGTTGCGCGCGCAGGCGAGCCAGCGCTTGCATCGGAGCGCGCCGAGCGAAAAGTCGTGCAGGCTGGTGGGGCCGTCGGGCGCCTCGAGGCTGAGCGTCAGCAGGTCCCCGCTGCATGCTTGCGTCGCCGCAGGCGTGACGTCTGCCAGCACGACTGTCCCGTCGCCCACCACCACGGCGCCACCCTCCAGCCCGATGGGCAGCAGGCTGTGCCGCCGCTGCTGCTCCAGTGCACGCTCTAGGGAGAGGCTGCTGCCGCCGGGCAGCGCCGCTGTGAAGCCGACGAGCGGCACCCCCATGTCAACTTCTGGCTGCAGCACGCTCGTGCAGCGCAGCGTGCGGTGCGCCGCCCTCGCGGCCCCGCGCCCCGGCGGTGGCGCCGCTGGCCTGAGCGGTCCTAGACGAGGCTGCCTGCGAGCGCTGAGCAGCCTGCGAACGGGCGCGGGGGCCCCGGGCGGGCGGGCGAGGCTGAGTCTGGCGCTCGCGCGCAGGTGTCGTGAGCGCAGATCGGGTGTATGCCAGGTGCCGGGCGCCGTCGCAGCGGCAGAGGCCTCGCCTGCAGCGAATGGGATGCCCTCCTCGTGCCAGCAGAGCGCGCGTCTCGGCAAGGGCTCTGGAGGTCGTAGCCAGCATCTACAGCGTCATTCGTTAGAGAGAATGGCTGCGCCTCTCTGGGGGTGTGGGGAGTGGGGTGTGGGAGCGTGGCAGCTGCTAGAGACCGGGACAGGGCTCTTGACAGTGGAATGGTAGTCGTGTATAGAGTTCGTCGCCGTTCATTGGGGGGCCAGCTGGCAGAACAGCGGCAGGTGGCCGGGGCCCCCCGGGGGCTTCTCCTCCCTCTTTGCTGCGCGATTCCGACATCCCTGCAGTCTCTCTTTCCCTTTCTCGGAGGTTTCGTCGACATATTTGAGGCGAGCTCGCCAGTTCGCAATCTGTGTAGCGATCCAATGCAGGAAGAGATGCCGTCGATCCGATAGCAACACGCCCCGGTCGCTGGCTGGAGGCCACTGGAAATGGGCGCGCTGGCCTACCGCGAAACAGGATGGTGCGTGATTGGATGCGCGCAGGAGCGGCGCCGAGACGATATGAAGGCATAATTTGATTGATTGATAGCCGGCCCGCCGCCCGCCGTCTCGCTGCTCTCGTCCGCCCGCCAACGGTCTCCCGCCACCCGCCCCCGCAGGCTGCAGGAGGGGCACAAGGCGCCGGTGTACGCAGCGGCCTTCAACCACCTCTCCCCCCACCTTGGGGACCTACTGGCCACGGTCGGGGCCAACCGAGTGCGCGGCAGGCGCCACCGCTGCTTGCCGCTGCCTGCAATGTCGCCGCTGGGGCCCACCCTGCGGTGCACATTTGGCGGCGGCGGTCCCCTGGGCGCAGGCCACCGTCTACCAGTGTTACCCCGGCGGCGAGATGGAGGTGGTTCAGGCCTTTGTGGACGTCAGCGTGAGGCATTGCTGGCCGCTGCACGAGGGGCGGAGTGATTGGCGCAGGGTGGTGCGCGCGGGACTGCGCCCCGCCTGGCCCTGTGCGAACTCCCAGCTTCCCCCTGCACCTGCGTGCAGCCAGAGGAAGAGTACTATGCCTGCGCGTGGTCGGTGGACGCCCGCACGGGCGCGCCGCTGCTGCTGGTCGGCGGGCGCAACGGCCTGCTGCAGGTGGGGCGCGCGCGCAGGGCAGCCGCGTTGCGCACCGCGCGCGGCGCCGGCCCTTGCCGCGCCCCCCCTCCCGCCCCGGCCCCGTGGCCCCTGCTGAGGCCGGCCTGCGCCCGCCAAGCAGGTGATCAACTGCGCGACGGGGGTGCTGGAGACGACGCTGGAGGGGCACGGCAAGGACCTGCACGACATTGCGGTGCACCCTACGCGGCCGCAGCTGGTGGCCACGGCGAGCAAGGACCAGAGCCTGCGCCTGTGGTGCGCGCGGGGCGGCGCGAGGGCGGGCCGGCTCCACTGTGCTGGTCGGGCTTGGCGGCTGCCCCACACGGCCGAGCACATGCCGCGCCGGTCTGTGTCCCCAGGCAGGCTCCCTCCGCGCGCCGCCTCCGTAGGAACCTGGGCACGCGCGTGTGCGTGCTGGTGATGGCGGGCGAGGGCGGGCACCACAACGACGTGCTGAGCGTAGACTGGAAGCCGTCGGGCGACGGCAGCGGCATGGTGCTCGTGTCGGCGGGGATGGACAGCTACATCAAGGCAAGAGGGCGAGGAACAAGAGGAGGCGAAAGGTGGAGTTTAATGCAAGAAGGCATCGCGCAAGAGCAGAGCAGCGGCTCCCCCGCTCAAGCGCTGAGGGGCGCACCCCGCATCGGCCGCACGCGCTGCGTGCGCTGCGTCGGCTGCGAGCCGCTCGCTGTGTCCTCCCCGCGCCGTGCTGTGGCCCATGGCCGCCGGCCCTCCCGCGCCCCATACCACCCATCGCCATCACCGCCCCACTCGCACACCCGCACTCACACTCGCGCAATGCAAATACCTTGCCAACACTCGCGCAATGCAAACGCCTTGCAAACACTCGCGCAATGCAAATGCCTTGCCAGATCTGGGACCTGGAGAGGTATGGCGAGACCATCGCGGCCAGCATGGCGTGGAGGCCGTGCGGGCGCGCCTTCCCCACCCGCCATGTCGGCAGGCCCTCCTTCTCCACGCAGGTGCGCCGGCTGCCTCGGCAGGGGGCAGCACGAGTGCCGGGTGCCGCGCGCGCACCGCCGCCCGCCCGCTGGCGCAGCGCGGGCAGCGCAGGGTCCGCTCCCCGCCCCCCATCGGAGGGCCCGCGCTTGCCTCTCCCCCCGTTTCTCAATGTCCTTCTCGTACCCCCCTCCCCCCCCCTCCCCCCCCCCCCCTAACCACCCCCACCACCCCCACCGCCCCAGCGCGTGCACTTCAACTACGTCGACTGTGTGCGCTGGCTGGGCGGCCACCTGGTGTCCAAGTCGACCGACGACCGCCTGATCGTGTGGGCCCCGGACCCCGCGCCCGGCAGGCCCACCCCCGACGCCGACGTCGCGTTTGTGCAGGCGAGGGGGGCCGGGTTGCGCGCTGTTGCGCTGCTGCGCACTCGAGGGACAGCGCCCTCGAGAGGACCCTAGACAGCGCCTCTGGAGGAAAGGCGCGCGCTCCGACGCCCACAGCTCCTCACTCTCTGGCCCCGCCAAGCTCAACTCGCCGGCCGTGCTGCCCCGCCCCCGCCCGCGCAGGAGCTGCAGCTGGAGGGGTGCAAGAGCGTGTGGTGGGTGCGCTTCTCGCTCAACTACTGGTGCAGCGTGCTGGCGGTGGGCACCAGCACCGGCCGCGTGCTGGTGTTTGACCCGCGTGCGCAGCGGCCGGCGCCGGCGGCGCGCCTCGTGCCGCGCCGCGCGGCCGGCGCCGGCAAACAGGAGCGCGTGGCGCCGCTGGTGCGCCAGGCGGCGGTCAGCTACGACGGCGGTGTGATTGTGAGCTGCCACGACGACGGCAGCCTGACGCGGTGCGCGGGGGAGGGGGAGGGGCCAGCGCTGCATGGGCCCTGTTGGCTCTCAGGCGCGTGTGGGAGGGAGGGTAGCCCGGTCGCACCGTCTGCGGCCTGCATGGGAGGGGGGCGCTCCCGCCATGGGGGCTGCTGCGTCGCGCACGCATTCGTGTCCATCCGCCACCTGCAGGTATGATCGAATAGACAAGGCGGCGGGCGCCACCGACTCCTCGGACGCCCTCGGCAGCAGCTGGCAGCAGCGAGGCAGCAGCACTGACAGCGACGGCGATGAGGATGGCTAGGTTGGGGTAGCTGTAACAAGAGCGCAGCGTGCACCACGCACGTCGGCGCGCGCCAGGCACGCTGTGCCGCGGCGGGCGGATGCAGATGCAGGGTGGTCCGCCAAACCACATGCAAATCCTGATGCCTCGGACGCCTCTCGCTGTTGCAACGCGTGCTCGCTAGGCCATTCCCCTAGCACGCAAAGCCCGACCACGCGATGGAGGGCCCCACATCACTGGCTGCACAGCTGGCCTGCCCCCCAGAGGCTGCTTGGGCGCTGTGCAAGTCGCAGGGCGAGGTGGGCGAAGTCTTAATCAAAACCGCTTTCGCGCTGCCCCCCAATGGCGCTCTTCAATGCCCAATCAGTCGCGTGTGCTGCAGGCAGAGGCCATGCTCGACATTGCAGCCCGCGGCGCGCACCTGGAGGAGCTGCTCCGCCTGGCGGCGGCGCACGCTGCCTGCGGCGACCTCTCCTCCCTCCAGCAGCTCTGCGCCTCGGTGCTCGACACCCGCAACTCAGCCCTGGCTCCCATGGTGCCCCTGGTGGCCCAGACAGTGGCCTCCTTCCGCCGCGCGGAGGAGGCGCTGCAGGCGCAGCTGGGCGAGGCGTGCCGGCGCCTCGAAGCAGCAGGTGCGGCGCTGGCGCGTCACGCAGAGGTGAATGCGGCTGTCGCGCGTGACCTGGCCACGCAGGCGCAGTGCTTGGAGCTTGCCCTGGAGCGGCAGCTCCTCGCATCCCTGCAGCAGGAGCTGGCGAGCAGGGCCACGTGCATTGCGGCCGCGCCGGCGCAGTCGACGTTGGGCTCGTTTGAGCAGGTGTGGCAGCATCTCAGGGGCGAGGCCAGCGCGGCGCTGCAGCACCTCGAACAGCAGCGCGAGCGCCAGCAGCAACAGGAGCAGCAGCAGCAGCAGCAGCAGCAGCAGCGGGAGCAGCCGCTGAGCTGCGACGCAGCACGGCCGTCTGCGCTGACGGCACCCCCGCAGCAGCAGGGCGCCGGGCAGCAGCAGGAGCTGGCAGCGGCGCTGGCCACGCCCGACGTCCGCAGCCTGGCCCAGAGCCTGCAGCTGGTGGCGCTGCAGCTGCAGCAGCTGCTCCAACAGCAACAGCAGCAGCAGCAGCAGCAGCAGCAACAGCAGCAGCAGCTGCAGCAGGTCCCCTTCCTTCCGGCCCTGCTGCCGGGCTTGCTGCAGTCGCTGGCAGGGCCCTTGCTGCCCCAGCAGAAACAGCTGGCAGGCCAGGCTCCCAGTCTGCCGGCGCTGGCCCTCGCTGGCGTGCCAGCCAAGTTCACAGAGCTCCCGCCCTCGCCGCTGCAGCCCCCTGGGGCCGATGGGATCGCGGCGCAGGCAGGCGCTGGCGCCGCGGCACTGGGGGCTGCGCCGGCGGCAGCGCCACGTGAAGCGCCTGCGCCTGTGGCACCATCAGCAGCAGGTGCTGCAGCCCCAGCAGCAGCATTAGAGCGGGGAGTGCCTCGTGAAGCTCAGGGCAGCCCAGCACTGCACGGTCTCGCTTCCGGCCTGGCACCGCCACCCGCTGGGGCCCAGGCACGCAGCCTGCAGCGACAGCAGCAGCAGCACGGAGTCAGCCTCTGCCACGCCGCAGTGCAGACCGCCGAGCCGCGCGGCGATGCAGCCGCCCGGGTCGGGCCTGCAGCTGCCGGGACGGGCCCGCCGCAGCCAGAGGCGGGCCCCGCGGCGCAGGCTGCACCGCTCCGGCCGCAGCACAGGGAGCTGCGGGGGGACGCGGCGCCGAGCACCAGCAGTGATGACCCTCTGCCAGCAGGAGCAGGGGGCGCGCTGCCGAGCCCCCAGCGCACGACCGCAGCAGCAGCCGCAGCCGCGGCTGCAGCGCCGGCGGATGCTGCAGGCGGCCCAGCCGAGGAGAGGGAGCGCAGCGGGGCGCAGCAGCAGCAGCAGCGACAGGGAGAGCGGGAGGGTCAGGCAGGCTTGTCGGTGGCGAGGCCGCCCAGCCGCCCCGCACCGGCGTTCGCTTTCCCCGTGCCCCACGAAGGCTCCGAGGGGGCCGCTCTCACGCCCGCCCTGCCGCCTCCGTCTCAGCCAGAGCTGCTGGCAGCTGCGCGTGCAGCGGCGGGCGAGCCCGGCAAGGCATCGCCAGCGGACGCGGGCGCGTCGGCGGCCCAGGCGACAGCCGCGGCAGAGGTGCTTGCAGCCAACAAGGAGAACCTGACTGCCAGCATGAGCAACAGCCAAGACCAGCTGCTGCTGGCGCAGCCGCCGGCGGCCGCGCCGGACGCCGCGCACGAGCCGAGCAGCAGCGGCGGGCGGCACCAGGAGGCGACGCTGGCTGGGCCAACAGTCGACGTGGCGTCCACTGCGGCGCAGGGCCAGCCGCAGCTGGGAGACGCGGAGGCCGCACGTGGGGCGGCCGGCGGCGGCGCGGGGGGCGAGGGCGTGGGCCCGGCGGGAGACCTGCCGGGCACGCAGCCGCTGCCCTCGCCGCCCGGCTCGCAGCTGCAGCTGCCGGGAGGCGCCCCGACCGGCACGCAAGGCGCGCGGGTGCTCGCCTGCTGGCTCGTGCGCGTGCGCGCTGGTGCTGTGCTCGCGCTGGCAACGAGCGCCCGCGCCCCTCCTCCTCTCGCCCACTCATGCTCCCTGGGTGACGGCGTGCTCTTGTTGTTGCCGCTGGTGTGATGCAGGGCCCGTGATCAACAGCACGCCCGCAGGCCCCCCTGCTGTCCTGCTTGACAGCCAGCGCGACTCCACCTCGCCCAAGGCCAAGGCGGCAGCCGCCGCAGCGGCCGCCGGCAGAGGCCCTGCCGCGCATGCGGCCGCGGCGCCGCCCGCGCCAGCCCCCGGCAAGTCCCGCGGCAGCAGCAAGGGCAGCGGCGTGGTGGCCGTGGCGCTGCCACTGACGCAGCTGCACTCCAGCTCAATGGGGTTGGGCCTGCTGGCCGAGGCGCAGCCAATGGTGCTTGGCCTCCCCGCCGATGCGGCCCTGGCCGCAGCCGTCCGGGCGGGCGACGGCAGCGGTGCGAGCGCGGCGGCGGCAGCTGCTGCAGCTGCACGCAAGCGTCCGCTGTCGCAGGACACTGGCGGCGGCGGCGGGCCCAGCAGCGGCGGTCTGCCGGGCGAGCAGCCGCAGTACAAGAAGACGCGGTTCGCTCGCGAGTCGCAGGAGCGGGGGCCGCCCTCACAGACCACGGCAGAGGCAGACGCGGCGGCGGCGGCACAGCCGTGTGCGCTGGCAGCAGAGGCGGCTGTGGAGGAGGGAGGGCTGGACAGCGAGCCCCTGCTCACGCAGGATGCAGGCGCGCCAGAGCTGCCGCCGCCGCCAGAGCTGGGTTCGGAGCCGCAGACGACAGGGCTCCCACCCGGCCCCTCGTCCACCGACGCCGACACGCCGTCCATCCTGTGCGCGCAAGCGACCGGGCTGCAGCTGCCGCGCGCCACGGCGGAGCTCGTGCTGCGCGCCGCGGCACCGAGCGGCAGCGGCGGCAGCAGGGGTGCGGGCGCGGGGCCCGTTGAGCCGCCGTCGGCCTGGCCGTCGGGCCCCGCCTCCCGGTTTGCGGGCGCCGCCAAGGGCGCGACTCCGCGCTTCATCTACCCCCTGAGCGGTGACGGCGCCAGCCCGCTGTTTGCCAGCGGCGCGACTCCCTCTGCAGCGGCGGCCGCGGGGAGCCAGCCTCCCAGCGGACAGCGGCATGCGCAGCACCGCCTGGCGCGCTCCGGCTCCCCGCCTGACCAATAGCTATTTGTTGACCAGTTGGTCTGTTGACGATTTAAGCTCCTAGATGCCATGCGTCGACAGGGCGTGCAGGCGGGTTGGGAGCCGAGAGGCGGAGGTACAAGCTTGCTATCATCTGGCAAATGGCATGTAGGCCTGCCTCCCGCCCTCCCTCCTGCTGCCCTGAGAGCGCCGCGTCGAAGCTTCAAAATGTTCCTGCCCGCCTCTATATCGAGAACTAGAGGTATACCTCGGTATCCTGCCCGCGGAGGCCGTGGCGCCGCCAGGCTGGCAGGCGGCGCTGCCTGTCCTGTGGAGCCCGCTGGTGCCCGGCGCCGACGGGCACCCCTACCTGGCAGCCACGCACGGCGAGCTGCGCGACTATGGCGTGCGCACGCTGGCCGACCTGCTGGCCTTTTACAGGCAGGTGTACGCGCTGCCGGGCGCGCCCGGCGGGCCGCCGGGCGGGCGGGACGCCTGGCGCGGGGCGGCCGAGCCGCTGCTGGGCTACCCCAAGGCCATGGGCTTCTTCGGCGCCGCGAGCCCTGGAGGGAGGCGCTGGCGTGGCTGGACACGGCGGTGGTCAACCTGCCGCCAGACATTCTGGCCGCAGCTCAGGACGCGGTCCCGGCGGCACTGCCGGGGGCCGCCGAGGTGGAAGCTTTCCTGGCGCACCGGCTGGGGTGGATGCGTGGCGGGCAGCCCGTCCCCCTCAGCGGCTACCGCGTGCGCCATGGCACCGCCATGCTGCTTGCGCCGGCGGAGGCGGAGCGGCGCGCCAAGATGGCCAGCCTCGTGACGCTGGCGCTGGCGGAGGCGCCGGTGGCCGAGCCGCCGCCTGGGGAGGTCGAGGCCGGGCTGGCCTCCCTCTTCGGGCTGCTGGGCCAGGCCTGGCGCGTGCGCTGGGACAACCACTACAAGGAGACGCTGTGGCACCTGGCGCTCAACGGGCTGCCCGTGGCGGNAGTGGGCCCCCCGCCGGACAGCCGTTTGGTCATGCCCCCTTGTGGCCTGGTCCCTCTGCAGACCTTTTACGCCGACGACTGCCGCTTCGGCGCGGAGCCCGCATGGCCCGCCGCCCTGCGTTCGCGAATCCCCTGCTCAATCTCCCTGCTCCCCCGCCATTTGGGGCGGTGTCGGTGGTTCCGCCCGCCCCTGCCCTGCCGTCTGGTTTCCAGATCCGCTCCATGCGGAGCATTATTTTTCTCGGCGTCGTAGGCCCCCCGGCGCGGGCGATGGATGTGCTTGTGGCTCTGCATGTAAACCCCTCAGTCAGCCCGCCTCCAGACCTGCATCGACCCAGATTTCGAAACGAGTGCACACTCCTAGCAAAAGCAAAGGAGCACGCCAGTGGGTTGCAGAAGCCGACAGGCAGCTCGCTCGACAGCTCGGCACTCGGAAAATGGCAACGTCGCGCTTCCTTTGCTGCCTGGCGCTGCTCCTGGTCGCGCAGGCATGCATGTGACGCTTGTGGCTGCCAGCAGTGTTGTGGCAGCCTGTGTCTGTTTGCCGCCCGGCCGTGCTGGCCTGCTCTGGTCTGGTCTTGGCACCAGCCGTGCGCCCCTCTGGGGACATGGCCCCAGCCCCCAGCGCGACCCTTCAAGTGCTCACCCCACGTGTCGCTGCTTCACGCCCTCCCTGCAGGCCGCCGCTGTGCCCGCGCCCGCCCCCGTGCCCGCGCTCGCGCCCGGCCCCGCCACCCGCGCGGCGCCCGCGCCGGCGCCATCGGCGGCCGACTTCCCGCAGACCTGCGCGGAAGTGACCTCCCAGAAGGGGAAAAACTACACTCAGGTGGCGAGATCGGACGCGAGCCAGTGCTGCCCTAGTGCCAGCACCGGCGCTGGGGCGTCGGGTGGACGGAACACGGAAAGCTACTCGAGCTACACCTATTCATCCAGCACCGATGTCATCACGCTCCTCAACGGCGTCGTCTGCTGCTACTGCGACATCAAGGTGGCGGGCGTGCCGGCGCCCAAGGTGTCGGGCAGCTATACCAGCGGCGCGGCGGCCGCGGGCGGCGGGCCCAAGGCCACACAGGTGAAGAAGTGGGAGACAGGTTCCAGGAACAGCAGGGGACAGGGCCGGGGAGCATGTGCCGGGAAACTCCCACTCGTGTCCAGTGTATCAAAATTTTGCGCCTCCTGAGCCCCCCCCCGGGCCTGCTCTGTCCCATGCCGTACGGGCGGCGCTGGCGGCGCTGGCGGCGCTGGCGGCGATTGCGATTGCCATGCTGTAACCTGATTTGACTGCCCCACCAAGTGCCGGCCCACCAAGTAGTGGCTGGCCTTTGCATCCCACCAGAAACCGATGCCCAGCAAAGCACGCGCAGCAGCACGTTTGGGGGCGTTCCGGGTATGTTCCGATAAGCCTCTGTCGGATGAAGCCTCCTGCCTCCTTCCTACTCGAAACATCGCGATCGTGCCAGAATGCAGCGAAAAGCAAGGTCCCAGCCTGGCCTGGTGGTGGCCGCCTGCCGCCACCTGCACCGCCCCCTGGGGCGCCCCTTTCGCGTTCGAGAGAGGGGTCAATGAGAACTAGCGCTCAACTCAAGCGGGCGCCAGGACGGCTGCCTACTTGTATTTAAGCTCTGAGAGCCTCTGTGGGCAACGAGGAGTGGCGGGAGGGCTCGGGGATCTCCCTCGAGTTGAGCGCCGGTTCTCATTGACCCCTCTCAGGGGAGACTCATGAGTCTCCCCTCCACCCATCCGACACCCCCGGCTCCCCTTGGTGTTGCTTCAAATATTGTATCCCACTGGGGCAGGGCAGACCTTTTCGCACGCCAGCTTGAGTCATTGCGACGGGGTTGGGTGCGGCGGATACGGCGGGAGGGCGGGGCGGGAGGGCGGTGGCACACGGCAGCTGTAGCACTTCTTCTCGTTTGAAGTGTCTACCAGGCGCAGCTCGGCGAGGCGCTCAGGGATGCCTGGGATGCTTGTCCATGTGTGCACGCTGCATTCTGCCTGCCAGTGGGGCGGGGGCAGCGGGACTGCAGCTGGATGGAGCTGGATGTGAGCGCCTGATTTTCGCGTCCAAGACCGCTGAGAAGAGTCTGCGAGGCGCGGAGAAGGCATAACCCTCGCGTGAAACGCAACGTGACTTGGGGCCGCCGTCAATCGCGATCCCAGCTACAAGACCCTACCTATCACATTGCCTTCCTCGTTAAATACATTCCCAGTGCGCAGAAAAGGCGGTTGGGAGGCTGTGGAGCCCGGCATCGGTCTCCAGCTCTCGAAATGCCCTGCCAACTCTGTAGGGTCTCCGATCGCACGGCCTGCAGCTCTGGGACTGTCGGCGGCCGTAGCATGGCCAGCCTCCTGTCGGCCCTGCCCCGAGCGGGCGTGCGGGTGGCCATCCCCCACCTCGCGCGTCATCTGCGCGCTGCGCAGCCCGTGACGGCACTGGCGCAGCCCAGCCGCAAGATCAAGACGAGTGCCGCCGCCCCAGAGGCTCCTGCAGCCCCCCTCCAGCCGTCCACCGCCGAGGTGCAGGGCTCCTTTGCCTCTGCCGCCGCTGCTGGCATTCCCTACCAGGAGCTGAGCATTGGTGAGGGGCCTGCAAGGGGGTGGCAGGGCCTGCCGTGCGCGCCGCCGAGCGCGCCGCCCGCCCGCAAGGGCGCATTGATACCGGATCACGTGGCTGGTGCCTGGCCCCTTTGGCCACGCCACCTGGGGGCATGCCCCGCGCCGCCGCGCCGTGCTCGGGCCCATTGCCCTCTGCACTCGCCGCCTCGCCCACGCCCGCGCCCGCGCTCGCCAGCTCGCTGCCGCGCGCTCCCACCGCTCAGCAGCGCCCAACTCCCGCCCGCGCCCGCCCCGCGCCGCACCCACCAGGCGTGCCCCGCGAGACCTATGAGAATGAGCGGCGCGTGGCGCTCACGCCCGCGGGCGCGGCCTCCCTGCTCAAGGCCGGCTTCAAGCAGGTGCGGGCGATGGCACAGCAGCAGCGGGCGGACGAAATGGTTGGGACGCCGATAAAACGAAAATTGATCATCGGGACGGGATGGGTGCCGCCCGCGCTACGCCGCGCGAGCGCATCGCCCATCCCGTCCCGCACCAGGCGCGGTGGCCGCCCAGGCCTGTGCGGCGTGCGCTGCGCCGCGCTCGCCGTTGCCGACCTCCGCCCCTTGCGCGCCACCGCGTCCCGCCGCACTTCCGCGCAGGTGGTGGTGGAGAGCGGCGCCGGCGCGGCCGCCAACTTCTCGGACGAGGAATACAAGGCCGCGGGCGCGACCATCGCAGACACCAAGTCGGCGTTCGGCCAGGCGCGCGGCGGGCGCGGCACGTCGCTGCCGCACCGCGCCGGCCCGCGGCCTCCCGGCCCCGCGCTGCGGGCGCCGCGCGCTCACGCTCGCGCGTCCTCAGCATTCCCTCCCCCCCACCACCCCACCCACCCACCACACCCACCACCACCACCCACACACACACCACCACACTCACCCCCACCCGCGGCGGCCGCAGGACATCGTGCTCAAGGTGCGGCCGCCGAGCCTGGACAAGGAGGCTGGCCTCTTCCGGGAGGGCTCCCGCCTCGTCTCCTTCCTCTACCCCGCCCAGAACAAGGAGCTCGTCGACGCCCTGGCTGCCAAGAAGATGACCGTCATCGGTGGGCGCGCGGGGAGGGGGGCCGAGCGCGGGCGGGAAGACGCGCGCGGGGCACGCGAGCCGCGGGGGCGGGCCGTGAGCCTGGTGGTGGTGGGGTGGGGTGGGGTGGGGGTGGGGGGGGCTGGCACGTCGGCGCAGGGATGAGCGCGAGGATGCGGCGGCGCAGCAGGAGGGCCGCAGAGGACGAGACACAGCGGGGCAGGGGGAGTGGCAGCCAGGCGGCGGGCCGGCGCGGGACGATGGGGTGGCAGATGCGCAAACGCGCTGTGTGCCAGGCGACGCAGCGTGGCAGGTGGCCCCCCTGCGCCGGGCGCCGTTCTCCCTTGCCATCCTCCTGCTGCCCTGGCCCCCTTCCTGCCCGCTTCCTTTCTTCTCCACACCCTTGCCTTGTCTCCTCCCCCTCCTTCCCCTCCCCTCCCCAGGCATGGACTGCATCCCCCGCACCATCAGCCGCGCGCAGACCTTTGACGCGCTTTCCTCCATGGCCAACATCGCCGGCTACCGCGCGGTCGTGGAGGCGGCCCAGCACTTTGGCCGCTTCTTCACCGGGCAGATCACCGCCGCCGGGCGCGTGCCCCCCGCCAAGGCGCGCCGCCCGCCCCGCCGCCCCGCGCCGCGCGTGCCCTGCGCGCGCCACAGGGCCTGCGCCCCGGGGCGCGGCCTGCGCCTCCTGCGGCGCCCGCCGGCGCCCCTGGCCGCGCGCACGACGCGCGCACCCGGCGCCGCCTCGCCTCTGCCGCTCGTCGTGTCGCCGCGCCGCTTTCCAACCATGTCCTCCCCCGTGCGCTTCGATTCTGTGCGCAGGTGCTGGTGATCGGCGGCGGCGTGGCGGGCCTGGCGGCCATCGGCACGGCCAAGAACATGGGCGCGATCGTGCGCGTGTTCGACACGCGCGCGGCCGTGGCGGAGCAGGTGTGTGGGGCAGGCGAGCCGGGCGCGGGCGCGCGGGTCGGGTGCTCGCGGCGGGGGCCGGCGGCGCCGGCGCTGCTCTGCCCCCCCCAGAGACCTCTGCTCTTCGTTCCTCACCTCTGCCCCCCTTGCCTCGTCGTGCCTCCCCTCGCTGCCTCCTTTCCATCACCCACCCGCCCGCCGCCCGCCGCCCCCCCCCCCCCCCCCCCCCAGCCCCCCCC
>PCFQ01000058.1:2007726-2053748 GCA_003063905.1 Chlorella sp. A99
CCCCACCACACCACACCACACACACACACACAAACAAAACAGCCTCCGCGCCGCTCAACATCCCCGGCAAGAACATCATCAACCTCTCGCTGCTGGGCGGCTGCGTCGCCGGCGCCGCCGCCTTCATGACCACGGGCGACCCCGCCACCGGCGTCGCCGCGCTGCTTGGCACCTCCGCCGCCGCCGGCGTGCTCGGCGCGCACATGACCGCCTCCATCGGCGGCGCCGACATGCCCGTCGTTATCACGCTGCTCAACAGCTACAGGCGCGCTCTCCACCGCGCGCGCGGAGGGGGGCTGTGTCGCGCACGCGCGGAGGGGCCGCGTGGGAGCGGCGCACGCGCGCGGCGGAGAGCGCGCGGCGCGAGCTCGGGCGGTCGCTCGCCCCGCCCCGCCGCCTCCCCGCCCTTCCCCGCCGCCCACCCTCGCGCCCGCCCTCGCCCGCCCCCGCTCCCTCCGCGCCCCTCCCCTCCCCGCAGCGGCTACGCGCTCTGCGCGGAGGGCTTCATGCTGGGCAACGACCTGCTGACGACCGTGGGCGCGCTCATCGGCTCCTCGGGCGCCATCCTCTCCTTCATCATGTGCCGCGCCATGAACCGCAGCCTGGCCAACGTCATCCTCGGCGGCTACGGCTCCGGCCCCACCGGGCCCGCCGCGGCGATCGAGGGCACGCACACGGTGGGCGGGCGCCGCGCACCTCCCCCCCAGCTGCGCGCCTCCCGCCCGGCCGCGCGCCTCCCGCCCCGGGCGCACGCCCTCTCCAGCTCCGGCTCCGGCCCCCACGCCCCCCCACCCCCCACCCCCCACCCCCCCCGCGTGCGCGCAGGAGGTGGACGTCGCGGGCGCGGCCGAGGCGCTGGCCGGCGCCAAGTCTGTGCTCATCGTCCCCGGCTACGGCCTCGCCGTCGCCAACGCCCAGTACTCGATCGCCGACCTCGTCAAGGGCTTGCGCTCCAAGGGCATCGATGTCAAGTGAGGCCGGGCGCGCGGCGGCGGGGGTTGAGCGGGGAGGGAGGAGCGATCGGCGCGTGGGGAGGGGAGGGGAAGGAGGAGTGGGGAAGCGGGGCGGGCCGGGCCGCGGCGGCGGGGCGGCGGGGGCGGGGGCGGGGGCGGGGGCGAAGCGGGGGCGGAGGCGGCGCCCGACCCCCCGCCCCGCCGCGCCCTCCCGCCCTCCCCCCAGGTTTGGCATCCACCCCGTGGCCGGCCGCATGCCCGGCCAGCTCAACGTGCTGCTCGCTGAGGCGGGCGTGCCCTACGGTGCGCGCGGCGGGGGCGCTCGGGGGGCGACGCTCCTGCGCAGATGGCGGCCGTGCCAGTTGCTTCCGGGCCCTGCGCACGCGGCCGTCTTGCCGCCGCCGTCCTTGGCTCCCCCTCGCCACCTTCCACCCCCAATCGCACCGCGCCCCTCTACTGCCCCCACACAACCCTCCCTCGCCGCACCACGCCCTCCCCCCACGCGCGCGCACACAGTCCCCCCCTCACCCGCCCACCCACCCTCGCGCGCGCACACAGTCCCCCCCTCACACACACACCACCCACCCACCCTCGCGCGCGCGCCCCCCCGTCTGCGCAGACATCGTGGAGGAGATGGACGAGATCAACCCCCACATCGAGGGCTTCGACCTCTCTCTCATCATCGGCGCCAACGACACCGTCAACTCGGCCGCCGTGGATGTGCGCGGCGGGGGCGGGGGCGGCGCTCGTCCGCGCGGCCGGCGCCGGCGCGCTCGGGGGCCGGCGCCGCGCCGCCGCCCCTCGCGCCGCCGCGCGCCGCCGCTGCGCCCACGCGCCCCGCGCCCCCCCCGCCCCCGCCCCCGCCCCCGCGAAGGACCCCAACTCCATTATCGCGGGCATGCCGGTGATCGAGGTGTGGAAGAGCAAGAGCGTCATCGTGATGAAGCGCACGATGGGCGTGGGCTACGCGGGCGCCGACAACCCCGTCTTCTACAAGCCAAACACCCAGGCGAGGGGCAGGGGGGGTCCGCAGGGGGCGGCCGCGGCGGGGGCGGGGGAGGGACGGGAGGGAGGGAGGCGGTGTCTGTCTGCCGGGGAGGTGCGTCGCCCCGCCGTGCGTGGGCGCCCTCCCACCCCCCACCCCCCACCCCCACCCCACACACACCCCACACACACCGCCCCCACCGCCCCCCGCAGATGCTGCTGGGCGACGCCAAGGAGATGGTCGACAAGCTGAAGGCCCGCTGTTTCGAGGTGCGGAGGGGGGAATGTCAAGGGGGAAACAGGGGGGGAGGAAACGGTGGGTGGAAAGCGGGAACGGGGGAGCAGGAAGCAGGGGGAGCACGCTCGAAGGCTGCCCTGCTCCTGGCTGCGCCTTGGCCGGCTGCGACGCCGGCCGCCGCCCTGACGCCGCCGCACGCGTGGCAACCCCCGCCCCCCGCCGCAGGTGCTGGGCCTGTGAGCAGAGGCGCCTGTGAGCAGAGGCAGGAGCGGCGGCGCGGCGCCCCCCGTGCGCCTCCGGGCGGCACCCAGGACCCCTGGCCTTCCCTGAGAGCGAGCCTTTCCACCTTTCCTCCCCCAACCCGGTTTTGATGGTTTTGATGTCCCCCCTCGAAACACGACCCCCGCGTGTGCCGCGCCCCCGGCGCCGGCACGGTGGTCGCCGCAATTGATCTACGTCCGTTTGATTCGCCTTTTTGTTACCCGCCGTCTTATTAGACCCCGACACCGTTTTTGCCCCTGGGCCGCGGAAGTCTAAATTTTAGCGTTGTGCGTCGCTCTGTGCCACAACAAACGTGTGTGTCAGACCACGAGGATCGCCCGTCGCGCCAGCGCACGCCAGCGCACGCCAGCGCGCGCCAGGCCCAGCTCCAGACGCACCCCAGAGGTGCTGCCACACTCTTCTCGGCTGCCCGAGGCTCCCTCTCGGCTGCCTCCGCGCCCAGCCCTCCCACCCCCCTGCCTCTGCCCCCCGCCCCCCGCCCCCGTCCCTCCCTGCTTCTGCCTGCTGCCTCCGTGCGCCTGTTACACGCCGCGGCGCAGCTGCGCTAGCTGCGCCGCGCGCCCTGGCGGAGGGGCGCGCCGCGCGCGGCCGCTCCGGCGCCTCAGCGGCCGGTCGACTTGGCGCCGCCCTTGCCCGCGCCCTTGGGCACGTTCTTGGCGGGCTTGCCGCCGGCCGCCTTGCTCACCGCCTTCTGCGCCGCCTTGTCCGCCTTGGCCTTCTTGGCGCGCTCCTTGATCTCGCTGCGGCGATGGGGGGAGGGGGGCGGAGGAGGGGGGGAGAGGGGACCCAGCGTCGGCGTCGGCGCCGCGGCCGCGCCAGAGGGCAGGGGGACGCGGCGACGGGGGCGGCCGGCCTGGGCCCCGGGCTCCTCCCCACGCCCCCAAAGGCTGCGAGCTGGGCTGCACGGCGTCGGGGCTCGCAGCTGCGCCGCCAGCAGCCTGCAACTGCTGCCCCTCTTTGCCAGCCTGCCAACCACTCCAACCACGCGCTGCTGCACTGCCCCATCTGCTGCCCGCCACATCTGCTGCACTGCCACATCTGCTGCCCGCCACATCTGCTGCTCTTCGTCACGCTGCGCGGCTGCTGGCCAAGGCTGAAGCGCCGCCTGCCGCCAGCGCCAGCCGGGGCGCGGCGGCACCCCCAGGCGCCGACAGCCAGCCACCTCGCTCTCCCGGCGCGTTCGTGACCCTGCCGTCTCGCTGCGCCCTGCCCCCACCGCACGCCGCCCGAGCCAGCGCTCGCCCCCACACGCGCCTCGCCACCCTTCGCCTCTTCGCCCGCTCACCTCGCGCCCCCCCCACCCCCACCCCCACCCCACCCCACCCGCGCTCCCGCTCCCGCTCCCGCGCGCGCTCCCTCCGCCCGCGGGCGCCGCCGCCCCCGCCGCGCCCGCGCGCCTCACCGCAGCGCCGCCTCGCGGCTGGCCTTGCGCGCCTCGGGCTTCTCGGCCTTCTTCTTGGCAATCACCTCGAGCGAGGCGCCGGCCACCGAGCGCGTGGCCGCGCGCACCACGTTGCGGCGCTTCTTCCGCGCCACCTGCTGCTCCTGGTCCTGCAGGGCGGCGAGCGGGCGGGCGCGCGGCGGCGGCGGCGGGGGCCGGTCAGCCGGCGGGCGCGGCCGGCGGGCGCGGGAGAGCGGCGGCCGCTCGGCCCACGACAGCGCCGCTGCGAGCGGCCGCCGCGCGGCCTTCCGCACGCCAGCCTCTGCCTCCGTGCTGTTCATTCCAGCGCCTTGCCACCAGCCGCGTAGCGCGGCGCTGCGCCGGCTGCTCCAGCGCTCCTGCGCTGCCGCCGTCCGCCGCCGCCTGGCGCCGCCGCCCGCCGCCGCCGCCTGGCACTGCCCCGGCCTCCCGCGCCGCGTCGCGCGCCTTGCGGTGCTGCTTCCTGTAGGTCACGGTCCACGCGATCTTGGCCGGCCTCTTGCGCTGGTTGTACAGCGACTTGCACTTCTGCTTGAGGAACAGAAACTGCTGGCCGTCGACGCGGATGAAGAGCATCCCCTTGCCAGGGTAGATCTTCAGGCCGCTGAAGCGGCACGACTGGGTCCTGCACAGGCGCGTGGGGCGGCTCAGGGAGGCCCCAGGCGCTCCCCACATCATGCGCCTCCCATGCCCGGCGCGGGAGGCCCCTCCCTGCAATCGACGCTTACTTGAGCACCATGGCTGCACGCAGGACAGGCCAGGGGAGCGTCAGCAGCGCGAGTGGGCGCGGAGGCAGCAAAGGCAGCGCCAGCCGCAGAGACGCACCTGCTCTCCCCAGACGCCAACACGAGAGGCCGGAACCGGCAAGGATGCTCCCCTTCTCCCCTCGCCTCAGTCCCTGGACCCACAGACTTGGCGGCCAGTGCAATTTTTTCGTCTCTGAGACTCCCTGCGCTTTGTAGCTCGCTGAGAATTCCATCTCGTAGCTTGTACAGGCAAGAGAATCAAGCGGCAAAGACTTTCGACACACCGCGACGTTTGACTGCAGCGGGAGCGCTGCAAACGCGATGGAGGGATCGCTGGAGGGCGATGGCAGCGTGCGCAGCGCGGGCGCGCAGACGGGCGGGGAGTGCGCCGACGCAGGTGCGCAGTGGGAGGCGCCGTCGCTGTCGCCCGACGAGCGCGCCCGCCAGCTGCGCTCGCCCGCGCTGGCCGCCTTTCTGCGCAAGGCAGCGTCGCTCTGCGAGGAGGCGCTGCAGCAGAACGAGCTGGCAGACGTCCTGCCCGACGGCCTTGCAGGTGCGGGGGCAGCCCTTTTGCAGCCGACAGTCGTCACTGCCTGCTGTCTTGAGGCTGGCGCCCGCACTCGGATGCTGAGAGCCCTCTCTCCTGCATGCTGCCCCACACCAAACTCAGGCCTGGCGGAAGAGGACGCCGAGGGGCCCGCCGCCGCCGCGCCCGCCGGCGCGGGCAGCGCGCCCGGCCAGGGGGAGGGCCTGACCCAACACGGCTCCTTTGCCGACATCGCGTTCAGCCTGGGCAAGGAGGCGTCTGCGGTGCAGTGGCACCCCACGCGGCGCGGGGTGCTGGCGGTGGCCTGCGCCGCGCGGCCGTCGGCGCGCGGGCAGCCCGCGCCCGCGGCGGCGGCGGTGGCCAAGGAGCAGGGCGCCGCGGGGCGGCCCGCGCCCGCACACATCCTTGTGTGGAACGTGCGCGACGCGGTGCACCCAGAGGCGGTGCTGGAGGCCCCTACCGACGTGCTGGCGTTTCAGTTCCACCCCACCCAGCCCGACCTGGTGGCCGCGGGCTGCGCCACCGGCCAGGTCCTGCTCTGGGACTTGACCCTGCTGGACGCAGCGCCGCGGCCGCCGCTGCGGGCGCAGACGGCTGGGCCCGCGGCGGCGGGCGGCGCCGGCGACGACGGGGGAGCGGGCGCGCCAGCCGAGCCGGGGGCTGCGGCGGAGGGAGCCGCCGGCGCCGCCGGCGCCGCCGCCAAGCGCTCGGCGCTGCCGCCGGCCCAGGTGTCATCGGTGGACGCTTGCCACCAGTCTGCGGTCACCGACCTGCACTGGCTGCCGGGACTGGCCGTCACCAGGGAGGGCAAGCTCCAGGCGCCTGCGCCGCCGCGCCCCGGCACCGGCCAGCCGCCGGTGCCGGCCGGCGCCGCAGCCGGCGCAGCCGCCGCCGCCGCAGAGTGCCACCTGTTTGCCACGGTGGCGGGCGACGGCCAGCTGCTGGTGTGGGACCACCGGCTCGTCGCGCGGGCGCGGCGGGCGGGTAAGGGCGAGGAGGACGCGCCCGAGTGGCGGCCGGCGCTGGCTCTGGCGGCGCTGGGCGGCGGCGGGCAGCCGCTGCTGTGCAGCTGCCTGCGGCGCGACCCGCGCGTGGCGGCGGGCGGCGCGTTTGTGCTGGGGTCGCTGGAGGGCGAGTTGGCGCGGGTGGACGCCGAGGCGTACGTGGTGGAGCACAAGGTGCGGCTGCGTGGTGGTGGCAGTCAGTTGCGGTTGGCGCTGTCCTGCCTACATGCTACAGCGCTTGGGTGGCCCCCCACACCCCCACCCCCACACCCCACGCCCCACCCCCACCCCCACCCCCACCCTTCTCGCCCTCCTCGCCCATGCGCAGGGCGACAAGGAGGTGGCCCACCACACGGTGCGCTGCGCGCCCGGCCGCGCCGGCTGCCTGCTGGCCCTCGAGTACTCCCCCTTCTTCGAGGGCGTGCTGCTGGGGGTGGGGCAGTGGGGCTTTGCGGTGTGGCGCGAGGGCGCGAGCGGCACGGCGCGCGTGTTTGAGAGCGCGCCGCCGGCGGGCGGCCACGCCGGCTACACCTGCGGGTGCTGGAGCCCCAGCAAGCCGGGGGTGGTGCTGCTGGGGCGGGGAGACGGCAAGTTGGAAGCCTGGAACCTGTTGGACCGCAGCCACCAGCCCGAGCTGGTGGCGGCCGCCGCGCCCGCGGCGCTCACCGCGCTCGCGTGCGCCGACGCCGGCGGCGGCGCCGGCCGGGGCGGCCGCCAAGTGCTGGCGGTGGGCGACGCGAGCGGCGCGGTGCGGCTGGTGGAGGTGCCGCGCGCGCTGCGGCGGCGCGGGCACGCCGAGGTGCGCCAGGCGGCCGCGCTGCTCGAGCGCGAGCGCGTGCGGGAGGAGCGCGCCGCAGAGCTGGTGGCCGAGCGCACACGTGCCGCGCGCGAGGCGGAGGACGCGCGGCGATCGGCCGAAGTGGCGGCGGCGGCGGCGACGCAAGCGGCGAGCGCGCCGGCGGCGGCGGCAGCCGCGGCGCAGGAGGCTGCCGGGACCGACGACCCCGCCGCCACAGAGGAGCAGCTGGCGGAGGAGCGCTACCATGCGCTCGAGGCAGAGTGGCGGCAGAGGCTGGGCCTGGCGGCCGCCGTGCCTGCTACAGGGTGACAGAGCAGGGCTGAAGAGCTTGGCTTGGGCGTCGCGTGTGACATGCTGGCCTGCTGCAGGGAGTGCGGGGAGGGGCCGGCCGCATTGAATGCACTGATCAGCATCAGCTCAACCCCAATTCTCTTCTTGTTCGACCTCAAGTCACAGTGAACCTAGCCATGAGTGGCGGCCACTCGTCTGCCGATGGACACCGTGGCAGCACGCCACCCGGTGTCGTCCATCTGCGGCTGTGTCTGATGGACAATGGCATTGCCAATGCTCTCCAAAATCATTGGCTGAACATTTCGCGGCGCATTGAGGCCAATCGTTCGAGGCCGTCGATTAATCGCCTGCAGGAGCTCCAGAAAAAAGATGGCGAGGCAAGCCAACACGCAAAAGATCTTCGAGGTGAGTGCAAGGTGGTGTTGCGGGCGGCTAGCATCGTGTGGCAGGCGTTTTTAGCGCTGCGTCCCTCGATTGGCTTGCAGGTGGCCTACCTAGGTTCGCACGGAGTTGCTGAGAGGCGCTGGAGGGGAATGGGGATTGTGTGGCCGCGGGCGGCGGCGGCGGGCGCGCGAGCGGGCGGCGACACGCGCCCGGTGTGCCGCTGGTGTGCCCCTTTGCCGCTGGCCGGTGGCTGCCTGACCGCAGGCGCGCGTTTTCCACCCGCAGGCCTGTCGATGCTGGGGTCCTGGCTTATCCTGCGGTGGGCGATCAAGCAGATGGACCCCCACAAGGCCTCCAAAAAGGCGGTGAGATGTGCTGTGGCGTCGCCGCCCCCGGCTGCGGCCGGCTGTCCGCCCTGCCCCAGCCGCAGGCCAGCTGCAGCCCCCCTGGCCACGGCTGCGCCCCTGCGCCCCTCCTGCTCCTGCCGCTGCGGCCGTCTCGGCTGGCGCAGCGCCGAGCCGGCTGGGGGCCGTCGAAAGTTCCAACTTTTGATGAGCGCGGAGGTTGTTGAGCGAAATCCCACCGTCTCTGCCGCCGCCCAGGCCAAGGACCGCGCCCGCGAGATCTCCAAGCGCATCGGCAAGACCATAACCACAGACGGGCAGTACGAGGACGTGAGCGACGGCGGCGCGCGGGGCCCCAGGGCAGCGCGCCGGGCCGGGGGGTCTCGCCCCAGCCGCCCCTGCCGCGCCCCTCGGCCGCGCCTGCGACGCGCGCCCCTGCCTCCTCCACACACACACACGCCACTCATCCACCACCCACCACCCACCCACCCACCCCCACCCCCCCAGGTGGTGGCCACCGAGGTGGTCAACCCCGCCGCGATCGACGTCACGCTGGCCGACGTGGGCGGGCTGGACCACATCGTGGACGACCTGAAGCGCAACATCATCACCCCCATGCAGCGCCCCGAGCTCTTCCGCAGGCGCTGCGCGGCGCGGGGGGGCATGGCCTCCTGCCGGCGCGCGCGCGCGCGCGTGGAGCGGCGGCCACGGGGCGCGAGGGATGTGTGCAGTGCCTGCACCGCGCCTCGTGCCCACCGCGCCGTGCCTGCACCGCGCCCCGCGCCCGCGTCCACCGCGCCGCGCCGCCCCGCGCTGCGCCGCCGCAGCTCGCTGCTGCGCCAGAAGAGGGGGGTGCTGCTCTACGGGCCGCCGGGGACGGGCAAGACGATGCTGGCCAAGGCGCTGGCCAAGCAGTGCGGCGCGTGCTTCATAAACCTCAAGGCCTCCACGCTGCTCTCCAAGTGGTTTGGAGACACCAACAAGGTGATGCGCGGCCGCGCGGGCGCGGGCGGCGGGCCGCTGGGCCGGGCTGGCGCCGGCGCGGCGGGGGCGCGGGGCGCCGCCGGACCGCGGGGGCGGGGCGCCGCCGGGCCGGGGGCGCGGGGCGCCGCCGAGCCGCAGGCGCGCCCCCCCCGGCCGACCGCACCCGCCGTCCCCGCCTCACCGCGGCCCCCCTCCCGCCCTGCCTGCGCCGGCCCATCCAAGATGGTGGCGGCGGTGTGGAGCCTGGCGTACAAGATCCAGGTGGGGACGTGCGTTGGGCGGGCGGGTGGGTGGAGCATGGAGCGGGGACGGGGCGGGGAGCGGGAGCGGGAGCGCCGCCGCGCGGCTCCAAGGGCTGGGCTGGGCTGGCTCGCTGCCGCGCGCCGCGTGCTCCCCTGCTACTCCACGGCCGCGCCCTCCACTCCACCTCTTCCCTTCCCCGCCGCCCTCCCCTTCCCTTCCAACACACGCACTCGCCCCGCCGCCACCGCCGTCCCCCACCCCCCCACCCCCCCCCCACACCACCACCAGCCCGCCATCATCTTCATCGACGAGGTGGACTCGCTGCTGGGAGAGCGCAAGGCGATGGAGCACGAGGCCACCACCGCGATGAAGACGGGTGGGTGGGTGGGGGTGGGGGTGGGGGTGATGAGGCGGGGCGAGGAGGCACCGCGCGCCTCGCGCCCGGCTGTGCTCGTGCTGGCGGCCGCCGCCCCGCGCGCGCGCCGCACGCTCACCGCCGCCTGCTCCGCTCTACCCACCGCCGCGACGCGCAGAGTTCATGCAGCTGTGGGAGGGCTTCGAAACGTCGATGTCCAGCAACATCGTGGTGCTGGGGGCCACCAACAAGCGCGACGCTCTGGACGACGCGGTCCTGCGCCGTTTCTCGCTGCAGTACGAGGTGGGGAGGATAGGGAAGAGTCAGGAGAGCGAGGCAGGGGCTCTGCCGCGCCGCCCCGGCGCGGCGCCGGCGCAGGCGGCGCGCCACGCCGCGGCGCCGCCAGCGCGCGGGCCGCGCGCCACGCCGCGGCGCCGCCAGCGCGCGGGCCGCGCCGCGGTTCGCCCCGGCGCTCTGCCGTTGTCCGGCCCGCCCGCCCCCCCAGCGCCCTGCACACGCATGCACTCGCCGCCTCTCTGCCGCCGCGCCAGGTCAAGCTGCCCGACATGTGGCAGCGGGAGGCTATCCTACGCATCACGCTGCAGAAGCACGCCAACGACATTGGCGCGGACAAGGTGCACCCCTCGCTGCTGCCGCCGCCCGGCGTCCCGCTGCTGCCGCCGCCGCCCGGCGCCGACGACGCCGGTGGCGCGGCGCCCAGCCCCGCCGCCAGCTCCTGGGCCTCGGCGGGCAGCAGCAGCAGCGGCGGCGAGGCCGACGGCGCCGGCGGCGCTGCCGGCCCCGCGCGCGGCACCAGCATGCTGCGCCACCTGGCGGCGACGACCGAGGGCTACAGCGGCAGCGACCTCAACGAGCTGTGCTCCCAGGCGGCGGTCATACCCATCCACGAGGCCCTGCAGCGCAGCCGGGGCGGCGCGGCGGGCCCCGGCGGCGGCGCCGCGCCCGTGGAGCCGCTGAGCTGGAGGCACTTTGAGCGCGTGCTCGAGGACTTCACGCCGCCGTCGCGCGCGGCGCAGCAGGCCGTGCAGCAGCGGCGCGGCGGCGCGGGCGCGCCGCTGGCGCCCGGCGACGCCGTGCTGCTGCTGCAGCAGCTGGCCGGCGCGCTGGCGATGCTGGCTCGAAACGGGGGAGGCAACTGAGGGGACCGCGCGCGAGTCTGCGGCGGCGTCCCAGGGCGGTGCAAGCATGGAGGCATGCGCTTATGTTTGAGCTGTAGCTGTGCAAGCCTGTTGGTTGGGGCGCGCGATCACAAGAGCGGGAAGGGAGCCTCAGATGACCTTCAGATGAGATCGACTCAACTCAGCAGAGGTCATTTGGTGAGCCAGTCGGTGATCATGCCGCCGCTGCGCTGAAAGCAGCTTCCACGCCTGTTTCATCACACATTCGCACTCTCATTGCTCTTGTGACAGCTCTCTCTCTCTCTCTCCACAACCTCCAGCAGGCCAACATGCAGGCCCTCTCCACCAAGGTGGCCTTCGCGCCCCGTCTGTCTGTCGCGCGGGCGACCTCGCATACGCGCCGTGCATTCGCCGTGCGGGCAGGCAAGTTTGTTGGTGTGTGGCTTGGTCCTAGCACTAGGGCCATGACCAGCCGCGCATTGCGGGCCTACATGCGCGGCTGAGCTCCAAATGGGCAGATGAGATCGGAGGAGGCACGGATCGGGGCGTGGCAGCCGCCGCGGCGGGCGGGCATCGGCACGCATCTCCCCTGCGCCCTCAGGGTCCTTCCTCTTCTTCCTCATCTTCCTCTTCTTCCTCCCCTCCCAACTTTAGAGGGCATCATTAATCCCAACATCCAGAAGGACAACCCGAAGGTGCGTGGTATATAATGCATGCAGGAATAGCAGCACGCTGGTGACAAGGGCGGCACAGCACGTCGGGCGGGCGGGGCGGGGGCTCTCCTCCCTGTCTCAGGGGCCCTGCTGACTGATTGCCTCCCCATTGCTGCTTGAAGGTCGTGGACAAGATCGATTCCTCCACCATTGACAAGCAGGCCGTCTACTGCCGGTGCTGGCTGAGTGGCAAGTTCCCACTCTGGTAGGTGGTAGGTCCAGACTGCCGGCTGTGCGCTCACACTGGCGCTGCTGGTGGACCTGATCCACTGCACGTGCTCCTGCGCCCTGCCCGCCCGCAGCGACGGCACGCACGCCAAGCACAACGCGGCGACGGGCGACAACGTGGGCCCCCTGATTGTGACCGCTCCTCAGAAGTAGGCTACTCCGTGACCTGGCGCCCACCGCTCATTCTTGCCTGCCCAATTCCGCCTGCCTCCAATTTGAGTCAGTCAGAGTGCTGCACTGCCTTCTGAGACTATCTGCCACACTGCCGCTCCAGCAGCAACCTGTAACGGTGCTGCTTGAGATGTGACATTGTAGTGCAGAGGCCTGCTCTGATCAGTATTGCTCCTCTCTGCCCTGTGCTTGACGTGGTCTCGCTCAGGCATGAGCAATTCTTGTGTCACACTGCATCGCTGCGAACTGAGAGGCGGAGGCTGCTAGGCACCATAATTTAACAAAGGCTAGCAGCGCAAGAGCGAGGCGGCAGGACAGGCGAAGCAGCAGAGCAGTAGGAGGCAGTACAAGGGACATTCGTTGGGACGACGGGGAGCAGCCAAAGGGCCGGCCGCGTGCGCCCTCATTCCACCGTCTCCTGCAGGGCCGACGGAGAGGCACACCGGGGCGCGTCGGCACGAGCGCCGGCAGGGACTGCAGAGCCCGAGCACCTACCACACAACCCGTTCCTGCTGCGTCAAACACACACAGTCACATCCCTCACCTCATCAAGCAAGTCGCCATCCATGTAGTCCTGCGCAACAAGAGGCAGGCCAGCAAGTGCCACGATCAGCATTGGGGAGGTGCACTGCGCATGCACGACGGCGCCACCACGCTGCTGCCCCTGCCAGCGGGCTGCTACGCCGGTTGTGCAGCTGCCCTGCCCAGCTCTGCCACCTTGGCGCATGCCTCGCCGAGCCCCCTCCCCCTCCCTGCCCCTTCCCTCCGGCAGCTATCACCCTCAGCGGGCCCACCCGCACCTCATCCCAACGCCCCGCCCCATGCACGGCCCGCCCCCCCCCCCCCCCCCCGCGCCCACCCCGCGCGCCCACCTCCTCGTTGAACTCCTTGACGGCGGCCTGCGGGGGCGGCGCCTTGTCGCGCGCGGACGCGACGATGCGCCGGATCTCCTCCACGCTCTGCCGCGGCGCCTCGGCCGCCTCCTTCATCGCGACGCCGCCGTCGCGCAGCTCCTCGGGCAGATTGCGCAGGAACCAGGGGTGCGTCTGGATCTGGGCGATCGAGATGCGCTGGTGGGGGTTGGCGACAAAGATGCGGGAGATGAGGTCGAGGCACTCGCGGGAGAGGTGGAGGTTGGAGGGGAAGGAGTACTTGACGCTCATGATGCGCTGGATAGTCTTGCGGAAGTTGCGGGGGTCAGCCGGGTCCTCAAACGGGTAGGCGCCCACCAGCATCACGTACAGCGTGACCCCGCAGCTCCACACGTCGGCCACCTCGCCATCGTACTGCTTGCGGCTCAGCACCTCGGGCGCGATGTAGGCCGGCGTGCCCACCGTGCTCTTGGGCTGCGAGTCAAACACCGCCGACTACAAGGGGCGCGCGCGAGGCGAGGGGGCGCGGCGCGCGGGCGGGGTGGCAGTCGTCAGCCGCCGGCAGCTGCCACCCCATCCAGCGCTCGCAGGCGGATCCGCTCCCTCCGACCGCACTCGGCAGCTGGCTCTCAGCACCACCCCCAGCCCACTGGCACCTCGCGTCCCTGCCCCGCAGCGCGGCCTGGACTCCCCTTCCCCCTCGGCGCACGCCCCCGCGCCGCGCGCCCCGCACCTTTGAGTAGCCAAAGTCACAGATTTTCAACCGCGGCGCGGGCCGCCCGTCTAGCAAGGTGTTCTCCAGCTTGAGGTCGCGGTGGCACACGCCCTCGCGGTGGCACCACGCCACGCCGGAGATGAGCTGCTGGAAGAAATAGCGCGCCTCGTCCTCGGCAAACCGCCCCGCCCGCACGATGCGGTCAAACAGCTCGCCGCCGGCGGCATACTCCATCGCGATGCCCAGGTGGGTGCTGGTCAGGAAGACCTCGCGGAAGCGGATTATGTTTGGGTGCCCGCTCAGCTGCCGGTGGTTGATGATCTCGCGCTCCACGTTCTTGTCTATCTGCGGGGCGGGGCGGAGGAGGATGGGGGGGGCGCGGCGCGGCGCGCGCCGGGGGGTGCGGGTCAGCAGGCGGGCAGCGCGGCGGGTCAACGCAGGCCACGCGAAGGACGCGGGTGCATGCCGTGCAGCTCCCGCGCCGCCATGGCCGCCAGCAGTGCAAGTGATCCTCTGGGCCGAGACTGCACGCATGCGCTTCACCCAGTAACCGCTGCATGCGCGTATCGCGCGCCCCAGCCACATGCGCCCACCTTCTCCCCTCGCTCAATAAACTTGACCGCTATGAGCTCGCCCGTCGCCTTCAGCCTGCAGAGCTTTGCCACCCCAAAGTTCCCTGAGCCAATGTCCCGCACCTGGAGCAGGAGGCAGGTGACAGAATGGGGGAGCCGGGGTGTCGGTGCAAGCGCAACACCTGCAGGCGCAGCTGCCGTCGCCCGCCCGCCTGCGCCCGCCCGCCCGCCACCCGCCCGTGCCTCTGGGCCTCAGGCATCCTGGCCAAACGTGCGGCCCACATGAAGCTGGAAGCGATTGGGATCGCGTACGCGCAGCCCGCCACAGGTTTAGTCGCGGGGACATGCCGCGGAAACGTACGTGCTCGAAGCGCGCCGGGTCGATGTCCATCTGTGATCGGTCGCCCGCCTCCGTTCCAGCTCCAGCTCCAGGGCCGAGGGGAGGTGCAGCAGCAAAGGTGGTTGCGTTCTGCCCGCCTCACTCACTCTTCCAGCAGCACGAGGGAAGCGGTAGGAGCAACGGGAAGCCAATTATGCGAGTCAGCGCCACCGCGGTGAAGCGGGAGCTGCTTCTGCGCAGAGGAGCGCGGCGCACACAAGCCCGAACTGCAGTTTCAACAAAACGTGGAGCAACTAGGCTGAGGGCAATGCTTGAGGCTGCACCTCAGTTCCCGGTTCGCCGCCCGCCCGCCTTCAGCGCCTTCAACCGGCAGCTGCTTGCGCCTCTGAAGCGGGATTGGCACGCTGCTCTGCCCGCTGCCAAGCCTGACCTGTGACAGCCGTGCAGCACATTGCCAGCCAGCTGATGCGAGGGACGCAGGATGCTTGCTCACCGCGTGCATGGCAGAGTGCCAGAGTGGTGTTGGGTTCACAGTTGCTGCAGAGCTCAGGCTGATATTACGCAGTACAGGGCCCAGGTCGCAGTACGGGGCCCAGGTCTGGTGCAGTTCAAGGGGAGCTTCCATGGAAGTCAGAAGCTGGGAGCCCCTCCCATACAAGAGACTCGCGGAGTGTGTACCGCTAGGGTAAAGGGGCACAGCCTGACAAATATACACATGCTGAAGGCCAGAGCTAGCGAGCTGAGAAGAGCAGGAGCGAAGGAGCAAGAGATAGCATAGCAAGAGAGGAGGGCAGGGCGCATGGCCGGCACGCTGCCGCCGCGCCGCACGGAGCCCCGGCCGCATTTTCCTTGCGCCGCGGGCGGACTAGGCAGCTAGCTGCCGTCGAGCATGTCGTCGTCCTGCATCAAGAAGTCGTCCTCGTAGAACTCGTCGGCGCCCGCCGGCCCCGCATCGAGCATGCCAAGGCCGGCGAGCGCGGCCTGCGGCGCCTCGGTGAGCCGCGCGAGCGAGATGAGGTACGCCAGGTCCTCCTCGCTCTGCGCGGGCGGCGGCGCCGCCTCGGCCTCGGCGATGCCGCCCGCGGCCGCGAGGTGCGGCGGCAAGTCGGCGCGGAACCAGGGGTGGGCCTGGATGTCGGCGATGGACAGCCGGTGCGCCGGGTCGGCGACAAAGATGCGGGCGACGAGGTCGCGCGCCTCGGGCGAGAGCGGGATGTCGGGCGGGAAGGAATAGACGACGTTGCGGATGCGGGGGATGGCGCGGAGGAAGTTACGGGGGTCGGCCGGGTCCTCGAAGGGGTAGTAGCCCATGAGCATGGTGTAGAGCATCACCCCCAGGGACCAGGCGTCGGCCTTGGCGCCGTCGTACGTCGCGCGGCTCAGCAGCTCGGGCGCGATGTAGGCCGGCGTGCCCACCGTGCTCTTGGGCTGCGAGTCCCAGTCGCCCGACTGCGGGGCGCGACGGCGATGGGGCGGCGGGGCGGCGGTGCATGATGGGAGGAGGGGCCGAGGCGCCCTGGGCCCGGCACAAAGGGCAGCGGCGGTCGCGCCAGGCTTCGCTGGGCCCCATGGCGCTGGCGCTGCAGGCGCAGACGTTTGCAGCCAGCAGCGGCGCGCCGAAGAGCGGTCCCCCGCGCACCTTTGAGTAGCCAAAGTCGCAGATTTTCAGCCGCAGCGCACTGGTCCCGTCTAGCAACGCGTTCTCCAGCTTGAGATCTCGATGGCACACGTGCTGCAGCGAGGTGAGCGGCGGAAGGGAGCAGGCCTGCTCAGTCGCAGCGCTGCGCACGCCGGCGGCGCGCCACCTTGTGGTGGCACCACGCCCAGGCCCAGGCCCACGCCCACGCCCACGCCCACGCCCACCTTGTGGTGGCACCACGCCACGCCGCACACGAGCTGCTGGAAGAAGTGCCGCGCTTCGGGCTCGCTAAACTGCTGCAGGTTCTCCACCACGCGGAACAGCTCGCCGCCGGCGGCGTACTCCATCGCGAGGCAGAGGTGCGCAGGCGTGAGGAAGACCTCGTGGAAGCGGATGATGTTGGGGTGCCCACTCAGCCGCCGGTGGTTCTTCAGCTCGCGCTCCACGTTCTTGTCCACCTGCAGGTGTGGCAGGAGGGAGGCCGGTGGGCGGCGCGGCGAGCGCGACATTTTGCTTGCTGAATGAGGGATCACAGGGAGAGGTGCGAGCACGACACGGCACGCCGAGGCGGCGGCGGGCCCGTGCGCGCAGCCGGCGACGGGGTCTGTTGGCGGCGCCAGGCTCGCAGGCAGCAGCGACGCTCCGCAGAGCATGGCACGTGCCATCGACAGGCGCCCCTAAGCCAACACACCTTGCTGCCGCGCTCAATCAGCTTTATCGCCACCTCCTGCCCTGTCAACTTGTCCCGCGCCAGCTTGACCACTCCAAACTGCCCCTCCCCTATCTTCCGGATCTGCAGCAGCGGCAGGAGGCAGCATGTCGGCGCTGGCAACGGTGCGAGGGCGGGCGGCGGGCAGCGTTCCCGTGCCGGCGGCGGCGCATCGTGCGCGGCGGTAGGTTTGGTGCCGAGCGCAGTGCATGCTGGCTCCCCACATGCTGCCCCCCGCATGCAGCTGGAGTAGTGCAATGGAGTAATGGTTGCAACTACAGCAGATTGCAGCTGCATGCGGCTGCAGGCGGGAGCCGAAGAGCGAGGCGGTGCAGATGCCGGTTCCCCACAGGCTCATGAATGGCTTCCTTCTGCTGGCCAACCCCTTCGATTGGACGTCTATTGTGCTTCCAGCGCCCTGCACCGTCCCCCCCTGCCACCCCACGAAAGAGGGCACTCACTATCTCATATCTCTCCTCCGGCTCCATGCCCCCACCTTTGCGCTCGTGAGGTTCTTTCTGAAGGGTGAGAGGCTGCTGCACGCTCGAAACGCTGGGTGGGCACGAGTGTGGCTCTGCTGGGGAAGCAGGCACGCAAGCTCAACTGGAGTTTGAGTTGCGGGAGTGGTGTGGGAGAGTGGAGAATGTCGAATAGGGGTGCTGATCCCCCGCCTATTCCCGCCGCCCGCAATGCCCCTCCCCTGCCGCCGCCAACCGCAGTCGCGCCTCCGGTGTTGCCGCAGCTGCTTGCATTTCACAAGCCACATCGAAGCTCACTCTACACCGGTACAGCTCCAACAGCCACGCCGCTAGCCGAGCATGCTGAGCAGTCGCTCGACCGCAGCATTGACGTTGCCGCGGCTGGCCGTCAAAGCCCGCAGGTTCTCCTCCCGGTTGACAAAGCCCATGGCCTCCAGCTGCGCCAGCTGCGTCGCGTAGGCGGTGGCCGGGTCGGCCGGCGGCGTCGGCATGCCAAAGCCGCCGAGGCCGCCGAGGCCGGCGCCGCCCAGGTCCATGCCCCCGAGCATTTGCATCATGGCCCCCAGGTTGGGCCCCCCGCCGACGCCGCCAGCGCCGCCGCCGCTGCCAGCAGCACCGCCTGCCGCGTTGCCGGCGCCTGAGAGCATGCCGGCCAGCGGGCCGCCCTCCAGCTGCGCCATCGCCTGCTGCATCTGCTCCATGGCACGCATGTTCTCGGGGGTGAAGAAAGCGCGCATCATCTCTGGGTTGCTGCTTGGGGGGAGGAAGGGGGGAGGGAGGGGCAGGCAAGAGAGGTCAGAGGGTGCGGATGGCCGCGCAGCGGGGGCATGGCCGGCGGCGTTGTTGTCGAGAGGGAACAGGCGGGCCACGGCACACCCGGGGGTGCAGCTGTCGCTCGACAAGGTTTGGCTGGTGCAGCAGGCGCTCTGCACCTGATCAACCGCTGCGTCAGGGGGTTGTTGGCCATCATGGGGTGCGCCCGCAGCATCGCCTGCACCTGCGCCACGCCCTCGGGCGTCGCCAGCATCGCCGCCATCTGCTGCTGCGCCAGCTGGCGAATTGCAGGGTTGGCAACCGCCGACTGCGCCGCCCGCATAATCTCTGGAGAATTCAACATGCTGGCCATCAGGTCAGCGTTGGCGCCACCCAGCCCGCCCAGCCCGCCAAGGCCGCCAAGGCCGCTGCCCGCTGCCGGCGCTCCGCCGCCGCCGCCGCCGCCGCCGCTGCCGCCACCCCATGGGTTGGGCAGCGGCGCCTCGTTGGGCGGCGCGGCCGCAGCTGCCTGGCCCGGCGGCTGGAAGAGCGCGGCAAAGGGGTTGCCGGCGTCCGTGGCGGCGGTGCCGGCGCTGGCGCCGCCCGCCGATGCGGTGCTCGCGTCCTGCAGCGCGTTCTCCAGCGGCTGATGCACCTGCTCGTGCACCTGGGGCATGCAAACAAGCAGCAATCGATGCGTCAACACAGCGGTTCTGCTGCGTGCTGGGTGAGTCACAATATACCGCGCAATGCATCGCTCGCGCCCCCTCTGCTGGCTGCCCAACTACCAACCATCCATCCACGAGCGCCAGCAACAGCCGTACCTGGCGCAGCATGTTGAAGCCGCCGGGCATGGACTCGACGTTGGCGAGCATGCGGTCCATGCTGCGCATGTGCTCCTGCATCAGCGCCTGATGAGCGAGCAGAGCGGAGCCATGCACAAGTTGACCACACACACACACATACACATGTGGAGGACGGCATGGGAGCCGCCCCGCGCTATAGGCGCAGCAGCCTTGGCTCGCTCGCCCCTGCATCACGCCATGGGCCGGCACGGCCACGTTTGCCGCCAACCACGCGCACCGCTCACCGGGTTGGCCATGATGCGCGCCATGTCCTGCAGCGTGCGGGGGTCGTTGAGCGCCGCCGCAACCTCCGGGTTGCTCTCCAGCAGCTGCCGCACCGCCGGGTTGCTCTGCACGGCGGGCCGGCGCGGCGCGCAGTCAGCCGGCCAGCGCGCAGGTCGCGCGCCAGCGCACGGCGCGGCTGCGCGGGTCGGCCGCGGGGGGCGCCCCGCTCCTCCGCCAGCGCTGCTGGCCCCCTCCCTCGCCTTCTCTTCTCTGCCGCCCGCGCTCGCCCCCCCCCCGCCGCCCTGCCTGCATCATCGTGCGCAGCATCTCCGGGTTGCTCAGCATCGCCTGGGTCATGGGGCTGGCCATCATCTCTCGCATCATCTCCGCCTGCTGCGCGCCCGACAGCCCGCCCAGCCCCATGCGCGCAAACGCCTGGCCGACCGGGCTGTTGGCCGCCGCCGCCGCTGCCGCCGTCTCGCGCATCGGCACCTGGCTCGCCGCCGACGGCCCCGCGCTGTGACGGGCGGAGGGCAGCGCAGCGCACGTCAACACGGACGAGGAGGCAGGCAAGCCTGGCACATTAGCCGCAGCAGAAGGCCGTGTTTTGTTTTTCCGGCGCAGCTGTGCGAAAAAGCAGGACAGCTGACAATGCGTGAACTGCTGCGGCGCACCTGCACCGCAGCAGTGCAGCGCTCACCTAGAAGCAGGAGGCGCCGCCGACCTGACCATGTGGATCACATGCTGGTCCCCCAAGCCTGCGCGAGAAACAGAGAGTTAGGCGGGCGAGGGATGGAGCAGGGTTCAGTGGGCAGAGTCCAGCGAGGCGAGTGCCACGGGCAGCGGCCCTTCCGCCTCCAGGCCGTGTTCCGTCGTGCGCCCAGCCCAAGCCCCAAGAATTGCAGTGCAGGGCGGTGCGAGAGCAACGCAGCAACGCCCTGGGCCCTCTCGCACACGGGGCGGGCACGGGCAGTGCGGGCGGGCAGTCCTCCGCCGCGATATGGTGGCCGCTCAGCCGGCCAGATCGCTGCAACGCCACCGCTGGGACGCCCCCGGGCCCACAATGCCGAGGCTTCCAGAGCTCACCGTAGCTCGAGACCGTCTGCGCGTCCTTGAGGATCTGCCCTTTGTATATCAGCCTCAGCTGTGCCGGTGGCGTGCCGCAGGCCCTGCCGACGGCTTCCTTCAGCTCGCCGACAGTCTTCTCTGGCTCCGTCTCCACTGTAAACATCGCTCCCTCGCCACCTGTGACGGGCTTCACCTTCACCGAAATCATCTGGCAGCACGCGAGGTTGAATCGAGATTGAATTGTGCAGCCCCAGCGGGGCGCCTGCTCTTGGGTCGACCGCCGCCGGGGAATGCAGCCGTGTGGCAGCCCGCAGGGGCGGCAAGTGCAGTTACTCAGGCACCCCACTGGACAATGGCATGTGGCAGCCAGGGGTGCGCAATGTACTTGAGCGACGGCCCACCCGCCAGCACCGTCTTGTTGCTCAGCGCCAGCGGCACCGCCGCACGACTTGCCGGCGGCGCCTGCTGCGAGCGCATGAACTCGGCAAAGTAGAAGGCGGCCTTCGCGAAGCCCACGCCTGTGGCGCGCGGGACAGGGCGGCGCGGGGGCAGAGGCAGGCCAGACGTCGTCGTGAGCTGGGCTGCCAGCGCATGCATCGAATACAAGGTGCTCGCCAGGAGCACCCCTCTGTCTCATTCCGGACCCTGCCAGCACGCGCCACGCAGGCTCTAGGCAGGAGGCAGGGTAGGCGATCAAGGCGAGGTCGGGCGAGGGGCAGGAAAGAGGGCCACCCCGGCGCACCTGCCAGCGCCAGCTGGTGCACCATGTCGCTGCTGACGTCGCCCTGCCAGGGGTAGGGCAGCCGCAGCAGGCCGACGGTGCGCCCGCCACCGTCGCTCACCGATGCGTGGAGCAGCGCGACGGCCGACGCCTCGTGCCCCTCGCTCTCAAAGTGCAGGCGCAGCAGTGCCAGTACTAGCGTGCCCTCGTGCCCGCACCAGCGGGCCGGCGCGACCGGCACGGCAGCATAGTCGCGCAGCGCACTGAGGCTGATGCCACTCTGCACTAGCGCGCCATATATCCGGCCCTCCACATCGCACTCGTGGGGCGGCGCCGACAGCACCACCTCTGCCAGGCTGCTGCGAGCGGCGGGGAGCGGCGCTTCCTGGGTGCCGCCGTCCGGCCCTGCCCCTCCCGCAGCTCCTCTTGTTGCCGCCCCGGCGGGGGCCCTGCGCTGCCCGGCGCGCCAACAGTCGACCTCCGACCACTCCAGCGACAAGCTGAATTTGATCTCACTGCTTTCTTCCTCGGCGCCACTCGGGCACACCTCCACCTCTGCGCTGCTGCTGCCGCCCGCAATGCTGCTGCCGGCGCCGCCGTGGTCGCCGTCCCAAGGGCGCAGCCGCGGGCTCGCGTACACATATCGCAGGCAGTGCACCAGGAACAGGCCCACCGCATGCTGCGCCACCGTGCCGCTGCTGCTGCTTCCCGAGCCGCCGGCGCTGCTGCTGCTGCTTCCCGAGCCGCCGGTCCTGCTGCTGCTGCTGCTGCTGCCAGAGTCGCCGCCGCTGCCGCCCGGCGCGCCGGCCACGCCGCACGCCACCGGGACCAGGCAGGCAAAGGGGTTCCAGGGCGGGTGCGGGTGCGCCGAGTAATAGCAGAGGTGGGCGGCGCGCAGGTGCCGCGCCGAGGACAGCAGGGGCCCCGGGATCAGGGTCACATAGTTGGGCAGCGAGTCGTGGCTGGCCAGCTCCCGCGCGTCCGTGGTGCGCCCGTGCACGACTGCGGCGGGGCCGAGCGAGTGTGGCCGGGCGCGAGCGCACGCGGCGCTGGCGGCGGACGACGAGCCGGGCGAGGCTGCTCCGCGCTCGCCGCAGCAACACCCCGGGGCATGCCGTCACCCGCCGCCACCACCCACAGACACACACACACACCTAGGAGGCTGGCATCGGGGGCCTCGGCCACGGTGATGCTCATGTCAAGGTCGGGCCCAAAGACCCCCGCCCCCTCCTCCTCAACCGCCTCCTTGTAGGGCCCCGTGCGGAACAGCGGCACGCTCCACGCGCGGCACAGGCGGCCGCCGCCGCCGACGCGCGCCCACAGCTGCAGGCACAGCCCGGGCTGGCCGTCGGCCGCCGCCACGCGCCCCGTGGTGTAGCTCACCACGTGGCAGCCGTCGCGGGTGAACCCCAGCAGGATGCAACCTGGGGGGCGGGCGGAGCAAATGGGATGGCAGGTGTTGGCCCCTGCAGGTGGGGACCGAGCGGGCGCCGGCTCGGCACACGGCAGTGAGCACCGCCAGCCTCACCCCGCAGCTGGCGCTCTTCATCCTCCACATCCTCTATCCTGGACATCATGCTGGGAGGGATCTGCACAAGCACGCGCCGTCGGAGGGCCAGGCCAGGCGGTGCTGCAGGCAGAGGCGGGAGGCGCGGCGGTGCACACCTTGGCAAACGGCTGGATGAACGAGCCCCCGCCAGTCAGCTCGCGATCCGCCAGCTTGCGAAGCATCCTGCTGCAGCAGGCTAAGTGAGTTGAACTAATAACGTCGAAGGCGCGTGGGGGCTCTGCCTGTCCCCATAGCATCTCGGTGAGCTCAGGAATTATGAGAATGCGATTTGGGAGCTTATTTTGTTTTCAAGCCACGAGAAAGAAACAAAGCACCAGCCCCTTTGGCTTTGCGGCATCTGTATTGAAATTCTGTGTTCTTGGGCTCCCAGGCGTGACCAGACTGCAGGCGCGCGTGTCGCACAGCAGTCAACACAGAAATGGCGCGCCGCTCGACGTTGATTAGCTTCCAGCAGGCAAGAGGGGCAGCTCGACCTGCCTGTGAAGGTTTCGGAGAGCATCGTCGACTGCCCGCCGCTTGGCCGCCCGACCCCCACTCCCCCTTGTCCAGGTGGAGCTAGTCCTGCACAGCCTGCCAGTAGAAGGGAAAGCGGTCCCAGAGCAGCTGGAGGCGCTGGCCAAGGTCCTGGAGTCGTTCATAGCAGACCACGAACACCCCGCTCCTCCACCGCCGCCGGGGAGCAGCGGCCGCGGTGCCCCCAGCCCTGGGCCGCCCGTCCGGCTGGACGCGCTGCTGACCTGCGCAGCGCGCCGCGATGTGCAGCCCGCCGTCGGCCTGGTCCCCAGCCTGCTGCGCACTGCCAAGGTCCTGACGCGCCGTGCCGACGTCCGACAGGCCTGCAGTGCGCGTGTCGTCGCTGCGCTTCTCAACCACTGCGACGGGGCGGGGCTGGGCCCCACACCGCCGGCGGGGACACGCGAGGCTGTCAATGCGCTGCTCAACCTGATGCACGAGCCGCAGAACGTGGCCCACCTGCTGGCAGCAAAGGGTGAGGCCACCCTGCTCAAGCTACTGTGCGGGGGTGAGGCGGGCGACGCTGGCGACGCGGCCGAAGAGCTGCTGCTGCAGACGACCGCCGCGGCTGCGCTCCAGACGGTGTCATTCCAGCAGGATGGGCGGACAGCGCTCCTCAAGGCCGGGGCTGTGGGCCAGCTGCTGGTCCGCCTGGAGGCGGCGAGCGACGACAAGCTGCAGGAGCGGCTCGTGCGCACGCTGCAGAACCTCTCCGCCGAGGGTGCGGCTGTTCTGCAAATCAGGCAGGGGCGCGGCATCCTGCTGCTGGCGCGCCTGCTCTCGCGTTCCCACGAAGGCTGCCTAGCCGCGGGCGCCGGCGCGCTCCAAAACCTGAGCCGAGAAGAGGCGAGCCGAGAAGAGATCCTGGCTACTGCAGACGCGGTGCCTCGCCTGGTCGCGCTGCTGGGGTGCCCAAACATGCAGGTGGGCGCCGCCCCACCTGTCCGTCGCCACCTTGGGCAGCGTGCATGTGCTTCCACGCCTGCCCATGCCCTGCCATGCTGCCATACCCCTGCGCAGGCGGCAGTGTGTGCAGCAGGCACGCTCACGAACCTGTTGAGCACCTGCAGCGACGCCAGCATCCGGCGGCAGGCGGTCGGTGCGATGGCAGGCCTGCTGGCCGGCGGCGTCGTGCGCGATGCGGTGTACGGCTAAGCAGCAACATGCAGCGGGTCAATCAGTTTGAGTTACTTGTCAGTGCTGAGAGGCTCGAGCATCAGGGAGGGAGGCGGTGCGGGGAGGCAGCAGTGCACAGCAGCAGAGGCAGCGAGGGAGCTGAGGGAAACATCATAAAGAAGCGCAAGCAGGAGCGTTGGGGGGTTGGAAAAGCCGGTCCGTTGCGATCGCAGGCGTCAGGCCGATAGGCGGATCCGTTGGCAAGGGGGCGCAGGGCCAGCGCGCATCTATTGCCGCTCGCCGGGCGCCTCCTGCGGCGGCTTGCCATGGCGGAACGGCAGGTCGCGCAGGATGGCGGAGATGGCCGAGCGCCGGTGCCGCTCAGAGCAGCACCACAGCTGTGCGAGGGAAGGGGAGGGGACGAAGCAGTGCACGTTGGCAGCGCGAGCGGCATGGAGACACGTGCAGCGATTCGAGCTTTGCCTTTGGGCACCCACCTGCGTGTTGCCACCAAGCGGTTTGGCAAACACTTGCGCTGCAGAGAACCATAGGCCTGCAAATGCACCATTTTAATGTTGGCATCATGGCATCATGATCATCATCATCATAACATGACATGCGCAACATGCAGCGCAACATGCAGCGCCCCGACATGCGGCACCCCGACGCCGTCACATGCTGCGCCCCGACGCCGTCGCACTCACGCCTTCGCAGGTCCTCCCCCCCCCGACGCCGTCGCAGGTCCTGCAGTCGCAGGTCCTGCAGCCACTCGGGAAGCCTAGATTCTTGCCTGGGCAGCTGGAGGAGCAAACCTCCTGGCACTCGGGCGCACAGCATCTATATGGGATTGCGACGCCCATCGCTCTGCTGCGCTCGACGCGCGCTGGAAGCGACCGGGGAGAGGCCAGAGCTGGTGGTTGCCACTGATGTGATGGCGAGCTCAGCTCCACAGGGCGGCACGCGCAGGAAAAGCCGTAGAAATTAACAGAATGCAGGTGGCAGCTGAGATCTGGCCTTTGGCGCGCCCACCCGCCCAGCCGTCGCCCCGCCCCTGCCTGCCACGCCTGCCCTGGCGCACTGCACTCCTGCTCTTCCCTCACGCGCATTGCAGCTCCCACTACTCGCTGTCGCTCTCCATCACCACGCGCCGCCGCTTCTTGGCGCCCGCGCGCGCCTCCTCCTCCTCCCGCTCGTCATCCACGATGAAGCCCCGCATCTCCTCCCGCCGCGCCGCCTCCTCCTCGTCCTCCTCCTCCTCCTCCCCCTCCTCCTCGCTGCTGCCGATGGCGCGGCCGCGCTTGCGCGCCGGCGGCGGCGGCGCCTCGGCCTTGGCAGTTGCCAGCCGTCGCTGCGCCTCGGCCTCGGCCGCCTCGTCGCCAAAGCGGGGGCGCGCGAGGCCGCGGCCGCGCCCCGCCTCGCGCTCGCCCTCCTCCCCCTCCCCCTCCTCCTCCCCCAGCTCCTCCTCCTCCTCTTCGAGGAAAGCGCTCGACAGCTGCGCCCGCCGCGGCGCCACGCCAAACTGCCGCATCTTCTTGGCCTGAGGAGGAGGGCAGAGGCCGGGAGGCGCGGGGCGCGTCGCGCCGGGGGACGCTGCGGCTGGCCCGCGCCCGGCGGTTGGCCGCAGGGGGCCCCGCCCTGCCACACAGGCGGATTCATGCGCGCACCCGCCATCCAGCCACGCAGGCGAAGAAGGCACGCGCGGACCCCTGTGGCACGCCGGCCTGCACCGCACGCGCCCTGCTTGGTGCCTGTGCGCCCCTCTGCTTCGCAGCCGCCCCACGCCACACCTGCAGCCCCCGCAGCTTCTCGACGCCGCGGATCCGCTCCTCCTCCGCTTTCTCCTGCTGCTCCTTGACCTTTTTGGGGTCCACCAGCGTGGTGGTGGCCCGCACCTGGGTGAGGGGGAGCAGTGGACGCGCGGGCCGAGCGTCGTGTGAAGCGTATGCAGGGCAGGAGGCGGCTGGCAAGCACGCACCGAGGAGGCAAACGAACCGCCCCCCACCCCCCACCCCCCACCCCATCCCCACCTTCTGCTGCCGCGTGTGCTGCCTGTCCACCGCCGCCGTCAGCCGCTTGTGCAGACCGCTGGTCAGAGACGCGGGCTGGAAGACAAACTTGGTGGAGAGCTGGCCCTGGCCCTGCAGGAGGCGGGACATGTGGAGGGTCAACGGGCAGTGTGAGCTGGGCAGCGCCTCGCTCTCGGCGGCGGTGCCCGAGCCTGCCTCGCCGCCCCGCACTGCGCCCGCACTGCGCCTGGTCTGCACCGCGCGCCGCCCCTCGCGCTGCTGCTGGGCTGGGCTGCTCCGCAGCACTGATGGTTGCCTGCCCCCCACAGCATGCCTCGCCCTCCATGCCCAGGAGCCAGCCTGCTCGCTGCTGCCCACGTTTGCCGTTCCCGCCCTCGCAGCGCACCTCCCAGCGCCCTCCCAGCCGCCCGCGGTCCCCACCCTCCCGCCCCCTCGCGCCTGTGCACCACCCTCAGCCTCCTGCGGGCCCCCGGACCGTCTTCCCTCCCCTCTTCCCCCACCCCCTGTTCCCCGCGCGCCGCGCGCCTGAAGCAGTCCCGGCACGCGCGCGTACACGTAGTTGTGGTCCCCCGCCACGTCGATCTCCCTGACGTCCAGCGCCTCGTCGCCCACAAGCAGCTGCAGGCTGCCGTCTGACCAGCGCACGAAGCGCGCGTTGGACTGGCGCGTCGGCGCGCCGCCGGGCCCCGCCGGCGCGTACCGCCAGCGGATCCTGTTGGCCAGCTGCACGCGCCGCGTGCCCGCCTCGTCTACGTACTCGGCCTCCTCCAGCTCATAGGTGTCGGGGCTGAAGGGCGCCTGCTCGATGCGCACGATGTTGGAGAGCTTGGCGAGGCGCAGGTCGCGCGGCGGCAGCACGTCGTGCAGCGGCACCGCCACGGCCAGCGGCGGCGCGCGCGCCAGCGACGGGCTGCGGCGCCCGCTGCGGCAGCAAAGGGAGAGGGGAAGGGGGCTGTCAGGGGGCGGGAGAGGAGGGCTGGGACTCCTGCACGCATGCACCGCAGGGCTGGGAATGAGAGGCGATGGAAACTGTGACTCTCAGCCTACCTGTCTTCGTCGTCGCTGCCAAAAATGTCCCTGATCGTGCCCCGTGTCCCTGCTGCTTGCTCCTGCTCTGATGGCGCCTGGCCTGCCTGCTCCTCCTCCTCCTCTTCGCGCACTGCTGCTTGCCCCTCCTCATCGTCGTCCGCTGCTGCCTGCCCCTCCTCGCCCGCCTCACCGCCGCCGCCGTCGCCGCCGCCCGCCGCGCCCTCTTCTTCACTCTCGCTGCCAAACAGCCCCCGCATCACATCATCGGGCTGCTGCTGCCCACTGGGGCCTGTATCCTGCTCCTGCGGCTCCTCCAGAGCACGGTCGCGATCGCCGCTCGGCTCTGGCTGCTCGCCTGGTGCTCCTTCCGCATCACTGTCACTCCCAAAGAGGTCCTGCATCGTCGCATCCGCCATCGCAACACTTGTTGGCCTGCCCAACTCACAAGCTACTGCCTTGTGGCGGTCGAGATCGCTTGTAGAGCTTGATTGAGCCGGTTGAGACCGCTGGGGAGGAGAAGGGAGCGAGAAACAAGGTTTGGAAAGGCTGAGCCCTTCAACCTGAGCCACCGCGGCCAGCGGCTGTCGATCTGGATCGTGGGAACCGGCGGGACGAGTCACACACACCCATCTGCGCATCTGTGGCCCTTTGCTCTCCACCCTCGCCATCTCTCTCTGGTCACCGGCATTCGGCAGCTGCGGCGCGCGATGGCGGCAGTGGCGTGCAGGGCAGCGGCCGGGGAGGCGCCGCTGCTGCTCGCCCGCGCCTTCGGCAGCTCGGCCGCCTCCGCCGCCGGTGCGCAGAAGGCTGTGGCCACCGCCTCCACCGCCTCCAGTGCCAACCTCGTGGTCAAGGAAGAGGACATCCCCGTCACCACGACGCCCGGCCAGGTGTCAGCTCGTGCGCGAGGCCTGCGGCACGCGTCGCCGGCGGGCGCGGGCGTTTTGCTTCGCCACTCGGGCACGCGCCTCCATGCATGAGCCGGCCCACGCCTTGCCTACGCAGGCATTTGTTGGCGACCTGCGCTCCACCTCTGCCCTTGGCGTGGGCGACGGCATCCGCACGCACACCGGCAAGTGGCTGAGCGGCGGCGGCAAGGTGCGACACCGGTGTATTGTGTTCCTTCAGCGGTGGGCGGCAGCACTGCCTGGAGCGGGGCTTTCGGCGCCCGCGGGCACCTGAGCTGAGGAGATTACAGTCGTGGGGGGGGCTCCCGCAGCTGCGCTTGTGTAGCGATTGCCTGGGGGCGCCGATCCGTTCGACGTGCTGCCCATTGTTCGGCATTTAGACCTTGCTGATGGCTGCTCTCTTGCCACGCGCCTGTCTCGTGTCCTGTGCAGACGCCGATGCAGTACATCCAGGAGTCTGAGCCGATCAAGGCAAGAGGGGCCACGCCCACACCTTGCCCTCCAGCCCACACCCGCCGGCAGCCCCCGCCCGCCGGAGCGACGCCGGCGGCGGGCGCGGCACCCGGCCGGCCGCACCCGCCAACCCACGCCCCTGCTGCAGGTGCGCGGCCTGGTCGTGGCCAGCTATGGCGTGGACGACCCCTCGCTCGGCGCCCCAGTGCAGTACATCAACCTCAAGGGCACAACGCGTGACAGCCCCGCCGTCTGCAAATGCGAGTGGCACGGCGCGGGGGCAGGGGCGCTGGCGTGCGGCGGTGGGGTGCACGGGGTGGAGGGGCGGTGGCAGCAGCGCTGGCATGCGGCCGCCCGACGCGCGCGCTGGCTGTGCCATCGACCAATCACCTGGCCCCCCCTCCAACTCGCAGACACGGGCAACAAGTATTATTCGGACGACTGGGTGGGCGGCGGCGCTCACTGAGCCTGCTTGGGAGGGCCGCCGGTGCATGCCGCGGCTCCCGAGTCGCCCAGGACGGCCTGGTGGGGAAGCCTCGCTGTTGTAACACTATGCACATGTGTCGCCGTGTCACTGCACCAGGCCTAGCGGACGTGGCGGGCACGGGCGCGCCACGCGAGCCGGCCGAGGCTAGCAAGCGCACGCTGCGGCGCGCCGTGCCGTGCCACGCGTAGCCCTGAGCCGCCCCGCTACCTTCGCCGCTTGGAGTGGCGGCCCGCCGCGGGGCGCGCGTCCTCCTCCAGCCCCCCGAACGCGTCGCTGTCGTCCAGCATCATCCCGCTGCTCTCCTGCTGCGCCTGCAGCTCTATGCTCGTCTTGACGCTCTTCTTCTCCGCCTCCAGCTCCTGCGGGGCGGCGCGGTGGGCGAGGCGCAGCGGCGTGGTGGGTGGAAGGGGGCTGGGCGCCAAGCGGGAGAGCCGGTGGCGTGGTGGCAGTGCGGTGTGCAGGTCAGCGGCGGCGGTGCGTGGTAGCCGCAGCGTCGCTTCGCACTGCCTGCCTTGCGGCCGCAAACTGCTTGCACCCAGCTGGCGGCCCCGTGCCACGGCAATGGCGTGCTGTGTCTTTCTCGCAAACATCCTGCGGCCCCGCGTCCGCGCGGCACCTCCCACCTGCTGCAGGTCTGCCTTCTTTTTAGACGCGGCGGCCATCGCCTCCTGCGTCCAGCCCACCCGTGCCTCTATGCCCGCCAGCACCTCGTGCGCCACACCCAGCCAGCTGCCCAGCGACTCGGCCACGCCGGCCAGCCGGTCGGGCGGCACGTCGCGGCAGAAGGTCTCCTCCACGTGCAGGCACCTGACAGTGGGGCACGGGGCGGCGCCAGGGTGGGGGTGCCAGTGGTCCTGTGCCTTGCAACGCACGTGGCACATGGCACCGGCTGGCATGCTGCCCAGCTCCTCTGGCCTGCCCCCTTGGCGGGCGCGGCACGCCTCGCTTCCTCCACCCCCTTGCACAGCCCCCTGCTCGCTACCCCAGCGCCTCCCTGTTTCACCCCTACCACTGTAAAACCATCCCCTTCACCTTGGAAAATAGTTCCAACATGCGCGCGTTACTGCTAATGCACGCCCCCCCACCGCACCCCACCCCACCCCCGCACGCGTGCTCCTCCGCCCCTACCTGTGCTCCTGGTCCAGCTTCCCTCGGATCAGCCCGCTGTAGAAGCAGTCGGTGATCAGCATGTCCTCCAGCTGGCGCACATTGCCCACCTGGCACGCAGAAGCGCAGGCACGAGCGCCGGGGCGGCGGTGGGCCCGGGGAGCAAGCGCCGTCAGCGTGCAGCGGGGCGGCGCCCCTGTGCCCGAGCCAGCAGCTGCTCTGACACGCTGCTGCGCGGCTGCACAACCACCCCCAGCCCTGCTCACCTCCACCGCCGCCTGCAGCTCTGCGTAGCCAATGGTGCGCACCGAGTTGGCCATGCTCACCATCGTCAGCAGCTTCAGCTTGCGCGCCTGTGGCTCTGACAGCAGCGTGTACTTGGCGGGGTGGCCTGCAGTGGGGCAAGGCACAGGTTCAGCGCAGCGGCGTAAAGCATGGGGCTGCGGCGGCAAGTTGTTGCAGCGGCAGCCCTGGCTTTGCAGCGCGCGCGTCGTCGCGCCAGGTGGCAGCCCGCGGCCCCACGCGCCTTTGTAGTCTGCCCACGTGCCGTATGCAAACAGCTGCAGCAGGGCGTACGCAGCCGCGTGCTCGCTGTGTTGGAGCTGCATGGCAACGGCGGGAGAGCGTGAGCACGGCCGGGCGATGGGCGTTGCGCGTTGGGCAGGCGGGCGGGCGCTCCGACCGCGCCCCCGCCAGGCGCATCATTCTCGAGCGGATGATCGCACCTCCTGCACACTAGGCAGGCTCAGCAGCTCTCCAAACGCAAACAGGCCAGGCTCCGCAGCCGCTTTGCCTATCAAGTCCACGAGGGCCAGCCCCTTGGCGCTCCTCGCAAGCAGCTGGTACTGCTCAATCTTTGCGTCGTTGTCCATGATCGCCGGGGCGACGTTGGGCGCGCGAACGATGCGATGGGATTCTGACCGTGCAGCAGAAGACACTTTGATCAGCACACGAGACCAATCAAGTTGCGATCAATCGCGTTATGTCGAAGGAGGGAAGACGTTCTGGCTTCTGCGGCCACCGGACACCCGGGTAGCGCCCCATTTCAAGACTCCGGCGATCGACAGTGCAGTCGACACTTTGATTGAGGCGACGAGGAGTCTGGCGCCGTCCAAATGCTGCTGCTTGCAAACCACTCGGTGGTTCGGCCCGCCGCTGCTGCTGCACGCCCCAAGACCAGCAGCGCTGCACAATTCCAATGGCCAATGCCGCATCGGCAGCATTCGCTGGCGATGGGAAAGGCGCTGGCGGCAACCGTCTTCAGAAGGCGGGCGGCGGGCGCAGCCGGTGGGCGCACGGCGAGTGTGGTCTGCACTGCACAGGGGCCCAACCCCTTCCGCGACCTGGCTGACCTGGTGGACAAGTACAGCGGCAGTGGTAGCAGCGGAAGGCCCCTGCCAGGTGGGGAGGCGCTGGCGATCGCTACCTGCTTCTGGCAGCACAGTGCGCTCCCTTTCCGACGCTGCTGCCCCACCTCCTGTCCCCCCGCAGTCAAGCGGTCGCCGCCTTTGCGGCCGGCGGCCGCCAGTGGAGGCATGGGCAATGGAGTTTTTTTGCTGTTGCTGCTGAACTTTGCTCTCTTCGCGCTTCAGCAGTTCGCACCTAGCCTCTCCTTCCTGGCCGCGCTGCCGCTCAGCCACTGGCGTCCGCAGTGGTGGCAGTGAGTCGGCGGGCGCGCAGGCGAGGGGAGCAGCAAATTTGACGGGACTGTTTGCCAGATCTGCCCCTTGTTATTTCTCCCGCCTCCCGCTTGCAGGTTCATCACATGCACGTTTGTGCACGCAAACTGGGAGCACCTGAGTGGCAACGCCTTCTCTCTGCTCGTCTTTGGCCGCATGGGTGAGCAGGCGGCCACGCACATGTCGCGCACCCACCGCGGTGCAGGAGCAGTCACCCTAATGTCTGCACTACACTAAAGGAGCGCCGGAACCATGCCCTGATGGCGCAGTGGTAGCCTTGCAAGCCTTGCAGCTTACACAACTGCTGCGGCCCTCCTGGATTGCGCAGTCGAGGAGGAGGAGGGCGCGTTTGGCGTGTGGGCGACATACCTGCTCTGCGGCGTCGGTGGCGCACTTGCCAGCTATCTCTCCTTGCCTCACTCCAGGACAATCAGCCTCGGCGCCAGCGGCGCGGTGTTTGGGCTCTTTGCTGTTGCGGGTGCGCGGCCCGCCTGCCTGCAGTGCCAGGGGCTGCGCGCGCAGGCGCGGCAGCTGCGGGCTTGGTGGTCCCGGCTTGCGCAGCGCCCCCGGCCGGCAAGAACCCACCGGCACGGCACCACCCCACACCTCAATTCGCTCTCCGCCCATCCTTCGCCGCCTGCCCTCCTGCAGTCTTCTCCAAATTCAAGCCCAGCCTGAAGCGACTGCTGGAGGCGGTGATCCTAGGCACCTTTGTGGCGCGGCAAGTGCTCCAGGAGGTTGCGGTGGTGGGGTCGGGGCGCGGCATGGCGCTCGGCGGCATGTCGGTGGGGCACTGGGCGCACCTCGGCGGCGCGGCGGTCGGCGTGCTGCTCGTGCTGCTGCTGGCGCGGCTGCCCGACGTGCCCGACAGCTAGCGTGGGGCCTGAGAGCGGCTGGCACCCTGGTTGGTGTCCCCCGCTTTCATGTGTCTATTCGCGTATCCAATGTTACAGTCAACACGTTGGACTGACAGCAAGGAGTTTTGTTTTTGATGGGGTCAGCGCAGCGGCGGCAGGTGGAGCTGCAGAGTAACAACGTGAACACGAGAGCACCAGAGCTGGCAGTAATCAACAGTGAGAGGCAATCACGAGCTTGCTTTCATGTCTTGTCAATTCATGCAGGCGGCGCAGAACCGGGTGAGGAGCAACAGCAGCGACCACGCCAGCACGGCGGCAGCGCAGCCCCGCTTGATGAGTACATGATGGGTGCAGCTGGCTGGCAATGTGCTCTGCTCTGGACAGTGGTCCACCGCAGCGGCGTGGCCGCCGCCTGCCGGCATCAACAGTGCGTGGGAGGTGGGCCACATGGTGGCGCTGACCGCCATGTCCCTCCCAGGCAACGACCGCGCCCTGGAGCTGCCGCCGGCGCCGATTTCGCTCGAGGAGCAGGTGCTGGCACTGCTCGCGCTGTTTCGCGCCAACACTGAGATGGGATCCATGTCGGTGGCCTCCCAGCTGCTGCCGCTGCAGGGGTCAGGCTGAGGTGGAGAGCCCGCGAAGCAGTGGCCCAGATCCAGGGTGGGCTTGCCAGCCGCCATGCGCTGGCTCTCTGCCCACAGGTCCTCGAACGACTGGCGTATCTGCGCAAGGGGGGGAGACAGAAGGAGGGGCCTCTGCCAACCACGCCGCCAGCACCGTGGGCCTCTGCCAACCACGTCCACAGAGCGCATGCAAGATGCCATGCGGGAGGGTTACCTTTGCTGCGGCATACGCGCGCATTGCCCGTCCCATCAGGGGCGGCAGGCCGCGGGGGAGCACGCTCTGCTCCAGCGACACGCGGCACCACCCAGGCTGCGTGGCTCCTGCAGGCGGCGTGGGAGGCGACTTGGGGCGAGAGGTGCGAGTCCCGGGAGCGCACATTGCTCCTCCTTGCTCTTAACCACAGAGCAGCCAGTCTATCGGGCGCGCTCACCAGCAGCATCGACAGCCCACAGCCCCTCCAGCATGACGAGGTGCCCGCAGGGCCCAGCAGAGTCGTCCAGCTGGAAAGACAGGGCGCCCGCGGCCGCGTCCACGCGCACCACCAGAGGCGTGCGCACGACACCGCTGATCATGAGGAAGCAGAAGGCTAGGGAGCACGGGATCGTGCGTTGGCGGGGCAAAGGAGGAGGGGCGCAAGGCAAATGAGGCGGGCGAGACAAGGCGTGCTGTTGGAGGCCTTGCTTGCAGTCGCTGCTCAGCTCGCACAGCCGGCACGCCGTCATGGCTCTGCCATCACGCCCGCCCATCAGCTCTAGCGAGCTGACGCCAGAGCCCCTCGCCCTCCCATCCGTCCCCGATCCCTGCCTGCGCCCAGTGCCGGCATGCGCCGCCCGCTCACCCGACTCGTGCTCGACCCGCAGCTGGCGCCCGCCCCGGCCGTCGTCGTGCTCCACAATGTGGCGGGTGCAGCGGTCGATTGAGCGGAAGACGGCGGCGGCATGTGGGTGCGTGAGAAGCCCAAACAGCTGCGCCGTGGACAGCGGGAGCTGCGCGGCAGGGGCTTCCGAGGCAAGGTGAGTGGGCATTGTGGCGGTGGGATGCACTGAAAGCGCAGCGCAGGTGGCTGCGTCACAGGTTCCCCGCCACTCCTGCGCACCTCGGCCTCGCCTCGCAGGTGGCAGCCTGCGCCTCTGCCCTTGATGTCTGCCAGACGCAGGCGCTGGCTCCACTTGGATGGCGGCAGCGCCAGCAGGGCGGGCAGAGCGGCACACGCTTGCTGGGGCATCTCTTGGCCTTGCTGCACTGGGCCACACAGAGCGCCAACCAATGAATTTGGAACTGAAATTACATGTGTTTGCACACGGCAGTCGGGCAGGTGCCCGGCAGGTTCCGCCACGCTGCGCGCTGCACACTGTGCACAGTTCGGTTTTGCTGCAACTTCTGTCACATGCGCCAGCAGCCCTACCTTGCTGGCATGCACGCATGCCCTGCCCTGCTGCATGCATACCATCGTCGTGCACCGTGGTGCAGGCAATGCCCAACACCGCCTCCCCGCCTACCTAGACTGCCCCCTGTCCACGACCACATCGCCACATGCGGATGCTGTTTCTTATATTGCTGATAGTATTGTGTAACCCAGAATGGCTAGCTATCACGAAATCATGAAACAGGATGGAAAGTGGCGATCACAATTGTATGTCACAGCGGGCGCAGTGCCACAAATCAGTGGCTCCGGCAGTGGCAGAGGGGGGAGTGCTCAGGGAGGGAGGCCACCCCCAATCAGGTGGGAGAATGTGGAAGAATCGGAGCCGGGGCAGGATTGGGTTTTTGGAGCACCAGGCGCGCGCGCGGCGAGGAGGCACGCGAGCGGCGGCCGCGTCGCCGCCTCGCCGCGCCCGCCCAGCGCCTCATGCGCGTTCACAGCTTGGGCGCAGGCGCGGGCGCCGGCGCCCCGGGCAGCAGCACCCTGGGCAGCAGCACGGTGTCGATGACGTGCACAACGCAGAAGTCGACCACGGCATTGGGCTTGATGACGGTGGCGATGAGGTCGCCGGTGGGCTTGATTGTGACGGTGGGGATGACGGTGGCCACGGTCAGGGGGTCGCCCTCGACGGTGCGGATGGAGAGACCGGGCTTGAGGTCGGTGGACAGCGCCTTAACGGGGGACACGTGGTAGTCCAGCACCTTGGCGACGAGGTCTGCAGCCGGAAGGGGGGAGGGGCGCCAAGGCGGCGCGCGTGAGCGCCGCCGCGGCGTGATGGGCGACGGCCGGATCTGCGCGGCGCCGGCGCGGCGCACGAGCCCCCGTCACCTCGCAGCAGCTGCTGCGCATGAGCCCCCGTCACCTCGCAGCAGCTGCGGCGCGCGCGCGTGCGCTGGCCGCGAGCGGCGGCTGACCTAGCCGGCCCGCCAGCTCCACGGGCGTCTTGCCCAGCCTGGTCGGCAGCTTTTCGAACGCGGCATTGTTGGGGGCGAACACGGTGCCTAGGGGAGGAAAACAACAGGATTAGGGCGGCAGCAGGGGTAGGCGGCGTCGCGCGCGCGCACGGCGGCCTCACCCGAAAAATTGGCAGGCGGCATGACGCCGGTCACAACCAGCGTAGTGGCCAGGCTCGAGAACTCGGGCTGCACCAGGAGCTGCTTGAATGAGGTGTCTGTAGGAGGGCATGGGCAGAGCGTGAGCGCAGGGATCAAGCGGGATGGGCCACGTGTGCGGCAGGGGCAGCAGTGCGGGCTCACAGGTTGTTGTGGCCTGCTTGAGGTCACGGGCGGCGGTGACGTGCAGGCCTGGGGTGTAGGAGGGGGGGTGGGGGGGTAGGTGGATGGATGCGCCACGGGAGTGGGCCCGGCGGATGCGCGCCAGCACACGAGGGTGCTAATCAGGACGCGCGCGCCCCCGCTCGCCGCAGAGGGCCAGGCAGAGCACCAGGAGCGTGGTGAACTTAGCCATGGCTGAGAGACCGCTGCGCGCCTTTGATGGTGCCTCAACACGAAGACAAGAAGAAGTCCGCACGAGGGGGCGAGGGAGGTAGGGTACCGTACTGGTGCCAGCACGCTATGATCGACCCGAGGGCCGGGTCGGTGAGTTTTTGGGTTTCGGGAGACGATCGACCCGCGGGGGAGCCGGAAATTTCAGTGGATCGACCCTGCCTGTCCGGCCGCAGTTCAGCAGCTCGCGGAGCGCCTTTGGCCGCAGCTAGGGCTGGATCGCAGGGCACCTGAATTTTTTCTCCCCATCGACCATCCCCATCGCCCAGAATTTCCTGCGCATCTTGTGGGAGTGAGCGTTTCGGAGTTTGTTGACTAAAAAAGATTACATTTGAGCGAGGGGGGTGGGTGGTGTGTGTGTGTGTGGGTGGGGGGGGGGGCAGATACCGTGCGCCGGCACGCGTGGCAGGCCTGAACCGCCCCCAACCACCGCGTTGCAGGGACCCGCGCGGCGAGGAGCTGGGCGAGGCGCTCCAGCAGCTGATCAACCTTGGCGGCCGGCGCGGCAGCCCCGTCGAGGTGACGCTGTACAATGCCCACGCGCGGGACCCGGTGAGGCAGGGCCAAACGTTGGGTGTTTGCAAGGATGTCTTGAACAGGTGGCTTCCTGTCCCCCACCCGGCCACCGCCACCACCCACCCTCACCCTCCCTCCCTCTTGGAGGAATGCCCCCCCACCCCCCCACCCACCCACCCACTCCACCCGTGCAGCCGGACCTCGACAAGGCAGACGACCGCACAGTAGACGTGGTTGTCGACAAGGACACCTGCGTGATTGTGCGGCTGCCCTAAGGTGAGGAGAGCCTACTGCCGCAAGCTGTTGCTAGCAGGCACGTCGTGCCTCGTCTTCCAGCGTGCCTGGCGAAGCTGCCGGCTCACGCGCCGACGCGCCTGTTGCTGCCTGCCATTGGCGCCCTGCCTGCTACTCGCAGCGCACTCGCTGGCCACGCATTTGACCACTTTCGGCCTTGGGAGCGCTGGCTCCCCCCCACTTCGTGCCTCGGTAACAAAAACCCCGCGCGGTGCCCAGCCGCACAGCAGTCTACATGACACGGCTTTAGCTGCCGACTTGCTGCTTGTGAGTCCCCCCCCCCCCCCCCCCCACCCCCCCCCCCCCCCCCCCCCCCCCCCCCCCCCCCATGCCCGGCCCCGACCCCGNCGCCGACTTTCTTGCTTTGTGGGTCCCCCCCCCCCCCCCCGAGAGTCTCCCACTCCGCCAGAGAAGGCCTCTTCTCTCCCCTTCCCTCAAGCCCCTCCCTCCTCTCTTCTCCTCCGTCTTCTTCGACGTTTCCTGTTCAAAACCCCATCCATCTGATGTTCCAATCTGTGGTGGAGCTCTGGCCTAGAACCACCCCTCCTCCCCTACTACAATCCCAATGTAAAGAAATCCTCACCCACCTTCACTTAGGGACGCCGCGAGCGCCAGGGCGCCACGAGCGCCGGGCTGCCGCCGCGAGCGCCAGGGCGCCACGAGCGCCGGGCTGCCGCCAGGAGCGCCAGGGCGCCACGAGCGCCGGGCAAAAGCTGGTCGCGCGCGCCAGGAGCGCCACGACAGACCCGGTTTCCGGCACCGGCTGCACAAAGGGCATGCGCAACGGGCGGGAGGGAGGGCGGGAGTGAACAGAGGGGGTGGGGCACGCGCGCGGCGGCGAGGCATGCGTGCGCAAACAGGGCGCAGCGCGCGACAGGCACGCGGCATGGGCGCAGGGGCGCACCACACAACGCACCTCGAATTCTGGCTCCCCTGGGAATGCAGCACCACCGCCGTCCTTGAAGAGCTGCCGCGGAGTCCAAACTTTCTGCGATAGGAGGGGCGATGATTGGTGAGGGAGGGCCCTATTGCGCCGTTGAACCCGTGCCTGCGTTTTTCTGATGACTGCTGTTGCACTGTACACTGTTGCACCTGTGTGCGTCCTCCTTGGATGCCTGTGCGGGGTGAACTCATGTCATTCTCACCACGAAACCGTACGGGTCGTCACCAATTCGCTGTGGGGCCCGGACAGCCAAGTGGGCGGCATGGGAGGGGGGGGGGCCGGACTGCCATCGCGACTCACCATCAGCTCACCACTGAGGACCGGGCAGGAGTGTAGGCAGACAATTGTGGCTACAAATTGCGGCGGGATGGGCGCATTTGTGGCCAGCGGCGGAAAGGTAGAGGTACCGCCGCCCAACGCAACTGCAAAACTGCTAGGCATGCACACCTCAATACACATTGTCACAGCCAGGGCAGGACAATCACTGGTGATACAATGCCTGATGGGAAAATGGGCGCCAGCAATCCGATCAATCCGACGCACACGTCATTGCCGGCACGCGGTTCTTGCCCCTGCGCCTCTCTTGCAACGCGGCGCCACACGAGAAAGCCAAGGCGGCATGTGGTGCAGAAATGAATGGGATCCCTCGAAAAGACGCATGGCAGCATTATGCCCAGGCCCACCCCACGCACTCCCAAGCAGCCGCAGCGTGTGCTGTGCCAGCATCCCGCAGCGCTTGCTGCACCACATGCCGCTGTCTCCTGCTGTCTCCTGCTGTCCACCGCGCCGCCGCGCGCGCCGTGCGGGCGCCACCGCTACCGCCGGGAGAAGTTGGTGGGCGCCAGCGCCGCCTCGACGCGGTCCAGCGCCCGGGTCAGCACCTCGAGCGAGGCGGCGTAGGAGATGCGGATGCAGGCGGGCGCGCCAAACGCGTCGCCCGGCACGAGCGCCACGCCCGCGGCCTCGATCAGATAGCGACAGAGCGCGTCGACGTCGGGCACGGGGCCAAAGCCGGCCGCCTCGACGCCCGGGCCCACAAGCGCCGAAACCTCGGGCATCACGTAAAACGCGCCCTGCGGCCGCACCAGTGCCACGCCGGGCATGGCCTGCAGGCGCGCGCTGACGTAGTCGCGCCGCGCCTCGAACGCGGCGACCATCTCGCCAACCAGCGGCCCGCCGCGGGGCCCCAGCCCCAGCGCAGCGACCGCCGCGTGCTGCGCGATGCTGCTCGCACCGCTCGTGCTCTGGCTCTGGATCACGGCGGCGGCCTTGGCAAAGTGGCGCGGCGCGGCAAGGTAGCCCAGCCGCCAGCCGGTCATGGCATAGGCCTTGGAGAAGCCGTTGACAGCGAGTGTGCGCTCGCGCATGCCAGGCAGCGCACCAAAGCTGTGCGCGGACGGGGGCGGGGTAGGGGGTGGAGACAAACAAAACAGTAATTAAAATTAAACCGATAGAAACTTCGGCGAGGGGCCACTGAGCAGAGGGAGTGGCGCACGCGAGCTGGAGCGGGGAGATGGCAGGGTTGCCACTCCTGCGTGCACTGCCCGGACAGGGAGGCTGGGGGCAAGGCACTCCCTCTCTTCCCCGGGGCGTATCCGCCCGCCGGGCACCTGTGATGCTGTGCGGGGGCGTAGGTAATGTACTCGTAGATCTCATCGGAGACCACCAGCAGCCGTGGGTGCTCTGCCACCACCGCAGCAAGCGCCTCCAGAGCCTCCCTGCAGGCGCAGGCGGGCGGGTGGCGACCAGCAGCCCTCGCGTGCGACCGGCAGGTGGGGCACGGTTGAGGCCATCGCAGGCAGCAGCAATCCGCAGCGCGCGCGGGAGGTGGCGCGAGCCCTGGAGCGCCGTCGCATGTTTGTCCCTTGCCCTCCCCCCTCTTCGCTCTCCCCTCACTTGGGGTAGACGACGCCGGTCGGGTTGGAGGGCGTGCAGAGGATGAGGAGGCGTGAGGCGGGCGTGAGCGCGGCGCGCAGCTGCTCGGGGCGGAGGAGGAAGCCGTGCTCGGGGGTGGTTTCCAGGATCACGGGCGTCGCGCCCGCCATGTGCGCCATCTCCGGATACGACACCCAGTAGGGCGCCGGGATGATCACCTGCGCGCGGCGGGGCGCGCGCGCGCGGGACGAGGCTGTAGGCGGCGCAATGTGGGGAGCGCGCTGCGAGAGCGTGCGGCAGGTGCACCTCGGCACGCGTGTCGTGCCAGGGCAGGCAGGGCGCGGGCCTCAGAACAGAGCTGGCGAACGGGCGATGAGACGCACAGCCCTGCCGCCGCACGCCCTGCCGCCGGCGCCGCCGCGCACCTCGTCGCCCGCGCCGCACACGGCAAACAGCGCCTGCCAGATGGCCTGCTTGGCGCCGTTGCTGACCACCACCTCGTCGGGCGCGTACTCGAGCCCGTTTTCGGCGGCCAGCTTGCGGCAGATGGCCGCGCGCAGCGCCGACGTGCCCGTGTTGGGCGTGTATCGCGTGAACCCCTTGTCCAGCGCCTCCTTGCCCGCGGCGATGATGGGCGCGGGTGTGTCAAAGTCGGGCTCGCCTGCAGAGGGGGGCGGCGCCGGGCAGTGCAGGTGACGTGGGAGGCCGAGCGGCGGGCGGGGGCCCACGCGCACGGCGGCAGGGCAAGTGTGCAACCGCTGCACCGACTTGCATGGCTGAGCCACCTGCCCTACCCCCATCACCTGCAGCCAGACTGATGATGTCCCGGCCCTCCTCTTTGAGCCGTGTGGCCAGGTCGCTCAGCGCCATGGTTTTAGAGGGCTTGAGCGCCGCCACCAGCGGGTTGAGCTTTGTGTCCACCCCTGCCATTGCGACTACGGCTGTACTGCGAGCTGTGTGCGCAGGGCAGCCAGGCGAGGGAAGTCGCAAGCAGCGGTCGGAAGCGGGGGCGGGGCGGGACTGCCGCCGGCGAGTCCCTGCTCGCCTCTGCGCTGCACGATGGCTCCTGGGCATCCAGCAATGCATGCGGTCTCACCAGGGCGGCGATGGCGCGTTGTCCTCAACAATCGACTTGGGCTAGGCACGATCGCTGCAGCTTGAGCCAATTGGGAGGCCATTTAGTGGTCTAAGCCGGCATGTAGGATCGATGCCAGCGATGGACAAGCACAAGACTCGCGATCGTCGACGATCAAAGCCTTTGCTCGTCCCTCACAGCAAATTGATCAGGCTAAACGCTGATGACATGGAGGAACGCGATGAATAACATGAGTTGGCATAGGCACAGGCGGGCCCCGCCCATTCGCCCGCCTGGCAGGGTGGTAGCGGCGGCGACGTGTGAGTGACGAGCACCAAAGCAAAGTTAGGCAGCAGGGCAGCAGTAACTTGATTCTGAGATGAGGCTAGACCCCCCCCCCCCCCCCCCCCCCCGCGCCCCCCCCCCCCCCCCCCCCCCACCCACCCTCCCACCGCCTCCCNAGAACTTGTTTTTGGGAGAGGGGCCAACCCCCCCCCCCCCCCCCTCCGGCTGCCGGCCGGCTAGCCTCATCTCAGAATCAAGTTACTGCTGCCTTACAGCAAAACACCGCAGTTGCGAGCAAAACAAAACAGTCAGTGTGCTGGAAAACAGGCGCGAGTGTCAAAACAGTAGCAAGAGTAGCATGCAACGATTGCATTAGGCAGCAAAGGCGCGTGCTCACGAGGGCGCGCGGCCGGCTGCCAGGGCAATCATGCTGAGCTCGTCTTGCACCTGTTTTCCGGCAGGCACGGCGGGATAGGCGGCGCACGCCCCGGGCGTGGCAAACCGCCCCAGCGGCTGCAGCACCTGGTCCGATGCGATTTGACTGAACACGGTCGAGGAGACACGCCAGGTGGGCCGCCCCTCGCGCGCTGCGCTGGCTGCCGCCGCCTGCGTATCTTCGGTGCAGACCACCTGCGCGGGGCGGCAGGAGGGGGTGGCAGGGCAGGATGGCAGGGCGTACAGGCGAGCCAGGTCATGCAAGAGGACGCGGCCTGCAGCTCCAATGCTCCATGCGCCACCAAGGCCCGAGCGCCTCCATGCAGCAACGCTCACTTCGTGGAAGCCCGCCCGCACGTGACCGCCCGTCAGCCACTCCATCTGCTTGCCGGCCTGGAGCAGCAGGCAGCCCGGGGGGATGCGCACGGGCATGCGCTGGCCGCTGCGCAGCCACACAAAGAGGCCGGGGAAGCGGCTGCAGCCGTGGATGGTCAGGAAGTTCAGATCGTAGTGATACCCTGGAAAGGGGGGCCAGGGGAGGCAAAAGATGAGGGGAACGTGGACACATGCATAGTGTGGCAAGTGGGGGTAGGCACGCCACGTGGGGATGTGCGCAAGCGGAAGGATGAGGGGAACGTGGACACACGCATGGTGTGGCAAGTGGGGGTAGGCACGCCACGTGGGGATGTGCGCAAGCGGAAGGATGAGGGGAACGTGGACACACGCATGGCGTGGCAAGTGGGGGTAGGCACGCCACGTGGGGATGTGCGCAAGCGGAAGGATGAGGGGAACGTGGACACACGCATGGCGTGGCAAGTGGGGGTAGGCACGCCACGTGGGGATGTGCGCAAGCGGAAGGGTGTCCCGCCATGCCCGCAGTGCGCACCTGCAAACACCGTGTCCAGTGCGCCGTGGCGCTGCAGGTCGGTGCCAGTGGGCGCCAGCAGGTGTGGGCCCAGGTGCATGCGCCGCGTGAACGCGCCCGCTTCGAGGCCCAGCCCCCGCGCTGCCATCTCGGCAACCGCCAGCACCGTGCTCAGCAGCTTGTGGCCCCAGGCATCCATCACGGCGGACCACTCGTCCGCAAACGCAGCGGGCACCACCGGCTCTGCATTCAGCTCGCCGTACTGCGTGTGCTGCGGGCGCTCGCCCACCTGTATGGCAGCATGACAGCATGGCAACAAAAATGTCTCAGTAGGTCGAAGCCGTAGGTGCGCCAAGCATCTAAAAACATTTATTACTGCGTGGGCCACGCACCCGCCAGAAGAAGCGCCACTTGGGATCCGGGCCGGTGGGGGTGATGGGGCGGTGCTCCTCGGGCAGGGCAGCCGCCGCCTCTTGCACCGCCGGGTCGCCGAGGCACCGAGGCTTCTCGACGCCCCCGGGGGTGGCCCCGACCTGGGCAGGTGCACAGAGTGGGTGAGTGGCTCCTCGAGAAGGCGACCGCGCAAGTGTGGAGGCTCCCCGTGCGGCGCATCGAGGGTCTCACCCTCCCTCCCTGCACCCACCTGGTATGAGAGCTGCTCCCGTACGTCCTGCATCTTTACGTCGTCTGGCTGCGAGAAATAGCGCTCCATGAGATCGAGGAAGCTGCACAGGGCAGTGTTGAGGGGAGGGCGAGGCACAGTGAGCGTGAGGCACCAGAGCGGCGAGGGTCAGGCAAGAAAAAGAGAACAGGCATGGCACATGCTGCAGCTGGCGCAGCCACAGGGCACCAGCAAGATTGATTGCCAGCCCACTGCACACGGGGCGGTGCATGAGAGGGCGGTCACCTGTCGTTGAGCTCGTGGGGACACCGCGGGTCGCGCACGACCAGCGCCGAGGTCTCATGGAGGCACCCAGCCAGCGCCTGGCACAGCTGCTGGACCTGCTGCGAGTTGGGATCGCCCTCGAGGAAGGGTGAGAGGTCGAACACCGGGAGGGTGGAGGTCGAGGGCGGCGACGGCGTGGGCGGCTCAGCGGGTGCTGTGCGTGGCCCGCCCATCGCCCCTCCTGCTGCTGCCGATGCCACCACGTGCACCGCTGCTCCCGACGCGTCCTTGGCGAGGGCAGACGAGGCAGAAACAGCTGCAGAGGACATTCTTTGAACGCCACAGGCGCAGGGAGTTCTCACGACACACGCTAGCTCACAACAGACCTGCTGAGCGTGCGAGAGGAGGGTTTTGGGCAGTTGCGGCAGCAAGAAGGACTGAAAGGGCGTCGGCCCTTTGTTCGTTCGGTGTTCGCGGTGTTCGCGCTCCCGGTCCTTGGCTGTTCTTGTGCATGTAGACTCTGACACCGAGTCGTGATCGCTGCGAAAGAAGTTCCGCACGTCGGTCTTGCCACTATGGCGGATCCCGCGCAGGAGGAGCTCACTGCGCAGGTTGGGCGCTCGGGAGGTTGGGGAGGCGATGCTGGCGGCTCGCGGGGCTGCCGCCGCCGCGTGCAGCGCAACCGCCTGCCCGCCCTGCGCTGTGCACTGGCCTTCTGCAGGTGGACGAGCTGAAGCGGCTAGTGGAGGAGCGCACGGCCAAGCTCCGCAATGCGGTGCGCTGCGATCTGGCTCTCAGAAACTTTGGAGCTGTGTCTGCTGCCGAGCGCCGGCTCACTTGCTCCTTCGTCCCAACCACCCGCAGGTGCGCAAGGGCAAGAGCATTGAGACGCAGCTGCAGGAGGCCACGGCCAGGATCGCAGCACTGGAGGAGGCGGCGCAGCTGCGCGAGGCGAGCGCTGCCAGCGTGGCAGAGCAGCAGCAGCAGGTGGATGAGCTCAAAGCGCAGCTTGAGGCGGCGGCGGCGGCGGCAGCAGCAGCGCAGCGGGAGCTCGAGCGGCGGTGCGAGCAGCTGCAGGCACGTGCCGCCAGCGCTGAGCAGGCGGGATCGGAGGCTGCAGCTCGGGCCAATGATCGGGCAGAGACGATGGGACAACAGCTTGAGGCGATGGGGCAGCAGCTGGTGGAGAGCCAGCAGAGCGCAAGCGCAACGGCACAGTTGCAGGTGCAGCTAGACGCAGTGCAGGCACAGCTGCAACGCGCTGAGCAAGCCAAGAGTGAGTTTGAGCGCCAGTCTGCATCTCTTGCGCAGCAGGTGGAGGCTGCGCTGGAGGACGCGGCGCGCGAACAGCGCGTGGCAGCAGAGGCACAGCGACAACTGGCGGAGAGCCGGCGCAGCGAGGACGATGCGCGTGCCACAGAGGAGCAGCAGCTGCAGGCGCTGCAGACGCAGCTTGCCACAGCGCTGCGCAAAGCCGGCGATGCAGAGCAGGCAGCGCAGGACGCCGAGCGGGCCAGGAGCGAGCTTGAGCACGAGGCAGCTGCACTGCGGCAGCAGCTGGCAGACAGCAGGAGCAGCGCGTCCCCAGACAAAGGGAAGGGTGTTCCAGAGCAGGTGCATGAGCTCAAGGAGAGGCTGAAGAAGCTGCGGCAAGCCAAGAAGGCAGGGGACAAGGAGGCGGCGGCGCTGCGGACGCAGCTGGATGGCGCGCAGCAGGCGCGGGAGGAGGCGGAGCGCGAGGCGGGCGCGCTGCGTGCGCGGCTGGAGAAAGCAGCCGTCGTCAGCGACGAGCTCATGCAGCAACAGGAAGAGGTGGCAGCACTGCGGGCACAGCTCAAGCGCGCATTCGAGGAGCGAGAGGAGCTCCAGGCAGAAGCGGCGGCGCTGCGTGGCAAGCTGGAGACCCAGCTGGAAAGCGCCCAGTGGGTGCAGGAGGAGCAGGAGGGGGAGGCCGCAGAGCTGCGACGCGGCCTGGCGCAGCAGACGAGCGGACTGAAGCTCCAGCTCGAGGCGGCACAGCAGCGCATTGCACAGGTGAGGCGGGGAGGAGCGCGAGTCGCATCTGTCCACATGTGTTGTGCTGCCTCCATCTCCCAACCAGGCCTTAAATTTTCCTACCCTTTTTGCTCTCTGGCTCGCCTGCTCTGCGTGATTGCCTGCAGGCGGAGCGGCAGCTGGAGGAGGAGGCCTCTGGCGCCAGCGAAGACAAGGAGGCGGCCGCGGTGATGGCGGCGGCGGCGGCCCGCGCCGAGCAGCTGGCGAGCGAGCTGGCTGCGGCGCGCGAGGCGCTGGGGGCCAGGGAAGGCGAGCTGGCGACGCTGCGCGACGGCGCAAAGGCCTCTGCAGTCGCACCCGCACAGGTGGCTGAGCTTCAGGAGGAGGCCACAGTGATGCGGGAAGCCATTCGCACGGGCGCGATGCAGGTCGCCGCCACGCAAAAGGCGGAGAAGGCGGCGGTTGCGCGGCTGGAGGCCAGCCAGGCCGAGTGCGCCGACCTGCGGCGGCAGCTGGCGGAGGCGGAGGGGCACCTGTCGGTGGCGGGCACGCTGGAGGAGGAGTTGGCGGGGATGCAGGCGCGGGCGGAGCGGGCCGAGGGCCAGGCGGCCGGACTGCACAGCCAGTTGCGCGACGCCCAAGATGCGGCGGAGAGCCAGGCGCAGCGCATCGAGGCGCTGGAGGCGCAGCTGCTGGAAGCGCTCGAGAACGAGAGGTGGGCGGGCGGGCGGGCCAGGACCGTGGGGGAGGTGCGGAGATGGAGTAAGGGGGGGGGGGGGGGGGGGGGGCCCC
>PCFQ01000058.1:2053763-2077087 GCA_003063905.1 Chlorella sp. A99
GGGGGGGGGGGGGGGCGGGGGGGGGGCGGGGGGGGGGGGGGGGGGGGGGGGGGGGGGGACCCAGCAGTAGAGCATGTGCGATTCGCTGAGTCTGTTTCTGCCCAACTATAGGGAGGAGGCGGCCAACGCGGCAGCGGCAGCAGAGCGCAACGAGGCGGTGCAGCGCGCAGAGGCGGCGCAGCAGCGTGCGACGGCGGCTGAGGAGGCGGCGTCCACCGCCCAGCAAGCGACAGCGGCGGCGGAGCAGCGGGCGCGGGACGCCGTCGACCTTGCTGCCGAGGCGGACGCACGCGCCGCGGCGTCGGCAGAGGAGCTGGCGCGTGTGCGGGCAGAGGAGGAGGAGCGGCGCAAGCGGTTTGCGGCGATCCATACAACCTTTGCAGCCAAGGAGCAGAAGCTGAAGGAGGCGGCCGAGGCAGCCGAGGCCGAGGCCGCGGCGCTGCACGAGCAGGTGGCGGAGCTGGGCGGCGCTGCGGCGGTGCTCCAGGCGCAGCTCGCAGAGGCGCAGGCGGCAGCCGAGGCCGCGACGGCCGAGGCGCACGAGGCAGCGGCGGCGGCGACGCGCGAGCTGGAGCAGCATCTGGGTGAGCTGCAGGAGGCGGCGGACCGTGCAGAGCGCGACAGCTGGCGGGCGCAGGAGGAGCTGCAGCGGGTGAACAGCAAGATGGTGAGGCAAGGGATGGGGAAACGCTGCAGGGAGTGCCTGCGCAGCCTACACTGCCTGCGCAGCCTACAGGGGGCCAGGGAGGGCTGTGGGCAGCATGGTGGAGGCAAGGCTGCACGAGCGTCCTCTGGGTGACCAAGGCCTGCTCTGCGATCTGCCAGGGGAAGTGTCAATCCTGGACCCCGCTCCCCTCTGTCCCCTGCGTCGCAGGGCCGGCTGGAGGAGCTGGAGCTGGCCGCAGAGCGCGCGGAGCAGGCGGCCGTCAGCCTGCAGGCGCGGCTGGACGCCGCCCAGGCCGCGCGCGAGCAGGCGGAGGCCGCGTCTGCGGGCCTGCGGCAGCAGCTGGCTGCCATCGAGCAGCAGCAGCAACAGCAGCGGCAGCGTGCTGAGGCAGCGTGCAGCGAGGCGGCTGCATTGTCACATGGTCTCGGCGTGAGGGACGCCGCCCCTGCTGCCAATGGGCCCACCACTGCCCACGGCAACGGCGTGGCGCAGGGCCAGGGCGAGCCGCACGTGGAGAGCGAGGTGGCCGCGCTGCGCGAGCAGCTGGCCGGCGCGCAGAAGGTGGCGGCGGCGGCGGCGCTGACACACGCAAAGGTCGCCGCGCTGGAGAAGCAGAACCACGACCTGGCCTGGCAGGTATGTGTGTGGGGCTCTTCTTGAGCGGGAGGGGCTGCGCCCCATGTGCACTCCCCTCACAGCTGGAAGCGCCCAGCATGAGGGATTGGCAGTGTTGAGCGCGGTATACCCTGGCGCCGAGTGTACTGGCTTGTTGAGCGGATGTCTCCTGCCCGAGGCGCTGGTTCTCTGACGGCTGCCACATCCCTGTGCACAGGTGGCGATGCTGACGCGCGGCGGGCAGCAGGCGCCGCTGGGCATCGGCGGGCCGCTGGGGTCGGTTGCGGTGCCGATGCCGGCTGCGGCAGCGCCGCAGGGCGAGGGCGGCGCCGCGCGGACGGTGCTGGGCGTGGTGGCGAGTGCGCTACGCCACCGCAAGCGCCTGGTGCTCACCTACCTGTTCTTCTTACACTGCCTGGTGTACTGGCTGCTCACGCACCGTGCGCTAGGGGCTGGCGTGTCCTGTGCGACGGCGAACGATGAACTGCCCCACGAGGCGTCGGCTGCTGCCGGCGCCACTGCCACGCACGCCCTGCTGTGAGGGCGCCTCGGCTCTGCCGGTGTTTTGCTTATTGCCCTCATGCAACCTTTCGGTGGGAAGGAGATGGACGCGCACGCGTGGCACTCAGGCAGCCGGGTGGACAGGCAGCGGCGGCCAAAACCCGCGCGTTTGCGAGCAGCCAAGCGTGTAATTGCGCTCTAGCGAAGTTTCATACGTACTCTTCAGTCACGATAGTCCGCAGAGAAACCTGTCGCGCTGCGATCTGTGGCGCCTACGCTTCGAAGTTGTAGCTCTAGCGGGCCTTAGATCTTGCGGCCCGTGTGGAGGCGGGCTTGGACGCGGGCCCGTGTGGAGGCGGCAGTCGGCGGCAGTGGCGACGGGCGGGACGGGCGTGCGGGCAGGCAGTTGGCGCTGCCTATTCCAGTTTGAGCGGCGGCAGTCGGCGATGGCGTGCAGGCGGCCGCGTTGAGGAGCCGTGTAGTGTGGAGCCCCTATGGGCGACGGCGGCCTGCCGCTCCCCTGCATCAACCATCTGGACGACGAGGCACAGCCCAGCGGCTTTGATTGGAGCGAGGAGTGCACAGCTCCCAGCGAGGAGGCAGTGGACGGCGCGCTGGGCTGCACGTGCGCCGGCGGCACCTGTTCGGCAACCGGCTGCGCATGCCGCCAGGCCGGGGAGCTGGGGGCAGACGCGTTCCTGCCAGACGGGCGGCTGATGCCGCTCGTGCATGGCATCGACTGGGACGAGGCGGGACTGCGCGAGTGTGGCCCTGCCTGCAGCTGCGGCGGCGCGTGCGCACTGAGCGTCACGGGGCGGCCGCCGCGGCGAGGGCTGTGCCTGGAGAAGCTCCCCGGCAAGAGGTGCGTGGGGTGGCAAGGGGGTGCGTGCGATTGGCATTTGTCACCTCCGTCAGGTATGCGGCTCACCGCGCCACTCCTCCCCGCCCACCAGGTGGGGCGTCGTGGCAGGCGAGCGGATCGGCGCGGGCGAATACATCTGCTGCTATGCGGGCGAATACGTCAGCAGGGAGGAGGCCCAGTGGCGCCTGGCGGCTTACGACGCCGCCGGCAGGGGCCACGCGCTGCTGGTGCTGCGGCAGTGGCTGCCCAGTCACGGCGCGGTCGTGAGGGTGAACATCGATGCGACGCGGCGGGGCAACGTCGCTCGGTTCTGCAACCGTGAGAGGCTGGGCTGCTGGGTGGCCTGCATGACTCGTGGCCGGCCATGCAGACGGAGGAGCCAGGGAAGGGCGACGCTGTGTCGGCAGCAACAGGGGCGGCGGCTTGGCATGCCTGCTGCCCAGGGCCAAGGGGCGTCGTGCCTCTCCTGCCGCAACGCAGACTCGTGCGATGGCGGCAATTTGCGCCTCGTGGAGGTGGTGCGCAGCGGCGCCTTGTTGCCCCGGCTGGCGTTATTTGCGAGTGCCGGCATTGCACCTGGCCAGGAGCTGACTTACGCCTATGGCGCGCCCAATGCTGAGCGGGGGCGGCCGTGCCTGTGCGGCACGGCTTCGTGCAAGGGCTTCCTGCCGCACGACGAGGTGTGAGGCAGGAGGTCCTGGGTGGCGACCCGAGTTGGGCGGTGGCGGGCAGCCGGAGGTGGGACTTCGCGCGGTGGCGGGCAGCCGGAGGCGGGACTTCGAAGAAACCGGTGGCGGCGGCAGCCAGGACGGGACTTGATGCATGCAGCCGTCGCTCATTCATTGCCGCTTTTGGCGCTTGCGCAAGTCCCGCATCTGCAAAACCAGGGCCATCGCATCCCCACATCTTCAGTTGCTTGCGGTGCTTGGATCTGGGCTTGCGCTGCTCAGGAAATGAGTGCAGTGGTGCGGCGAACGCCCGAGAAGGAGCGCGGGCTGCTGGGCTTGGAGCACGGAGGCTCGCCGAGCGCGAGCGGGGCTGACTCTCCCGAACCAGGCCAGGGGTCGCCGCGACGGCAAATGCAGCATGTCAGAGCGGCGATGTCCGTGTTCTTGAAGGCGACGGTGGCTGCAGGTGAGCGTCGCCGGCCGCCCGCTCAATGCCCGCTCACTGCCGCCCGACGCGCCTTGCTGCCGATGCTGACTTGCCTCACCGCCGCGATCCCCGCAGCGCTGCTCTGGTTCTTGGTGGCCTCGCGACGGCCCAGCAGCAGCTCCAGTAGCGGCAGCAGCAATGCCAGTGGCGGCAGCAGCAACGCTCTCGATGCCTGCCCATTGCGGTACGATCGCATGGCGGCTCTGGAGGTCCGCGAGGGCGCCAAGCCCTACCTGTTTGGCGGCGATCAGCAGCCGGTGTGCCACAACTGCCGCAACGACAGCCTGCGGGCCAAGGCGTGCCAGTACAAGGCGGGGCGCCACGTGAGTGCGCTGCGCCGCCGTTGCCGCACCTCCCACTACCGCATGTCCTCGCACGCCGCGGTCGCGCAGCGTTTCTGCCCACGCCGCCGCTCCCCTCTCGGCCCTCCCCTCCACGCAGCTCTGTCCGCACGGGGCCGCCCTGCACCTGGTGGCCAACTGGTTTGCGCGCGGCTTCCACCTGCCGCTGACCATGACGCCCTGCGACTTTTGGCCGTTCCTGCGCAACCGCACGCTCTACATGATGGGGGACACAATGATGTACGATTTCTACCATGTGCGTGTGTGTGGTGGTGGTGGTGGGTGGTGTGTGGGGGGGGGTGGGGGGGTGGGGTGGGGTGGGGGGGCTGCGAAGGGCACGCGCTGCAAGCGTGGAACTGCTCCACCCCACCCTCACCCACGCACCCACCCTCCCACCCACCAACTGCATTCACCCCTCGCGCACCCCGCCCTCCGCCTCCCTGCCCAGGCCATGACCTGCTTCATGTACGAGTTTTGGGACCTGGAGCAGGCCGACCCGGTGCACGAGCGCTGGCTCATGCGCAGCCTGACCACCGCACCCGACATGCCACCCGAATGCGCGGTGCTCCTCGGCGGCGCCTCACGCATCTGCTTCATCCGCGTGGATCGGGGGGGTGGGGGGGTGGGGGGGCCGGGGGCGGGGGGCGGCACCGGTTTTGCTGCAGGCGGGCGGCGTTCTGCTGTGGGGCAGCCGCCCCTGCGGGCAGGCGGCGGGGGGCGCTGCGGCCGGGCAGCCAGGCGGCGGCCAGCCGCCGTTCGCACGGGGCAGCGCCACCGTGCCGCCCCGCCCCGCCCCGCCTACGCCCGCGCTCTGTCCCGCCCGCAGGGCCAGGACGTGGTGCGCACGCTGCTGCCGCTCTTCCCCCACTTCGCGGCGCCCACTGACCTCCTCGTCCTCAACTTTGGCGTGCACCACTGGAAGGACTACGAGGGGGCGCTGCACGACTTTGTGCGTTACCACAATGAGCACAGGTAGGGTGGGTGGGTGGGTGGGTGGGGGGGTGGGACGCGCGTGAGGCCGGGCCGACCAGCAGCAGTCCCGCGGCGTCGCCGCAGCAGGCGCGACGTGTCGCTCGCTTGCTCCCGTCCCCGGGCCCCTCTGCCACACAACCCACCCCACCACCTCGGCCCCGCCACCGCAGGGAGCAGCTGCCCTACGTGCTGTGGCAGCAGACGGCGATGCAGCACTACAACAACAGCCCCATCTTCAACGGCGATTTCCCCGGGGGTGCCCCCCCCTTTTCCTGCATGCCTTCGTACAACTTCTCCGTGGACGTGCGATCTATTCTTTTCTTGTCTGGGTTTCGCACCCCTGCTCCCGCAGCGCCGCATGGGCTGTGCGGCCGCGGCCCCCCGCTCCCGCGCTGCTACCGGCGCGCCCGCCGCCGCCTCCCCGCCCCCAGCGCCGCGCCGAAATCTCTCCTCGTTCCATGCGCAGGGCCAAGGCGTGATCAGGCTACGGCCAAACAAGACGGATAGGTACCATGGGCTGCTGGGCGGATGGCGCAATGCCAAGGCGGACAAGGTGCGGCGCGCGTGCAAGGCGGGCGGCAGGGCGGGGCCCATCGGCCCAGTCGGCACGGCCGCACGCTGTGTTTGCGTGGGCGCCTGCGCCGCGCCTGCTCCCCCCCGGGCGTCACCTCTACCAGGCCCCCACCCCCGCCCCGCGCGCACACTGCAGGTCATGCGCGACAGCCGCATCCCCATCATCCCCTCCCACAACGAGACCAACTGGCTGTACAACATGCACCGCGACTCGGGGCGCGGCTGGGAGTGCACGCACTACTGCCACCCCTCGGCCCCGCAGTCGTCCGTCGTCGCGCTGCTCCGCATCCTCCACTGGGTCGCGCAGTCCCTGCCCCCCGTGCCCGGCGAGAGCAGCGCCGCGCCGGCCGCCGCGGCGCGCGCGCGGCGGCTGCGCATCGGCCAGGAGAGCGTTGTCCACCCTGAGCTGCTCGACTGGGACGTGCGCAGCAAGGACTTTGACAAGATCGATACCTTCTGAGGCAGCAGGCCCTGCACGTGATGGACGTTGAGGCCCGCCTTGATAGGGCGGCCGCCCGTGCTCCTCCCCCCACCATTCATTCATTCTTTCCTCTCCTCTGGATTTGTCCTGCGCACGCCGCTCCGTTGTTTTCGCCGCTCCGCACTGCCAGCACTGCCCTTCCACACCGCAGCCTTGCAAGCTCCCTCGGTCTTTACACCCAGCCCTACACCCTCACACCCAGGCACACCACCCCTCGTACATGCGCGCCAGGTTGTCGGGGCTGACCGCCTGCGCCACCAGCGCGTCCACCTGCTCCTCCTCCGACGCAACGCCGGCGCCGGCAGCCGCCTCCCTGCCCTCCACCCGCGCCGCCGCCCTCGCCACCACCGCCTGCGAAAACGCCCGGCGCTCCTGCTCGCCGGGCCGCGCGCGGGCAGGTATGAGGCCACACCCCAGCGCCCCCATGCCTCTCTCGGCGCCCGGCTGCCGCTCGTCCTCTCTGCCCTCGCCCGCCGCGGCACCGCCAGCGGGGGCCAGGCCCTGCAGGCTGAAGCCGCCCGCCTGCTGCAGTGCGCAGGCCTGCCGGGCAGCAGAGCCAGCCAAGTACTCTAGCTCCGCCGGCATGGCAGACAGCTGGCGCTCCACTGCCTCCAGCACCTCTGCCTGCACAGCACAGGAGCAACGGCAAGGCAGCAGGCGCCGGCGCGTGCTCAGACCTCGCGGCACAGCAGCAGCTGGAGCGCGGGGGCCACGGCGCGCAATCTTGGCAGGCGTTGGCGCCAGCACACGTCCAACCCTCAGCCTAGCAATGCCACATGTAGCACGCCCAGCAACAAGAGCGCACCAGAGGCTGCACCTCGGTCAGCGCGGGGGCGAGGCTGTCGATCACGTCCGCTGCCTGCTCCCGCGCCGCGGCCTCGCCGCGGCCACCGCCCAGCAGCCGGTTGCGCACAGGCAGCAGCGCCTGATACAGCGCATCCAGCGCGGGCGGCAGGCCACCCAGGAGCTCGGCGGCCGCGTCCAGCTGGCGCTCCGCCTCGGCGGCGCGCGCGTGCAGCTCGTGCAGCGGCTCAGAGGCGGCGAACGCGGCGGCCGCGCGCTTGGCGGTGAGGCAGAAGGAGCCCAGGAGCGCGCGGGCCGCGCCCAGCGCGGCGGCCTGCGCTTCTGCACCGCCCAGCGCGGGCAGCAAGTCACGCAGCGCGGGCGCGAGGGATTGCGTTGCGCGCACCAGCGCCAGCGCTTGCCCCGCAAACTGCGCGGCCGCTGCCTTGCCGGCCACCTCTGCCGACTGCAGGATGCTCTCTGCCTCTGTGCGCCGCGACAACAGCTGCTCCAGCTCCACGCCAGCGGCTGCCACGCCGGCCTCAGCCGCTGTGTGCGCCGCCGCCAGCTGGCGCATGCCGGCAACCAGCACGGCATAGCGCTGCCAGGGGTCGGCGGACGGCGCGAGCGCCAGCGCGGCACGGCTCGACTCCAGCGCCAGCAGCGCCTGGCCCAGTCGGCACAGGCTGGCCGCATGCGCGGCCGACGCCGCGAGCCACTGCTGCCGCTGGCCCAGCGCGGCGTGCAGCTGGGGCGCCGCGTACGGCATGGCGGCCGCCAGGTCGTCGCTGAGCTGCTGCTGCATTGCCGCCGCCGCGCCGCCCCACTGCTGAAGCGGCGCCTCCAGGCTGAGCAGCGTGTTGACCGCGGCCTGCATGCCCTGGAGCAGGTACCTCCGCCGGATGGCCAGGCTCCAGTGCGCCGTGGCGGGCGGCAGCGCGCCCGGCGCCAGGCCCGCAGTCGACGCAGTTGCGGCCGTGACCGGCGTCGCCAGCTGCATCTCCAGCTGATCGGCCGGCAGCAGCTCCTCGTGCACCCACTCGAATGCAGCCAGCTCCACTGCGTGCCGCGCTCGCTGCTGCTGGCACTGCTGCAGCGCCTGGCCGGCCACGTAGGCCGCGGTGTCCAGCGCGCTCAGGCAGCCCGCCGCGCTGCAGCAGGCCGCCAGCAGGGCGGCCAGCGACGCCTCCTCACCCTCGCCCTGACTCAGCCCGCGTGCCGCTGCTGGCTCCTCCTCCAACAGATCGCTGTTCAGCTCGTCCTCCAGGGCTCCCAGCGGCTGCTCAAGCAGCTCTCCTGCGAGGGGCAGGACGGGTGGATGGGCAGCGGCAAGGCTGGGACCAGCCCCAGGTGCTGGCACTGCGCACGCGTGACATGCAGCCGCAGGGCTACAGGCGCAAGTGTGGGCTGCCACACATCCTTCACTCACCCGCGCCCTCCAGACCGTCGTCAAAGTCGACAAACGGCACCAGGCCCTCCAGGCCCTCCAGCGGGGGCGGGCCCGTCCCCTGGCTGGCCCCCACGGCAGCTGCAGAGGGATCCCATAGAAGCCCCAGCTCTCCTAATTGCAGGTCCGAATGGTCGCTTGCCGGGGCAGGGCCCAACTCAGAGAATGGTACCAGGCGGGGGCGGCCTCCTGCAGACGGCTCCAGAGCGCCGGCCTCCGGCAGCGTCTCGCCCTCGAGCGTGTCCATGACTGGAGCACCGGCCGCGCTCGATGACGTCGCCGCAACATCCAGCCTGGGGGCCCACGCCCGCAGAGCGCTCGCTGTGCGGGCCATGCGCGCCGCAATCGCCGGCAGGATGCGCACCTGCAGCAGCTCGCCGCAGGCAGATGCCAGTGCCGCAGCGCACTGCTGCCAGCCAGCCGCTGCCTCCAGCTCCGCCCAGAGCTTGCCCAGCTGCTCCACAAGAGGCGCCTGCTGCTGTGGCAAGGCATCAAAGGGGTCGGGATTCTGGCTGCCTGGCTCCAGCTGCAATGCCAGCATCTGCATCTGCTGCAAAGTGTGCAGCAGGCCCGCCAGCGCCGGGTGCTGCGCAGCCAGTGTGACCAGCGGCTGCAGGGGCCCCTCCTCGCCCTCCACTGACGGCGGCATCAGGCTGCCGGCTGCCACCGCGTCGCGTGCAGCTGCAATGGCCTGCGCCACGGCCCCGCGCTGCTCAGGCAGCGCCAAGAGCGCGGCCAGGCCCGGCAGCAGCAGCTGCACCTCTGTTGCCAGGGTGTGGATAGCGTCCACCACTTGCACGGCCGACGAAAGCCAGTCGAGCGGGCCTGCGCTGCCACCCGGCGCCGCAAACAGCTGCTCGGGCGCGGCGTCCCTGACCGCCACGGCGGCGGTGGCGTAGCCCAGCACCAAACGCTGCAACCCCTCAAGCGCCGCCGCGCTGTCATCGTCGGCGGCCAGGCCGCAGGCCGCGCCCGCCTGCTCCTCCGAGAAGCCCGCAAACGCACGGGCGATGGCACCCAGCTGGCGCTCGCCATCCACGGCCTCCACCAGGCGCTCCCTGCTGTCGCTGGCTGCCAGGGTGAGGTCCAGGCGCTCCAGCCGCAGTGCATCCGTGGCCTCTGCCAGCTGCCCCGCCAGGCCGGCGGCCGCGCCGGCGGCCGTGCCGGCGGCCGCGCGCAGCGCCGCCCAGGTGGGCAGGACCGTCGCGGCATCGGGCACGCACGGCGCCAGCTCACCGGCCCGCTGGAAGCCCTACAAGCGATGGCACAACGTGGCTTGGTCAGAGCACAGGTTGATGCGTAATCTTCATGAAAAGAGCCCGGTCGCAGGGCAGCCGGCAGAGCGCCACAATCACCTGGGGGGCTGGGAGGGAGGTGGCTGCCTGGAAGGCCGCGTGCCACGCTGCGTGTCCGCTGGTGCACGCATAGGAGGCGCCTCCCAGCAGGAAGGAGAGCGCAGCGCAGTACTGCTGCACGAGGCCCATCAGCTGCAGACACGCCTCGCCACGCTGGGCCAGCAGCTGAAAGCCTCGCGCGTCCAGAGTGGAGGCCTGCAGGAGCAGGCTGGAGGAGACGGGCACGTCTGAGGGCGCCATGCCCAGTGCCGCATGCAGGATGCTGCTGCGGGCGCTGGCAAGCGCAGCAGGGCTGTCGCCGCCGCTGCCCGGGCTGTTGCCCGGGCTGCCAAGTCCACCAAACGACGTGACCAGGCCGAGCGGTACACCTGCCGCTGAATGCTGCCACAGAGCTGCCGAGGCGGAGAGCTCTGGGGGCGGGGCGGTGGCCAGCACAGCCAGCACAGCCTCGTGCCGCTGCTGATGAGCCTGGCAGTCCTGCAAGCAAGCATATGCCTCTGCCGCGAGCGGCGCAGCCTGTGCCAACAACGCGGCGGCGTGCTGCTGCCCATCCGCGGCTGCCTTGGCCAGCTGCTTCTCTTGCTCCGCTGCCGTGCTGAGCGTGGCCTCGCACCGCTGCTGCAGCGCATGGCTGTCGGCCGCGGTGGCGGCTGCAGCCGCCATCTCGGCAAACAGCGCAACGTAGGCGCCCACCACCTCGTGACAGGCCGCCAGCGAGTCCCTCGCGGCCTTGGCGGCCACGCGCAGGCCGGCAGTCACGCCACCCGCGCGCACGGCAAACAGCTGCAGAGCGATGGCCTCCTCAAACGCCCGCTGCGCCTGCTTGGCTGCGCTCTCCACATTCCAATCCACCAGGGGGTCCTCGAGCGCCGCCTCCAGCAGCGCCAGCAGCGGCTGCGCATTGGCGCGCAGCGCGCGCAACGTGGCGGCAGCCCCGCCGCAGAACGCGCCATCGACGCCGCCAGGGCCCAGGGCCGCCACCAGCACCTGTGGCGGGAACGGAGAGAGGGGCCGACAAGGAGGCAGGGGTCAGCGGCCTACCTGCCATGGATGCTATGTACAGATGTTAAGTAGTAGGACGCAGAAGCGGGCGGAGGAGAGGCAGAGGGGGCGCAGCAAGGTCTACCTGTGTGAGCCGGAATGGTACCACCTCCGGCACCTTGAGCTGCTCGCCTCTGCAGCAGCAGCTCGCTCGCCAGCGGCACAAGTGAGTGGGAGGCAGCAGCACCAGGCGCTGCGCTCGCGGCCGTCCCGAGCGCCAGGCACGCAGCCACAGCCAGAGAAGCCACTTCCGTGCTGCCAAGTACAGGAGGCAAACCAGCACAAGTCAACAGGCACAAATCAAGAACACGGCCTACCTGTCGAAGATGACATTGAAGTCGATGTGCACCAAGTGGCCGTCGCGGCGGTGGAGCAGCAGGTTGTCCAAGTGGCGGTCGCCCAGGCCCAGCAGCCAGCCCACCTGCAGGTGCAGGGGCAGACGGCGCGCGGCGATGCTGAGGTCAGCGGGGGAGGGGATGGCAGGGGCCCAAGGACGAGCATACTGCGCCCGAGGAGGAGGCAAGCAGGTGCGTGTGCGGCGGACACGCACCATGCTCATCGCCGCGAGCGATCCAGCAAACTGGCGCTGGCGCTGCCACCAGTGCGCCGCGCTGGCGGCGCCCGCGAGCAGCTCCAGCTCCAGCAGCTCGCGCCGCACGCCGCGCTGCAGGGCGGCCAGCGCCTGGCGCAGCCGCGCCAGCGGCCAGCGCTCGCGGGGCGTGGCGGGGTCGATGCCCGATGCCTGCAGGGGACGAAGCAGGAAGCAATGGCGGAGGGGTCTGTCCGTCAATGCCAGCCACCAGCCACACCACCTGCCATTCTGGCCCGCACCTTGAGCTGCGCAGCAAAAAGCTCCATTGGCCTGACTGGCATGGAGAGCTGCGCTTGCGCTTGCTGCGCCTGGCCGTGCACCTGGGGGCGCGCCTGCACCTGCCTGGCCCGCGCCGCTCCTGATGCCGGCGCTTGGCCAGCCGCTGCCGTGGCTGAAGCTGCAGCCAATGCTGCGGAGCCCCTGGTCACTATTGGGCCCAGGATGTGGGGAGCCCTGCCATCCCTGCTGCCCTTGCCCCCAGACCCTTGCCGCACGACCTGCCGTTGCTGCTGGGGCAGCGCCGGCTGCGGCTGCTGCGGCTGCGGGGCTGCCACAGGCGGCGGGCCGGCGGCAGCGCCCAGCAGGGCAGCACGCTCTGCTTGGCGGGCATGCCAGGCGGTGTAGATCTCGTAGAGGGGGATGCTGCTTTCCACCCACTGGACCAGGCCCACCCGTGCAGCCAGCGGCGTGACCACAAAGCCGTGCACGGCCACCGCGCGGGGGCCCCCACCTCTGGCGCCTCCGGCGCGCGCGGCCAGCAGCGTGGCATCTGCCGAGCGGAGCACCTGCATCAGCCGCTCGTCGGCACGCAGGTCCTCGCGCCCCTGCAGCGGGCGGATGGCGGTGGGCACGATGGAGGTCAGCTGGCCTCCACACACGGCTGGTGCTTAGCCCGTCACCTCGTGCACAGCGGCCAGCCCCCCAGGAGCCAACACAGCCCCTGCCAGCAGATGGCTTCTCACCAATGCCAATTGCCAATTACACCTGCCATGCCCCAGAGGGTGCAGGCTTCTCCACCCAGATGGCTTCTCACCTTGAGGAGGAAGCAGTAGCTGCGGCCATCGCTGCCCAGCAGGGTCAGCCGCTTGGGCCGGGTCTTTGTCGCCAGCACAGTCACCTCTGCCTCCACGCCCTCCACAGTCATGCTGACTTCTCTTGCACTGCTGCCAGACGCTGCAGGCGCACCGGGCATGGGGACGGCGCTGCCCTGCCAGGCCGCCAACGCCGGCGAGACCTCGGCCATGGCCATCTGGCGGAGGGTCAGCAGGGCCGCCATGTCTGCGGCGCCGCGCCTGAGCAGCTGCGCGACGCGCTGCCATCCTGCCGCCGCGGCCTCGTCGCTGGTCGCCGCCCCGCTCCTCACGGCCTCCTGCTGCACCTGCAGCAGCAGCTGGCGCAGCCGCGGCAGCACCTTGGCCGCAAAGTGGCGCTGGTGGGGCGAGGCGGCCGCCTGCGCCTGCTCGTGCGTCGGTGCCGCCGCCACCAGGTGCTGCTGCAGGGCCAGCAGCACGGGGGCCAGCGCGGCAGCCGCCGCCTCGCCCTGCGGCTGCCCCTTGGGGAGGGAGGCCAGGCGCTTGGTGGTGACCGCCGCAGCCTCCTGGAGCAGCGCATGCCAGTGCTCCTCGGGCAGCACAGCCAGGCGGCCCATCTCCTCTGCCAGCCGGCGCAGCTGGGAGGCCAGCTCCGGCTGCCGCTGCTGAACCTGGTGCACCAGCGCGGCCAGCGGCTGTTGCGCGGGCGGTGCGCCGCCCTCCCAATCAGACAGCGCCACCTGCCCCGGCAGCAGCACCGCCGCCGGCGCCGCGCCCGCTATTGCCAGCAGCACCGACTGCACGGCTGCCACGCCGGCTCTGTCCCCGTTGCCGTCTCCGTCGCTGCTGGCCAGCTGCGCAAGAAGCTGGGGCACCACCGGCAACCACGCAGTCGCAGGAACAAGATCCAGGCTGGTGGAAAGCAGCTCAGGAGGCAGCGCGGGTGAGTGACGTGTCAACAGTCGCAGCAGCTGGAGCAGCAGCGGCACGGTGGCGCTCGCGCTGCTGCCGTCGCCTGGCGGTGCTCCGCCGCCCAGCGCCAGCGCCTTGCAAGAGGCAGCAAGCGCCGCCGCACGGCCCTGCTGCTCTGCTGCAGACGCCGCGCCGCCGCTCGACGTCGTCGTTTGGTCGAGCAGCCAAGACGCAAGGGCCCACCAGTAGTGGGCAGATTCAGGCGCAGCTGCAACTGCCGCCTTGAGAGCGGCATACTCTACAGCAGGGGCGGTCGGCAGCTGCTGCGTGACGTGCAGTTCCCAGGCCGCCAGCCCGGTAGAGAGGTTGCCTGGCAGCGTCGTGGACTCCACCAGCTCAGCCACATGCTTGGGCGACACGGGCGCTCCTGGTGCCGTCGCCGCCGCGCGCGCCAGGCCAGAGGCCACAGCTGGGACGAGAGTCGGGCTGCACTGCATGGCCTCCTGCAGCAGGCCCCAGAGCGCAGCCAGCAGGGTGCCCTGCTGCCCCTGGCGGACGCGCAGCTGCAGCCTGCCCAGCTCCACGCGCAGCAAGGCAGCGGTGTCGCCCCCTGCAGCCGCGTCGGCCACGGCCAGCAGCCGCCTGGCACAGGCAGCGTTGCCGGGGCCGCCAGCGGCGCTCGCAGCTGCCAGCAGCAGCGGGAGAGTGGTGGGTTGGTGCTCGGTGCCGTCGCCAGAGCCGCAGGCCTTTAGCAGCAGGCCCAGAGGCAGCAGCTGTGTAGCCGCCATGCCTTCCCCCAAGCCAAGCTCGCCGTCCTGCCGCCAGCAAGTGAACCGCCGAGCGCCCCCATTGCCAGGAAGCAGCGCCAGGCACGCCGGGGGGAAGGGCTGCTGCTGCTGTAGGAGGGCAAGCTCCGCGAGGGTAGTGGCCGCCCTCTCCAGGTCCGTGGAGCCATCCAGCGCTTTCATGCGCAACGTGTCGAGTGCTGCCGTGCGCAGCTCCCGCTGCGCCTCGCCTTCTGCCCGCGCCCCAGCTGGCATCCCGTCCCAGCTCGCCAGGTCGAGATAGCACGCAGTGGACGCTGGCGGCAGGCGCAGCGCCGGAGAAGCCTGCTGCTTCTGCCACGCTGTGAGGCCGGCCGCGTCGCCCACCGCCGCATAGGCGGCTGCTGTCAGCTGCGCAAGCGTCGACGCATGCACAAACGGCTGGCTAGTGCTGCTGCTGAAAGAGATGCAGCGCCAGACCGCCTGCTCATGCTTGCCGGCAGCGTGCAGCTCTGCAGCCGACAGCCATTCCCAAGCGGCCGTTGCCGCCACACTTGCGGCTGCTGCTGTCAGACCCTGTGGCGGCTGCGTCGCCTCGCCAGGGCCAGGGGAGCCTGGGGAAGCCGGCGCTGGCTGCTCGAGCTGCTGGACCAGAGGCAGGAAAGCGCCCCTGCAGTAGCTCTGCAAGCCCCGGATGCTGGCGGGGTCGTGCAGCATGCACAGCGCGGCTGCCACTGCGCCTGCCGCCTCTCCCACCTTGGCCGCCGCCCCCAGCAGCTGCTGCTTGCTGAGCTGCTGCCTGCCGCCCATAGGCGGGACAAGCAGCGAGGGCTCGACTCGCGCCCTGCCAGCATCAGGGCTCGCCTTCGTGGCAGCCACCAGTGCAGCTGCGGGGCTGGCAGCTGGCGCCGCGCTGCTGTCTGCCGGCCCCTTGGTCCGCTGCAAAAGCTGCTTCGCAGGCGCCTGGTGTGGAGGCGCTGCAGCTGGTGACGCAACTGGCACGAGCTTGGGGTGCTGCTGCAGCTGGGGCTGCGGTGGCGGCTTGGCGTTGGCCACAGGCAGCACGCCCTGCAGCTGCTGCTGAAGCTCTTGCAGGCGGCAGAACCCGTGGAATGCTGCCAGGTGTGGCAGCCGCAGCGCTGATGCCACGCGCAGCAACGCCGCTCTCATGCGCGCAAACCAGCCGCGGCACACCTGCGCACATGTTCACAGGCACGTCGCATGCACTGGTGAGCGCACGAACACCAAGGCATGCCTGGCCACGCACACAACACACACACGCATAGCCACCGCACCTTCTCATTCGCAGCGAAGAAGATGGTCGCGCTTTGCGGTGGCGGCGGCCGCACGCTGCTGCCGTGCATGCAATTGGCCACGTTCTGCTCCAGAGCAACCATGAAGAGCAGCAGCAGATGTGCCGGCCGCGCCTGCTCTGGCGGCAGCGCGGCACTGCCTGCCGCTGCGGCAGAGGAGGGCAGCCGGCGCGCAAGCTGCTGCACCGCCTGCTCAAGCGCGGCCAGCGTCTGGGTCGCTGTGCCGAGGTGCGTGCGAAGCCGCGCGGCCGTGCAGTACTTGGCCAGCTCCTGTACCGCGTGCCAGGCGGCCAGCGAGTGCGTGGTCCAGTCGCTGGAAGACAGGTTGGGACAAGGGAGAGAGAGTGTGTTGTGGTGGCCTCGGAGAAGGAAACCAGGAGCCAGGCACAAGGCATTTGGCACAGCAGCCAGACAGCAAACACTCACCGCTCAGTCACGAGTGGCCCCTCGTAGCCCCCAGCCGCCGCAGGCGCGGGCAGCTCGGGCAGCGCGTGGAGCAGCCGCAGCAACCAAGCGGCATCCTGCTGCACACCACCGGTGGCCGATTCTCCGGGCACGTTGCTGGTGCCGTCCTCGTCGGCAGCAGCCCCCGTGAGGTAGGACAGCAGCTGCTGGACCTGGTCAGGCGCAAACCCTCGCTGCTGCGGCTGCACGGCCAGCGCATACTGCACGTCGCTGGGGGAGACTGGGCATCGCTCGCCGCCGCCCCCAGGCCAGCTGCCACGTAGCGCCAGCACCCCGGCTTCCGCCAAGAGCAGATGTTCAGCCGCCTGAGCCACTGGGGCTGCAACATCAGCAAGGCGAGACACCGCCTGCTGATAGAGCTCTGCTGCTGCTGCTGGCTCCAAGTGCAGTGCAGCGCTGCCAGACTGGCTCGCTGCCAGGGAAGCCAGGGCCAGCAGCGCCGCCTCGCGCACGCGCGGCGAGCTGGCGTCAACAGCGGCGGCCACCGCGGCCACGGCCCTGGCCGTGGCTGCTGCCATCGTGCTGTCGCCAGCGCTGCCCCCGCCTGCCTGTGGCAATGACATCGATGTCGTACGTAGCCACTTGAGCACATGCAGTCTCACTGACTCGTCAATTGCGCTGGACTGCAGCACCGCGACCTGAAGCTGCAGCGCGTCGGTCACCATGGTGGGATGTTGCGCAAAGGCGAGCGAGCCGGCTGCTTCAAGCACCAGCATCAGCAGCAGGGGCTGGCTACCCGCCGCCAGGCCCGCCGGCGCCGACGCCAGTGGCAGCAGGGCCGCCCACACAGCCTCTGCCCGCGCGAGCGGCAGCATGGGCAGCGCCTTGTGCAGCAGGCGCAGGCTGAACAGCAGCGCAGAGGCCGCCTCGCCGTGCTGCTGCTCGTCCCACTGCTGGCTGCACACCAGCTGCGCTGCATCTGCCAGCACCTGCTCCATCGCTGTGGGCGAGTGCTGCAGCAAGAAGACAAGCAGCTTGGCCAGCGGCTGCAAGAGCACGGTGCTGCTGTGGCCGCGGAGCCGTAACAGCGCGCCGTCGCCCGCGTCCATGACGTCGACCGCCGCCCTGTCCACGGCCGCCTCGGGGGCGTGCTGCTGGAGGAACCGCAGCCAGAGCAGCTGCGCCTGGAGTACAGAAGCCAGCGCTGCTGGCCGGGCCGTCACTGCCGGGAGCGACAGCGCAGCTTCCATGCAAGCCGCAGCGCTGTCGTAGATCTGCTCCGCTGGTGAGGCAAGCACTGCTTCAGCGCCGGTGCTGTTGAGCGCCGGCGAGACAGGACTCGGTGACAGCGACGCGCCCTCCAAGCACAGTGTCGCCATCTGCCCCGCCACCTCCTGCCCATTTGCCATCGCCGGCGGGCCCGCTCTTGACTGTGCGCCGCTGGGAGAGGGGGAAGCGCTGCCACCAACGCTGCCGGCCCCAGCGGCCAGGCACTTGCCGGCGGCGTCTGCCAGTCTGCAGGCGACCGTCAGCATCTCGCCCACAGCGGCGGCGTCCGGAGGCGGCGGCCGCCGCATCCTGCTGGCCAAGCTGCCCAGTGCCTGCTGCAGCACCGTGGGCTGGGCGTCCGCGGGCATGGCACCGGCGATCGCCGCCACGCACGTCGACAGCCCCAGCAGCTTGGCCAGCTGGGCAGCGCCCGCCTCATAGTCCTTCTTGCCTCCGTCGGCGCCGTCATCCTGCCCTGGCTTGGTTGCGGCGGGCGCCGGCCCTGGCTCCGCCTCTGCCAGCTTACTCAAGTCGCGGCCCAGGCTGCGGAGGAGCGACCGGGCAAAGGCAGCGTGCTGCTGCCACACGGGAGCAAACGCCGCAAACGTCTGGCCCAGCGATGCCCTGCGGTGCGGGTGCGCTCGCGGCGGCAGTGAGCACAGCCACGCCGCAGGCAAAGTCGAGCAACAGGCGCTCTGTTGAGGACCGTTGGGGCGTCAGTCCACGCTTTGCGACTTCAGCCTGCTGGCAAAGGCAGTCCATGCCCACCTGGTGGATGCAGGCAGCGCTGGCTCCAGCGCCCAGCCAAGCAGCAGGTCGACCAGGTCTTGGAAGCGAGCGCTCAGAGAATGCTGCAGAGGGCCAAGGAGTGAGCAGCGCTCAAAAGGGCTCGGGGGTGCGGCCGTCCGAGCAGGGCAGCCTCAGAAGGCACGCGCAGAGCAAGTTTGTCTACGCGCAAGTGCAAGGACAGCGCTGTTCTGAGCACGCAGCGCCAGTGTCAACACATCTCTGCTCGCCTGGTGCCGTGCGGCCTGCGCCAGGACTTCGAGCAGCGGGGGCAGCCCCTCAGGCGTGAGCGCCTCGTCCTCGAGGATGGCCTGGCAGGCCGAGAGCACCGCGTTGGCGTAGCGCGCGAGCGTGACCGGGTCCACGCCCGCCAGGCAGTCGCGCAGCGCGCGCAGCGCGGCGCCCAGCGCGCCCGGCGCCAGCGGCGTGCCGCCCGGCGCGGCGCGCCGCGCCAGCACGGGGAGCAGCCAGTCGAAGAGAAGGCCGCCGGCGGAGCCTCTGGCGGCGGCCGCCGGCCCCGCCGAGGCGGTGGCCTGCGCCGCCAGCGCGCCGATGGCGCCCACGACCGGCGCGCCGGCGGCGCCCACGCCGGGCGCGGGGTCCCAGAGCAGTTGGAGCAGCGGCGGCCACACGGTCTGCAGCTGACGCAGGACCTGCTGCTGGCAGGCCGGCGTGTGCAGCGCAGCGAGCAGCTGCTGCAGCGCCGCCACCCGGCTGGCCTGCGATGGGCGGGAGGGCGGAACAAGACGGGGGGCGCGCTCGTCATCGTTTCAAGCATTACTCGTGCGCCATCCCAAGGGCAGCAGGTTAATCGCATAGGCCCGTCCTACCGCAGCCTGGCTGGTAGATACGGCTGTGGAGACGAGCGCGTCCATGCGAGGCGCAGCTGAGGGCTGCCGCGTGGCCAGGGCTGCGGGCACCTCGCGGCGCTGTGCTGGGGCGCCGCGGCCCGCCCCAGCGTCGCAGCGGGCCGACCGGCCGCCGCCCCGTCCCCCGCCCCGCCCTGCACCGGCAGACCTCTCCTGTCGGTCACTGTGAAGGCCAGGGGGCGGGACATGGCGCTGCTGCGGGCCCGACGCTCTGCCTTGCCCGCGCCCACGGGGCGGGTGGGAGCTGCCTCCGCCGTCCATGCCGCAGGAGCCTCTCGCGCCTGCTGCGAAATCGGTCTGCCCCTGTGCCTGCAGGGGCGGCCCGTGCGATCGGCGATCGGGAGGAGCGATAACCAAACATCGCCCAGCTTCTCAAGACCCACCTGGCGTGCTCAGCCACCCTCGCTGCTGCTGGACCTCAGGCCCTCGCAGCTCCCAGCACAGCCCCTTTCCCGGTCTGCCACCCTCGAGCCCAAACAGGGCAATCGGGCCATGATGGCACGCGCCGGGATGCTGCGCGATCGAGGAAACAATGATAATAGACTGAGAGGGCGGGGAGAGTGTGGCGGGGTCGTCGTCGCCCGCCTTTGGCGACGCCCACCCTCACTCACAGCGCAGTGTGCGCTACTCTCCCTTCCCACCCACACCCACACCGCCTAGTTCTGCTGCCATGCTGCGCGGGCTTGCAGTAGGTGTGAGGTTGGGTCCGAGGCCGCTGACAGTGCTACCGAGGTGGGTGCCCGTTGTGTGTTTGCCTCCGAGGAGCCCCCTGAGAGCTGCCTGCTGCTCTCCTGCCCGCAGGCTCGGGGTTCGCACACTTGGCTTCGGCTCCCACGTTTCAGTTGAGAATTGGCGGTACGCCTTGGGGGGGTGGCCGGGCACGCGCCTCCGCCCGCCCTGCCACACGCGGGCCCGTCACCTACCGTCACCTGCGCTGTCCCCTCCGTGCCCGACCGACACGAGCCTGATTGCCCCCTGCCTTGTGTAGACAATGACCCCGAGTACATCCAGGCATGCCAGGCGCAACACCGCATGCGCACGCTGGGGCGTATAGTGCAAGTGGGAGGCCTCTAAATTGTTTCATACAGTCGCCACTCCCAGCCCCCCTCCCCTGCCTCCTGCAGAAGATGAAGGAGCGCGCGCTCAAGGGCAAGGTAGTGAGCCACGACCCAGAGACCCCCGGCTGGTGCGAGGGCCTGGCCTCCGACGCCGAGGCAGTGGTCAAGGTGAGCTGCCTAGAGGCGCAGGTGGCGCGCTGCTGCACGCGCGGCGCCTCTCCGTCCTGCCGTTTGCCTCTCCCGCCCTGGCCCAGCGCGCCTGCTCTGTGCTGGCTGCCTCCCTGCCTCCCACACGCCCCAGGCGGAGCGGGACCACGAGATGCCAATGGAGGAGATGCGCCGCTTCACAGAACACGTGCTGGACGTGGGTGCAACATGCGGGGGGTGCCATGGGTGTGGGGGCGGAGCGGGTTTGGGGCCCAGTGTGTGATGGGTGGAATGCACCCCTCCCCCTGCCACAGGAGGAGGGGAAGCAGGACTCATATGACGCGACTGGCGGGATCACAGAGCCCAAGAGCGGGGCGATGGGCGGCTGATCGGCGTCGCTCGCAGCGGGGGAAGGGCGCCCGGGCTCCTGGAACGAACAGCGTATGCATGGTGATGCATGGCTTGCATGTTGCGTGTGCATACTCAGAGATTGCTTTGTAACACGGGACACAGTGCCACAGGGGGCGGAGAGGGCCTGGCGGCAGGCCAAACAGCTCTGCTGTTCCTCCTCCCTGCTGGCAGCGCATTTCTTTCGACGGCCCTGCAGCGCACCTTTCTCGCACATCGCGAGCGGGAAGTATACGGAGAGGGGCCAGAACGTAATGGACCCCACAAGGCCAGTGATCTGCCAACTCCAGAGGAGAGGGTGTGGGTGAGTGGTGAACGGCACAAGGGAGGGCTACCATTGCACGGGCCAGGCAGCTGGCGACAGCTGTCGGGCACCTCGCCTGGGAGGAAATCGGACACGCGATAGCTACAATGGACGTCAGGGCCACGAAGCAGGTCCGCACACCTACGCTCACGGCGCGGCCAGCATTGGGGTGGGCAGTCCAGTGCCCTGACTTCTGCCTCCACCCTGTAGGGCCCAAGCGACGCTGCCCACGCGTCGATGCCATGGGACCGCACGTGCTCAACTGCATGCGCTCCAGCTCCCGAGGCAGAGGGGGAGGCCTTGGTGAGGCCGGACCCCTTGCCCGCGGGCGCGGGTGGCGGCGCTTGCGGCGCGGCGGCCGCGGCCGCTGCAGCCGCGCGCAGCGCCGCCTCGACAGGGTAGGGTTCAGCAGCCCCAGCCACTGCCCCGCCTTCTCCTCGAAGTCAGGAACAGGGCCTGCGCAAACGCATTCTGCGGGCGGGAAAGGGGGAATGGAGGGGAAAATTGTGGACCCAGGGATGGCCTCAAGAGATACAGTTCAGGTGCAGGCGGGCGCCAACACTCCCGCTTGCTCCATGCCAACGCACGTATGCTGCAACCATGTGCAACGCGATGGGGATGTTGCACAGGATGAGCAGGCCCTGCAGGCGGGGCCGCCGCGTACAGCGGTTGGCAGCTGTCACCGGCTGCGACACCAGTTCAAGCTGCAAATCGAGTAACCCGCATCACAACAGTGCCTATAAGTCGACTTGATAGATCAAGTCGACATCGGGTCTACGGTTCTAATTGTATTCATAGCATAAGAGATGGCTGAGTGGCGGCACGGCAGCAGCCAAAGAAGACCACGGGCGGGGCGGGCGTCGGCCACGAGGTGCACCCTCCCGTTGTTGCACCCTCCCTCGGAACCTGGCCCGTCCTGAGGGCCTCACCACCGCCATGGCCGAGAGCCCTGCCAGCAGCGGCGAGGGCGCCTCCTCCCGGAGGAGGTCGCCGTTCCTCTCGGGCACAGCCTCCTATGCGGCGTTGGGGCGGGGCCGGCGGGAGCCTGGAGCGAGCGCTGATAATCCCTTCCTCGGTGCGTAGGTGGGAGCGCCGAGCCTCAAGGGTATACAACGTGCGAGGCTGGCGCCGCTCCCGAGACATGCGCTGCGCCGTGCCAGCTTGATCTGCGCTGCAGTCCCGCTGCAGCGTGCCCAGCTGCTGAGGCACAGCGCATGTGCCTGCTCACGCCACATCTGGCATCCTCACCGCGCCCGCTTACTCGCTGCGCCGCAGGCGCGCTGGAGAGCGCGGCAGGCGAGCACAAGCGTGAGGGGCACAAACAGTGGCTGGGCCGATTCGAGCAGCAGATCAAGGAGCAGCAGGAGGCGGTAAGCGCTCGCTGTGGCTTCAACTAGCTAAGGGTTATCCTACCCACCCAACCATGTTCCTGCACTCAAAAATTTCAATTGCAAGATCGAGCCCCGCCTCCTGCAGACGGAGGAGCGCAAGCGCCAGCAGGCGGTGGTGGCGGCCTCCCGGGAGCAGCTGGTGCAGCTGGTGCAGGCAGAGGCGGGTGGGTGGCGGCGTTGAGTCAGAGGGAGGGACGTCTGTGCCAGCGCAAGTGCAGGTGGCATGCCCAGGCACGGGCATCACTCTCTGTTTCGCAGGTCACCGGTACGCGCACACACCCCTCGGCTAGCCTGGAGACAATGGAGACTCTGCTGCGGATGTGCAGTACGGTGGTGGCGCAGCCGGACGCCAAGCAGCCCCGCCAGGCGAGCGGAGCAAAGGGCGCATGGGCCGGCCTTGCACAAGTCAGGCAGGCAGCTGGTTCCCACGCGCTCAATGCAAAGTGGCAGCATGCTCGCTTGCGCCCTGTAGATCAAGGCCCGCAGCACCACGCTGAAGCGCTGCGTGCTGGACGCTCCGGGCGGACTGGCCACGATGCACCTGCTGGGCTGGAGGATCCGCGTCGCTAATTTCGAGCGATGCTGGTGTGGCGAACAATGACTGACCTGCTGTGCAAGCTGACTTTGTCACTGACTGGGTGCGGCATGCGTGCAGGTGCTTCGACCACCAGCCTGGCAGCCAGGAGTGGCGGGTGCTGCTGGTGGGTGGGCGGCGGCCACCGCGTGTACTGTCGTATGCACGCCCGGCTGCTGGCGCACTGCGCTGCTGCCTTGCTCCAACACTGGGCCTTCCCCCCCACCCTGCTTTCCCCCTCTGCAGATGGGGATCGAGGTGCCTCCTGCCGGCCTGGCGTGTCTCTGTCCGCCACTGCGCCGCGCCATTGCAGGCAGTGATTGGACATGCACTGCTCGCCCTGCCATGCACCCCAGCCTCCTATCGACTGTGCCCCTTTGCAGGTGCTGAAGCAGCAGATCGGCAAGCTGCAAACCAAGCTGGAGTTTGAGGAGCACATGAGGAAGAGCGCAAAGGCGGGCAGTGAGCGGGAATTTTGCAATCAGCACATGTCTTGAGCCCCCACCCCACCCCACCCCACCCCACCCCACCTGCACTGGCGTGGTTCTCTCTCCTGTGCAGGGGAGGAGCTGCGCGAGAAGACGCGGCTGGCCATCAAGGACGACAAGGTGGTGGGGATGGTGACGAGGGGCCCAGCTGCTGTGCCCGGCCCGACAGGGCGGCAGGGCGCTGATACTCGCCGCATGCCCCCCCCCCCCCCCCCCCCCC
>PCFQ01000058.1:2077100-2153785 GCA_003063905.1 Chlorella sp. A99
TCCCACCCCCCGCCCCCCCCCCCCCCCCCCCCCAGGTCATACGCAAGTTCCTCTTCACTTATGAAGGCGACCGCTGGGCAGATGAGGACCAGCAGCCCAGCTAGTGGCATGGCGGGCGCACGACGACAGGGTTTGTTTGGAGCAGGGATGCGATGCACGGCGGCGCACGCGGCATGCGATAAAGTGAGTTGCCTGGACAACAACAGGTATTTCCTGTGTCGGTGATGCACAGAGTTAGAAGATGTGACTGAGACTGCATGCAAGGGGATGGGGTGGTCTTCTGGGCATGTGTAAGGCAACTGGGCGGGTAGGCGGCTTGATCAAGCGCAAAGAAACCGCCTCTGCACTGTTCTACTCGTCGTCTATCTCTGGCTAGCTGCTAAATTGCGATTGTCGGTCGCCTGCTGCCGGGCAGGGGAAGCGAACAGTCACGCTGATCGTGGCGTCATGAACTGCAAAATCCAGTAGATGTGAGCGGTACGGCGTGCCTGGCGCGTGGAGGAGAGCGGGCAGCTTGTGCACGAGGACAGCGTGGCACTATGTCGGCCCCGACAACAACATTCAGCTTGTCGGCGCTGCCAGCGAGCTGTGGAAGCATCGTCCGGCCGCGCGGGGCGTGGACTGCCAGGGTGCGCGCGTTCGGGGGCCCCTCCGCACGCCGCCCCTTTCGGCCGGTCGCCTCGGCCGTCGATGTGCCGCTGGCGTCTGGGGCCGCCCCGCACAGCAGCAGCGACCCCGCCGACACGATCGTGTGGGACGCTACAGCCAACAAGCGACGAGCGGATGCCGCGACCAAGGTGGCCGCTGCTGTACTCGCAGCCGGCGCCTCCATCGGTAGCAGCGTTTTGGTGAGTGGCCATGCATGCATGGTTCATGTGCTGCCCTGCTGCGCACGGTCGAGGTGTCCGCCCCTGGTCCATGGCCCCACAGGTCAACGGGAGCGCGAGTGGTATCCATGTGCTGCCTGTGGGCTTCTTCCCGCCTCGGGCGTGGAACACGTTGACGGCGGCAGTGGCGGCGCGCGGCGCACCAGCCTTTTCGCAAGCCCTCGCGCCCCGGCCGGTGCGCATGCCGCGGCCCCCCGGCCTGCACCCCCGGTGCCAGCTGGCCAGCTGCTCCTCAGCGCGGCGCTTCAAGAGCAGGGAGCTCAACCTGTTTCTCGCGGTGCTGTTTGAGTCACTGCCGTCGGCCGTGCACATGGCAGGTGCGGCGGCGGAACGAAGGGACCTCCCTCGCAGCCGCGCTCCTGCTGTCATGCGGCGAACGGCCACTGCCCGGCCGGCCGGCTGCGCGTCCATGCACTATCGGCCCCCTCCTGCAGGCCTGCCGCCGGTGGAGCTGAGCGCCTGGGACCTGTTCCACGGCCACCTCTTCTTCTCGGCGGCGCTGGGCCAGCTGGGCCTGCTCTTCCACGCCAAGGAGTACCCCGCCCGCGACCCCGGCGCCTTTCCCATCAACCTCGGCTACTGCCAGTGTGGCTCGCGCCTCGCCTACGACCCGCGCGCCCAGGAGGCGCGCAACCTGCTGTTTGTGGGGGGTAGCCTCGCGGCGCTCGACCTGGGCGGCGGGAGCCCCCTGCGGCGCGCGCTGCTGGCGCCGGGGCTGGGGGACCCCGTGTTCACACTGCTGGAGGAGGATTTTGGGCTGCCGCTGGGGGAGGTCAACTACCTGGCGTTTGCCGCTAACCGCAAGCCCGCCGAGCGCGTGTTTGTGTGTGGGGGGCGGTAGCGCGGGCGCGGGGGCGTGCGTGTGGACCCTTGGTGTGCGTCCCTGCTGCCGTGTGGCGCTTCCAAACAGTTTTAGAAGCAGCACTGACTCATTGACTCGGCTTCCAGTAATGTTGGCACGCTCTCAGAGCTGCGAGCCCTGTGTCGAGTCCTGTTGACGCCGCGGTGGCCACGGGGCCACGGCCGGGCGGGCGGCGGCGGGAGGCCGGCGCAAAGCGGCAATTCCCCTCCTCGCTGCTCCCATGACTTGGCTCCCTGCCCGTTTTGAGCCGGCGGGCCGGGAAAGGCGGGCGGGAGGGCCTGATTCGAACGAACGCATGCAGCCTCGGAATTGGACAGGCAGCTAGCCTCCTACTCTTCAGCTTGTTGACATCAGCACAACATCATTGACTATTCAGCAGGCTGCCGACCTCAGGGGAGAGCGGTGCACCTTCCACCACGATTGAACCTGCACCCCTGGTGCTCGCGCTGCTCAATACACCACAAAGCCCATACCGAATAGTTCTGCTGCCATGCTGCGCGGGCTTGTGATGGGCGGGAAGTTGGGTCGGAGGCCGCTGACGGTGCTGCCGACGAGGTGGGCGCCCGCCTGTGCTCTCCCCGCTCCCCGAGGAGCGCCCTGAGCGCTGGCTGGCGGTGCCTGGTGCCTGCAGGCTTGGGGTTCGCACGTTCGGCTTTGGCTCTCACACTTCGGGTAGGCTTGGCGCTATGGGCGTGGGCGCCCGCCCACCCCCAGTCCCGGCGGGCTCCCATCACCTGCCGTCGCCTAGCACCCGATAGACTGCATTGGTTTGCACTGGGGTTGCCCGCAAGTTGCCCACACGACTTGCCGCTCGCGCGTCCGAGACCGCTGCCTCTTGGCTCAAAGGTTTGCCGCTGGCCTGCAGACAATGAGCCAGAGGTTATGGAAATGGAGAAGCAGCGCGCCCTCAAGGGTGAGCGAGGGCAGTGGTGGGATGTCTTGCACCGCCACACCGCCTCGCTGATCCAACCAGCGCACTCCCTCTGCCCCCAGTGCACGCCCCTCAAGTTGCTGCCCATTGCCTCGCTGACGACCAGCCGCCCCCCACTGCGTGCAGGCCAATCAGTGCCCCACGTGCGCCAGGTGCCCGGCTGGAGTGAGCGGCTGGCCAGCGACAGCGAGGCAGTGGTCAAGGCGGAGCGCGAGTGCCCCGATTGCCCTCCAAGCCAGATGCAGGAGGTAGGCTTGAAACGAGTCGTGCGTTCTGCAGTGAAGGCTCGGAGCAGGCTCATGTTGCTTCGCCCCTCCTCGCTTCACCCCTCCTCCCATTTCCTTCTGCAGGAGACCATCCACATACTGGAGGAGGAGGTGAGACTGCGGCCGGGCCAGCCGGGTTGCTGCAAGAGACGCAAACGCCTGCTGGATTGGGCGTGTCCTGCCCATTGCCATGCGCCTGCGGCGTGCGGATCTGGTGGTTGCCTCCTGCCCAAGCTCGTGCTTGCAGGCCCGGATGGATGGAATGGACACCACGGGTGGCGTGACGGAGCCCAAGAGCGGGGCCCTGGGCGGCTGATGGGATGCCGCGTGGCCTGGTGTCACACTAGCAACCAGCACATGCCGAGGGCAAAGGCATCGATGCGATGAGGAGTTTCTGCTGCTGTGGGGACAGGTGATGCCAGCCAGGCGATGCGCGTTGTCCTTGTGTTCTGCTGCAACCTTTTCTGCATCTGCGTGGCGTGAGTGTCACACAGTTGGCAGGGCACCTGACAGACAGCTCAAGCAGAAGCAGCAGCAAGCCAACATCCAAGCACAGTCAACAGCATGAGGCAGGCGCTCAGGCCGCAAGGAATGCTTCTGGCGGCAGGCCGCCGTTGAGGGCCTTTTTGCTGATGGTCCGCGCTTTGAAATCCACCCCCACGTCCCGCCCCAGGGCCTGGCCCTCCAGCCCCTCCAGCAGTGTGCGCACCGCCTCCTGTGACCGTGTGCGCACGGCGCGTTGCGCCTCCTCGTCCGCGGTGCCGCACGCATGGAAGGAGGGCCGGTGGGCGCGGCTCCACAGGTGGTACGCAACCACCTCGCATGGCGCAAACACGCGCCAGCCGGCGCGGCGCAGCTGCAGCAGCTGCGGTAGCAGCGAGGGGTGCATATTGTGCATGGTTGGGGGGTGCGATCACACGCGACAAAGGCGCCTCGCCGCAGTACGTGGCAGGAGAATGAAAAAAAGAATAGGTGGCCTAGTGTGCACCCCAACAACCCCTCACCCCACCTGCAGAAGCTCCTCTGAAAAGAAGAGGCCCGGCAGATCGCGGCGGTAGGGCGCCGCCGCGAGCACGCCCGCCCGCCCAAAGCTGAGCCCCGCCGCCCAGAAGAGACTGGGCAGCGGCGCGGCTGGCCACGCCGCCAGCTTGCGCGCCCGCAGGCGCAGCAGGCCGTCCTCTGCCGAAACGTGCGAGGCGCAAAGCACGGCCGGCAGCGGGTCGGGCGGCAGCCGCGCAGCCGCGCCCTTGCCGTCATAACCAGGCGGGTAGGTGGAGAGGACCACGCGCTGATCGCCCGCCGCCGCCTCGGCTGCCGCCAGCTGCCGGTGCAGCGAGGCGTCCCAGCCGGGCGCGAAGCGCATGTGGGAGTCGACCTGCAGCACGTATTCCTCGCCGTCCCACAGCCCCGCTGCCATCTGCCGGGCCTTGCAGGGGCCGGTGGCCTCGCCCGCGTCGACCACCACCTGCCGCACCTGGCGCTGCCACTGCTGCTCGTTGCTGCCGCCGCCACTGCCGCTGTCGCTGGAACCGGGCGGCACGTCGGCGATGCGCACAAAGGCGCTGTCCTGCTGCCAGTTCACCTGCCACACGATGCCAACGCGAATCAGCTCTGGCTGCGCAGCTCTGGCAAACATGTCGGCAAGCGTCCATTGCGTCTCGCTGTCCCTGTAGCTCGCGATGGATACAAAGATGTGACGGGGGCGGGTGACCGCGCCCGCGCCAGGCGCCGGCTCCGGCGCCAGCAGGCCGAGGCCAGGCGTGGGCCGGATTGACCCCGCTTCCTGCGCCGGTGTCGCCGCGTCGCCACGAGGGTGCGCTGCCTCTAGCGTGGCAGCGCCACCGGGCTCCTGCCCCGTGCCTGCTGCCTGGCGCTCGCCCTGGACTTCATCCAGGCTGGCGCCACGCAGCTGCGACGCAAGGTCATCTGCTGCTGCGCGCCCTCCTGCCGCACCTTCCCCTGCCGCGTCCGCTCCTGCCGCTCCCTCCCCTGTCGGTTGTGCCCCCGCTGCGTCCGCGGCTGGCCCAGCCGCGCTAGTTCCTGTGCCCACCCTGGAGAACCAGCACGTGAGGGCGCAGCGCTCTGCGTGCGTCGGCAGCACCTCGTGGACGAGGCGCGAGTCAAAGACCACGAGCCGCCCCGGCAGCGGCGCGACCACCGTCCCAGGCAGGCCGTCGTCGAGGCCGGTGCGCAGCGCGGCGTCGCCGGCGGCCGCCGCGTCGGCCGGCGCCCCATGGTGGCCATATACGCACAGCGCGCCCCCATCGTGGGTCGGGTCCCAGCCAGGGCTGGTGAGGTAGACCAGCGCGGTGGCCGTGCGGTGGGGCGCCGTCACGGGCTGCCAGTCGGAATGCCGCACGTAGCGGGCGCCGCCGCCCGGGTAACAGGCCACCTGGCAGGTGGGCCGGCCCCGAACGTTGAAGCCCTGCGCCGCCAGCCACGGCCCCACCTCAGCCAGCAGCCGGTCCAGCAGCGTGGGCAGCGCAGCGCAGCCCTGCTCGCGCAGGCGGTCGGCGTGCAGCCAGGCGTGGCGGTCGCCGCGGAAGCGGGCGTCTCGCCACTTGGCGGCGCCCAGCGCGCCGCCCATGCCCGCCTCCCGGCTCTGCTCGGCGGAGCCCAGCAGCGCAGTCGCCTCGCGCCGCGCCGCCTGCATGGAAGCGGTGTGAAGGTGTGTGGATGGAGAGGGTGTGCAAGCAGGGGGGCTAAATGACAACGGCATGATACATGCCGGAAGCACAACGTTCTGGAGGGGACAAGCAGCTGGCAGCTCACGAGCACGAGGTTGGCATCGGCAAAGCCGTCGACCACCGCCATGCCCGCCTGCAGCACCCTGCCTTGCAGCAATCGTGGCACACGCGGCGGCAATGTGGAAGTTTCGTGCCCGGGGGATGCGCCTCGAGCTGCACAAGCAGCAAGCACGCGTGAGCTGCTGCTGGTGCTGGCGGCAGCGCTGCCCCCATGGCCGCCGCCCGCCAGGTGTGAAAGGATCGCAAGCTTCGCAGCATCAGGCAGCCGCGACAGGTCCATTGCGACAACATCGTTGTCCTGCACGTACAGCACAGCACAGTCACGCAGCGCCGGGTCGGGCGACGCAGCCGGGCAGGGCGGGCAGGCGAGTAGGGCAGAGGCACCTTCGTCGGCTCCGCTCCCCGCATCGCTGTTCTGTCTGCTCAGCCGCTAGTGCAGGAGCGAGTTGGTGGAGATGATGATCATCATGCTGTGACTGCTTTCAACTGATCTCCCTGCGCATCGATGCACTTAAGCATTCAGCAATTCAGCTCAAAGACCTCGAGACTGGGAAAGCCGGGCTCGACAAAATGTCAGAACAAATGGACGGCACGCTAGGTCGCTCGGGCATTTTTTACCTCCTGCAACAGTTGTGGCAGCAAATTCGGTCGCGCCAGCCTCTCCCGCTCTAGGGAGGCCCTGCAGATCGCCAATCCCCCTCTGGCGCGATCGGGGGTGCGGGGTAGCACCAGGGCACCATGCGGCTCACTAGGGAGGAAGCCGCAGCTGTGCTTGAGGTCGAGGCGAGCGATGGGAGATCATGAAGCGCTGGCAGGCCTCTCCTGCTGCCTCCTGGTCGCTCCCGTCACCTGCAATCGGAAGCGCGTGCAGGGCTGGCACTGGGGTGCGGGGGGGGCCCCACCCGCCCATCGCCGCCCGCCCGCTTCCCGCCCTCGCCGTGCAGGTGGAGGCAGACCATGCAACGCTGCGGCGCGCCTTTTACGCCAAGAGCCGGGAGTGAGCGGACAGTGCTGGCGGTGCTGAACGCCTGGGGCGCATGTTCGGGCTGAACGCTTGGGGCGCATGTTCGTCGCGGCCCATGCCGGCGCAGACGCTCACTTATGCCCTTCGCCGCCCACCTCGATCGTCCCGCCCCCTCAAAGGTGGCACCCTGACAAGCGTGCGGCGGAGGAGAAGGACGAGGCCACGATGATGTTTCAGAAGATCAATGCCGCCTACCAGGTCTGGAAGGGCGGCATGGCATGTCGGGAGGCGTGCGCTGGGCTGGCCCGCTGGCTTCTCCACCTGCACTCCTGCACGTCCAATCCCCCGCGCCGCGCAGAAGCTGATTGCCGAGGACGAGTCGAGCGAGGAGGAGTGGGAGGAGGACGAGGACTTCTTCATGCACCCCGACATCGACATCCTCCGCGAGTTCTTCGCATGTGAGCTTTTTTGGTCACTTTCACTGCTCCATCGCATGTGAGCTTTTTTGGTCACTTTCACTGCTCCAGAAGGAGACGGCGCGGCTGGTAGGGCAGTGGCACTGGAGGGGGCGCGACGTCGTTTGTGGGTTGGAGATCTCGCGCCCGCGCGTGTGCCACAGCAACAGATGCCCCGCCGCCGCGAGCGCAGACATGGAGGCCAAGATGGAGCAGGATGCGCGGCGGCGCGGCGGCCGCGGCGGTGGTCGCGGATGCGGCCGCGGCGGCCACGGCTCCGTCTGCAGCTGCTGCGGCCAGCGGCACGGGGGCGGGGGCGGCGGCGGCGGCGCGTTTGTCTTCGAGGCGCCCTTTGGGGCGATGCGGTTTGGGGGCATGTACGCCGGCGGAGGTGGCGGCAGCGCCGCGCGGGCGGATGACGAGAGCAGCGGCAGCTGGTACACTGACGATGAGGAGTCGGGTGAGTGTTCGGGTCGGGTGAGCGCTCGGGCCTCCACTGTCGCGGGAGCTTTTGTGTTGCTGGGTGCTCGTTGCGCTGCGTGGAAGGGTCTGACCGTTGGCGGGCGGGGCCACTCTGTGCCCTGCTCAGCTTGTGCGCTGCGGCTTCAATGGTTTGTCCTCCCTGCCCTCCCCCCTCGTGCCCTGCTCACCCACCACTCGTATGCACCCCACTCCCAAACACGCCCAGATGAGGAATATGAGCGTTACCAGGAGCGCATGTTCATGCGCATGGAAGCACAGGCGCGCGCGGCAGAGCAAGAGCGAATCCGCATGACGCGCGAGGCCGAGGCACGGCGCCACCGCCAGGCGGCAGAGCGCGACGAGCGCTGGCTCCGCCAGGTGGGAGGGAGGGAGGGGGCGTTTTTTTTGTCCATCTCGTCACGTGAGGTGGAGGTGGCGGCCAGCCAGCGCTCCCACCCGCACACGCTGGGGGCAGGCCGCGCTCCCTCGCCCACCCACCTCACTTGCCCCACTCGCCCCGCGGCCTCCATGCTACCTTCGCCCTCCCTCTTCCTCACCTCGCCCTCCCTCCTCCCCTCAACCTCCCTCCCAGCTCTCACGCCCCGCGCGCCTGCGCTACGGCGACGACTTCATCTCCCTCAGCGTTGACCGCGGCAAGCAGAGCCGCATGGCCGACTTCCTCGAGGGCAAGGCGAGCGCGGCGTGAGGGAGGGAGGGACAAGGCACTGTGCCCAGTCCCAGAGCGGTGCCGCGCTTGTTCTTGCCCCTCACCGCCCACACCTCCTATCCCGCCCCTCCCCTGCTTGCGCCTCTCACTCCCTCCTCTCCCTCGTCCCTCGCCAGCTGCCCAAGGAGTTCTTCTGGGAGCTGCAGTACCGGCCTCTGCTGCCGGGGCACGCCTCCAGCTGGGAGGAGGTCACCGTGACGAGCGGCGCCATGGAGCACACCGTGTCTGGCCTGGACCCAGGTGCGAGGCTTCGACTGAAAGACACACAGCCCGGTCGACTCCTTCACGCACGGCAGCAGGGTGCGTTGCCTTGCTGCACCCCTGGGCGCTGCTGACCTGTGCTGCGCACCTGCCCTGATCGCCAGGGACAAAGTATGCCTTCCGTGCCCGCACCTGCAAGCGTGCTGCCAGCGGCAGCGTCGCCCGCGGCGACTGGAGCGTGGAGAGCACGTATGCCACCACCGGCGTGCGACCGCACCACCACCGCGACGCTGCCAAGCAGGCCATTAATGCCGCGGCCGCTGACGCCAATGGCGGGCCGGGCAAGAAGGCGCGGCGGCAGGCCAAGGCGGCCGCGCGTGCGGCGCAGCAGGCGGCGCAGGGCGCACGGGGCGGCGGCAGGGAGGAGGATGAGGAGGCGGCGGCGGAGCGCGCGCGGGCGCAGGCGACCAAGGACGAAGCGATGCGGCGTGCCATGGAGGCGGCAGCCGCCGACTTCGCGACCGCAGCGCCGCCGCCGCCACCGCCATCGCAGCAGCAGGCAGCAACGCAGGCAGAAGCTGCTGGCGGCGGCAAGAAGAAGAAGAAGAAGAAGGGAGGCGTCGGTGCTGAGGCCGGCGCAAGCACCACCCAGTCCCCCGGCCTCAGCCGCACCACCAACACCGCCAGCGGCACCCAGCCGGCCCCCGCGGTGGCGACGGCCCCGCCGGCGGCGCACGCCGTCAGCAAGCCGCCGCCCGAGTTTCAGCTGCCACGAGGGTACCAGCCGCCGCGCCCCCAGGCGGCGCGGCGCCCCGCGCCCAGCAGCGGCGGCGTGCTGGGCTCGCAGGCGGCCATGGCCATGCCGACGCGGCGCACGCACGTGCTGCAGGCATCGGCGGCGGTGGGTGACTACCGCGCGCCGGGCGCCACGCTGCGGCAGGAGGCGGACGCATTAGGCATGAGCGTGGAGCAGTACCAAGCCTACCTGGAGGATCAGGTGCTTTGGGAAGGGGGTGGACTGATGTGGAGTGGGTGGATGGATGTCAAGCAGTGGGTAGGTGCACCAATTACTTTTTTAATTTTGCTGCCTGGCACGGGCTGTGCGTACTGGCGCGTGCGGCCCGGTGCTGCCGCGTGGGCGCGCACAGAGCCTGCCGGCGCGTGGCCCGACGCCCCGCCGCCGCGCGCCCCCCCGCCGCACGCTGCTGCAGATGGTGCAGGAGGCGATCCGTATGAGCCTCGAGGCGGAGGAGAGCCGGCAGTCGGAGCAGTCGCACTATGACTCCGCAGAGTCGCGCTATGATGAGGTGGAGCAGCTGGTCGCGGCGGCCAGCGGCGCTGCGGAGCAGCCAGAACCCTCGCTGGGCAGCGTGGCTGAGCCGGCGGCGCAGGTGGAGCCTGTGGGGGAGCCCGCGGTGCAGGTGCAGTACGTGGAGCAACCGGAGCAGCCGGAACAGCCGGCAGAGGCACACTTTGGCCGCGGGGAGCAGCCAGGCCAGGTGCCGCACCACGGTGGCGTCGACCAGCCGGCGCAGGCGCACTTTGGCAGCGCCGAGCCCCCGTCGCAACGGTACTACCGCAGCGTGCAGCCCCCATTGCAAGAATACTATGGCGTTGCAGAGCAGGCGGCGCCGCCGCACTACGCCAGCGCGGAGCAGGCGGCGCAGGCGCACTACGCCAGCGCGGAGCAGGCGGCGCAGGCGCACTTTGGCGGCATGGGGCAGCCGGCGCAGGTGCAGTACGGCAGCGTTGAGCAACCGCAGCACGTGCTGTACGGCAGCGTGGACCACCTGGGGCGGCGGGCGCTCTACGTCAGCGCGCAGCAGCCGGCGCAGGGTTTCCTTGAGCAGCCGCAGGCGCAGGCAGCCTACCTCGAGCAGCCGACACGGCCCCAGTACGGGTACGGCGTGGAGCAGCCGGCGGCCGCGTCGCCCTACGGCGCCGTGGGCCCGCCACTGCCGTCACACCTGAGTGGCGTGGAGCTGCCTTCTCAGCCATACTTTGGGGGAGTGGGGCAGCCGCCCCAGCCGGGCCATGTCGACGCACAGCAGCCGCCCGTGGCAGCCCGCGGCGCCGGCGGCCCGGCCGGCCTTGGGGGCCGGGGCCCCAGGCCTGCCAAGCCCAAGCGCCGCGACCCGCAGAGTGACGGCCACGCCGGCCCTCCCGAGCCTGCCGGGCGCGGTGGTGCCGCCGCCAGCTCGCAGCCCCGCAAGGGGGCGCGCCCGGCGGCAGACCCGCCCTCGAGCCTCCCTCCGCCCCCGCTGCTGGCTCCCGATGCGCCCCCGCCGCCGCAGGGCCGCTACTCGGCAGCCACCAACGGGCCTGCGCAGGCCGGGCAGCCCCTCTACCAGCAGCAGCAGCCTGCAGGCGCAATCACAGAGGAACAGCTGCTGAGCCGCGTGTCCGGCGGGCCCGCAGGCGGCCATCGCCGTGGCGGCCGTGGCCGCAGCTCCAATCAGCCCGGCGGTCGTGGCTGCGGCCGCGGCCGCGGCCAGCCGGGGCCCGCGCCACCCGCCGCAGCTGCTGCACTGCTGCCCACCCAGCAGCAGGATGCACCGCCACCACCGCTGCAGCGCTCGCCAGCACAGAGGCCGTACCGGCCAGCCTACCGGCCCATGGCTGCCAGCGAGGGCGCCTCCCTTGAGGCACTACTGCCCCACCTCTTCCCACAGCCCAAGTCCTGAACGGCTCCTCGTTTGCCAGCACCCACGGCATCTGTTCTTCCTCGCTCTGCTTCTCCTGGCCAAGGGATACTTGGATCGCCAGCACCTCTGTTGCTCTGCTTGTTCTGTCCACACAGCCCAACAGCTCTGGTGCAACGAATGCAACCCGCCATCCAAGACAAATGCATGCAGTGTACTCTGTGCCCTGAGCACTAGACAAAAGCAGCTCAGCAGTCGCAGCCAACAGCAGCAGTACGCAGCTCTGCACCAAAGATTGTAAGGCAGGCAGTCCCAAGCCAAAACAACACTGAGCGCTGGGGGAGGCGCCGACCCACATTGCTGTGGGAGAGCTCACACTCGCTGCGCTAGCTCGTAGCTGCTCTCGCTGTCGTGCCGGAAGCGCTCGTACGCACCGCGGCGGCCCGCTTTGCTCGAGCCGCTGCCGGGGCAGCAGCTGGCAGAGCAGAAGGCCGACAGCGCGATGACTAGCAGCAAGCCAAAGAGCCCCGCCTGCACCCAGCACAGCACGAGCAGGTCGTTGCGCCAGTAGTGGCGCGGCACGTCAGCTGCGTCCGCCGCCTGGGCATTTTCCGTCAGCGTCACCGCGCCTGCGACCCACAGCGCCACGCCGGCGCCGGCGAAAGCCGCATCCACCAGGTTCCAGCAACAGGTGTGCTGCAGGCAGCAGCAACACAGCCTACTGACACAGCTGACGGCGAGCGAGACGGCAAGCGATACGCCGCTGAGCACAAAGACCAGGACGCAGGGGCCGTCGCTGGCTGCCTCGGTGCCCAGGAAGCACTGGGCATGGCGGCGCTCCAGCGAAACCTGGAAGGTGCGGGAATGGGTTGGGTCTCGCTTTGCGACGGTCCGTGCAGGTGCGCCGAGCACCTTGCGCCATTGCCTTGCCCACCTGGCCTGTATTGGGATCAATGCTGGCATCGACAAACGAGCCACCACTGAGCTTGGTTGCTGCCAGAATGATGATCGCAATGGCAAGCACGGCCTGTTTGGAGAGGGGAGTTGGGCGGTGTCGGCCACGAGGGCGGCGGTGGATGCGCTCGCGTGGGCAGGTATGGCACGAGCCGACCGCTCCTCACCTGGGCCGCGCAAAGCAGGTACTGGAGACAGGAGCACCTGCGCCAGGCGAGTAGGAGGGGGAGTTGAAACCTGAGCGGGCGAGCGCGCCCCCACCACGCGTGTTGAGAAACTCACACGCAGTCCTGGTGTGCCATGCTGTGTCCAGGAGCTGCTCAGAGATGCAAGGGCCTTGCCCAAGTATGGAGGGTTGCCTGCTCCTTGGGCCGTGAGATAGCGGCGGCAAACGGTGGTGCTTTCTTCCGCCCGAAGCTCTGAACGCCAGCGAATGCCGTCACACAACTGTGGTTTGAGGATCGCACCTGCCAACCCCTCCGCTCCACTGGTGTCTCGCCCGCCGCCACCACCTACTGGTGTCGCCCGCCGCCGCCGCCGCCACCGCCGCCGGGCGGTGGCGGTCATTTTCTGCTGCCGCGTCCTCCTAATCGCCTTCCTGCACCCTTGCCATGCCTCACGCATATGGGGCTTCTCTCAAAACACAAGGGCGCGGCCCTGAAGCTCGACGTGGTCGTCCAGCTTAAAACGATCTCACCCTGGCCGCTGGGCAAGGGCCCAATAGCGATCACTTGGTCGAGGGGCAAGAAGGCGGGGCAGACGAGCGCAAAGCAGCCCGAAAACGGCCCCTCGTTCGCTACCTACACTTTCAACGAGGCCCTCGTCGTGCCAGCGACTCTCTATGAGGTAGCTCGCGTGGCGACCTGAAGCTCGCCGCTGGATTCGCCCGCCCGCCCGCCCGCCCGCCTGCCCGCCCGCCCGCGCGCCTCTGCAGGCGCCCACCACCAATCAATCACACACACAATCGATCACACACATACACCTCCTCAATCTCTCTCCTTGCAGGATGTCTCGGCCACCAAGCGTGGCAAGTCTGGTCTGCCGAGCTACGAGCGCAAAGAGCTGCAGCTGCAGGTGGTGCGCGTGGCCAAGGGCCGGCTGCAGGGCACCCCGCTCGGCACCGTGTCGCTCAACCTAGCGGACTATGCAGGCGCTGCCTCTGGCCGCGGCGTGCAACAGTCGCTGCCAGTGTCCTGCAGCCGCGACGTGGCCACCGCGGTGGCGGGCCCGCCCAAGCTGCTGCTCGCGGTGGCCTGCCAGCCGGCGGGCGGTAGTGGCACCAGCGAGCTAATCGCTTCGATGAGCACGGAGGAGGCGGCGGAGGAGGCGGGGATGGGCGGCGGCAGCGATGCCATCACTTCGCTCAGCACCGATGATGAAGGCGGCAGCAGCCGCGCGTCTAGCCGCCTGGGCCCCGCCTCCCGCCCTGGCAGCCGCGCTGTCGAGGAACGGCTGCCCTCGGTGCCAGAGGTCGACGCACCTGGCGGCTGCAGCGCCACCACAGGGGCGGCGGTGGCGGCAGCGGCCGCAGCAGCACTGGCAGCACCGGCAGCAGAGGCATCGGGCGTACACTATGACTCTGACGGATTTTTGATAGATGCGAGCTTGGACCAGGAGGCACCCTCCCACCAGCAGCAGCAACAACAGCAGCTCAGCCGGCCCGCACCAGATGTTATGACTGCTGATGCCAGCAGCCTGGCCGGCCTGAGCGCCGGCCCCGAAAGCAGCGCGGCGCCCACCGGCAGTGTGCGGCGCAACCTGGGGTCAGCGCTTCAGCATGCAGACTCGGAAGCCGGCGCCAGCAGCGAGGCGGCAGCAGGCGGCGAGGTGCAGAGCAAGCTGCTTCCCGCCGCTGCAGCAGGCGGCGCGGAGAGGGAGCTGCCCCCACCGCAAGCGCCCAGCCCGGTGGCGGCGGCCGTGCTTGACGCAGAGGCGCCAGCTGTCGCAGCGGCAGCGGCGGCGGGCGAGAGCTCCCCCGAGCCTTGGAGCACTGGTCAGTCGAGCCTGTCTGCTGGTGTGGACCCTGCAGTGCCGTTTATCGTCCAGCCCAGCACGCAGCGGCGGTTGGCGCGGCCAGAGGGGCAGCCGGGGCGGCGGTGGGCCTGGCGCAAGGACGCCACGGCCGCGTTGCCGCCCGGGGCCCCGGGCTCGCGGTTCCAGCAAGCGCGGCTCGCCTCTGCCAAGGGGAGCGCTCGCTTGGAAGAGGCAGCGGCAGCTGCGGTGGCTGGCGCAGACGCAGCGGACGCAGCAGCGGGGTCAGCGGCTGCAGAGGTTGGGGCGCACGCCACGGCGACCAGCGTGGAGCAGTCTGCAGTCTCTGCTGGGTCGGAAGCATCGTGGCTGACCAGCGGTCGGGGCTCGGCTGACCTAGAGCGCGCGCCAGCGGCAGGCGGGGCAGCAGCCCTCCCTGCGGGGCGCTTGGCATTTGTAGCCGCGCCGCCAGTGGTGCACGCGCGCCCGCCCTCTGCCGACGGCGCACACCCCGCCCTGCGTGGCGCCGCGGGCGTCCGCGCCGGCTCGCTGCTGGTGCCGTCTTTCAGCGCTGGCTCTTCGGTGGACGGAGCCGCGCAGCACGGCGGACAGGCATTGCTCGATGCCTTGGCCAAGGAGCTGCGCACAGCTGCAGCGCTCGAGGTGGGCTCACATGCACTTGCTCTCTCCTGTCCTTTAAAGTGACTGCTGATGTTGCATGTTTGTAGCTCTCTTGCAACGCATCGCATTCCATCCACGGCCCTCTCCACCTTCCCCGCCCCCCTTCGCTGCCCACCCCGCAGTCTGCCATCTACCTCGCAGCCGGGCGCAAGTGTTTTGCGGCAGAGGCGCCGACCGCGCGCGCGCTGCACGCGCCGGCGCGCCGCCTGGCGCGCACGGTGATCAGCCTGGGCGCACCCGAGGGGCTGCCCTTTGCGCTGCGAGCGATGCACGCGATCCAGGTGGTGTGCGGCGCCGCCTCTGGCGACCTCTGGCGTTTGGCATTCTGGTTTGCCAACGTGCAGCAGCTGCGCTGGATGCTGTGGGCCTGCTGCCAGAGCGAGGCGACGCTAACGGCCGCTGCGACGCAGGCGGCGACCGGCCGGGCGGCGTGCGGCGTGGGCGGCAACGGCGGCGGCGAGGCAGTGCCGCCGCCGTCGCCGCAGGTGCAGGAGGGCGGCTGGATCCTGCACTCCCTGGTGCCAGCGCTGCGGGGGGTTGAGGGCTGGCTGTTTGAGGAGATGCTTCGTCACCTGTGGTGGCGCGTGCTGTTGCCAGAGGCGGGCGAGGCGGCAGGCGCGGCCGCCGCGCTGGCCTCGCAGCGTAGCAGCAGCAGCCAGACAGAGCCCTCGTTCAGCAACGGTCGGCCGGCGAGCGGCGGCAGCCAGTCAGAGTCGCTGCCCTCGCAGGTTGGCTCGCCCCGCCTTGTTGAGGCGAACGAGGTGAGGGAGACATTTGGCTGTCTGCCAGTCAACCGACTGTCGTTGCCTGACTGTGGGACTCGAGGGGTGCTAGGGCACAGAGCTGCCTTCGTCCCTTCATCGTCCACATACTGTCCACACACTGCTGCTGTGCTTGTTGACCCCCATTGTCCTGCCCGCCTGCCCGCAGGAGGAGGCGGTGCAGCTGTGGGTGGAGGCGCTGGGGTCGGCGTGCCTGGCACTGGCAGACCCCTCGCGGCCCAGCCCCGCCCCCCGCCCCCAGCTCTTCTCCCTGCTGCGCCAGCTGGTGGTCGCGCTGCTGCGTCGCCTGGACTCACTGCTCTTTCAGAAGCTACTTGTAGTCGGGGAGGGCAGCGAGGTCGCCCCCGCCTGGCAGTCGCCCGCCGCCTCACCCAGCCGCGCGCGCGGCGGCGCCGCGGCCCCCGCCGCCAGCGCCGGGCCTGGCAGCGGCGGCAAGGCGCCCGCGCTGGCGCGGCTGGACAGCGCCCTGAGGCGGCGGCCCTTTGTGGTGGGGCCCTCTGAGGAGGTGCTGCAGGGGCTGTTCAACCGAGTGTCGCTCGACCCACGCCTGCTGCCCTTTCAGAGGTGGGGCACGTGCACACACAGAGCAGTGGAGAGAGTGCCCTCGCATTGTGTCTGCCTGCTTCCAGCCTCAATTTCCGCCTCGTTGGGCGCCGCGCCGTGCGCCGCGCCGCGTGCAGAGGCCCGCTCACTTTTGGTACCGGGGTGGCGCTCAAGGTGGCCGTCTCGAAACTCACGCACTGGGCGGCGGATGTGGGCGTCAAGGAGGAGCGCCTGCCCCCCGCGGGTCGCTCAACCGAGGCGGCAGACTACAGGTGCGCTGCTGCTGCTGCTGCTGCTGCTGCTGGCGCTGAGCTGTGATGAGCTGCGGCTGTACGCAGCAGGAGCGAGGGCCATACTAGGGTGTGGGGAACCTGAGGGATATCAGCGGCGTGTGGCTGGCGGGGGCGGCGCCTGATGCCGTCCCCCTCTGGCCTAGGAAGAACGCTCCCACAAATCCCATGGCCACATTCCCACCCATCGGCCACATTCCCACAGGCTCTTCCCCTGCCTGCGGGCCAGCGCCGACCTGCTGATGATGCCAAAGGAGGTGCTGGCAGACAGCGCAATCAGGTACATGCACGCTCCTGCGCATGCGGCGACAGCTGCCAGTGTGCACTGGTTCTCCTCTTGCTGTCGCCCAACTCTCGTCTGATGCCCGCACGCCCGCTCTGCTCTCCCCCGCCGGTCTTTCGCACAGGAAAGAGGTGGTGCCGGGCCTGCCGCTGCGCCGCGTGTGCCAGCTGCTGGAGCGGTTCAGTCCTGACGAGCAGGCGCCGGATCCGCTGCCGGCCGGCCTGCTCGAGGAACTGGCGGCGGAGGAGGGCAGCCCCACCAGCAGCGCGGGCACGCCGCAGTCGCCCGGCGAGGGGTTTGGCGGCGAGGCCGAGGGCGCCAGGGAGCGCGCAGGAGGGGCAGAGGACGAGGCCTACCAGCCGGCCAGTGAGGGCGAGCTGCTGGCGCAGGTGGGAACGCAGAAACGGACTGCTGTGGAGTGTGGGAGGCCTGGTTGAGCTGGACAGTGGTGCCTGCCCAGTGGCGTTTGACGGCCTGCCCCTTTTGTACTGTGGCCTGGTTGTCTGCAGGGACTGATCGAGCCAGTGAGCCTTGAGATGGACGATGAGAGCGTGGCCGACCTGGAAGAGATGGAGGCAGCCGCGGCCGAGGCGGCCGAACGCGCGGGGGCGGCGGCCGGGCCGGCACACGGCTGCGCGCTGCTGCGCGAGCTGTGGACGGCGGCGGCCTGGTGCTGCAGATGACTGCCCTGCATGGATGCACCATGTTAGAGTGTCTTGACCAGCAATTCACCCAACAGGGGCCTGGCCAGGTACAACAGAGCGGCACCATGCGTTCTCGACTTGAGGGCATGCATGTGGCGTGGCTGGTGACAGTGGGGTCAGGCTTCTATCCTGTGATGACACGCTAAACATGGGCCAATGATGCGGTGGGTTGAAAGATGGAGCCAGCTGTCGACGTCCGGCCAAGTGGCGGCTCGTTGCTCTAGCTGTTGAGGACGGTCAGCGCCAACTTCTCGCCGTGCAGGCAGTGGTTGCCTGCATCGTCGTTGATCTGCGGGGCAACGCAAGAATATGTTGCCTACAGCGCAGGGCATGTGCATACACAGTAGTGCTGCTGGGGGGGCCATTATATTCACCTGCCCGACGAAATAGAAGTAGCCGGTGCGGGACGGCGTGAACACCCACCCTGGCTCACTGCAGGCCGGAGGCCTCAGCTGCCTGCAAGAGCGAGAGGGAGCAGGGGCAGGAGGGCCATGTGAGGCATTGCGCATTGTGGGACTGCTGCCGCAGGAGCAGGACTCTGCTGTCGCGCGCCTGGCATAGGACGGCCCCCTGCAGGAGGCAAAGCCCCTCGCATTTGTCTGCCAGACGTCCTGCAGGCAGAGGTCGGGGACCAAGGTTCAGCAGCAATGCCTCATCCACTGTCAACACCCGCAACAGCAGGCTGCTGGGTCTCACATGCAGGCGGTGTGGCGTGCCAGCCGGCATGCCACATGTGGCCCAGGTGAAGAGGATGGACTGCCCCAGCTTGATGGTCAGCGCTGTCGCATTGATGCCGCTGGGCACGAGCACTGGGAATGCCATTGCCCACCGCACCGTGTCTGCCACGGGAAGCATGTCAATAGGCTCAGCGTGTGCGTGGAAGGGCGGCGCGAGCAGCGGCACGCAACACGGCTGCATTCCGGCTGCCCACTCACATGCTGGGGGCGGCGAGGACGTGGTGTAGACAGCGGCAGCTGGCCGCAGAGCCTGCTGAGGTGTGGACCTAACTACCCGCAGCATCATGCGTGCCCCGGCCAGGCAGCGGCTGCCGGCGGCGTCGGTTACTAGGCTGGCAAACTGGTAGGTCCCAATCTTGGGCGGCGTGAGCACAAAGCCGCTCTGCTTGCAAGTAGGGCCTACCAGCTGCCTGCAGCAAAGGTAGCAGATGGGGGCAGGATGCTCAGCTGAAGAACACCAGCTCAAGAACACAGTAAGGAATGTGAAGGGCCAGCCTGCGCACTTGCCTGGCCTTGGGCAGCCCCACGCAGGTCTGATAACTGCTGGCATCCACCTGCCACAGATCCTGCAGCTGGCCAGTGGTGGCGCAGGTGTCCCCCCACACGACCTTCACCAACTGACCCAGCCTTATTGTAAGTTCTGTCGCGTTGTAGCCGGCGGGCACCCGCGGGAAGGGCGACCCCCACTGTATCGTGTCTGCAGCGGTGGTGGCACATCACGACCATGCAAGTGCCATAAAAATCCATTTCTGTGCGCGGGAAAATGCCCAGCTGGGGTGCAAAGGCGGCACAGCGGCGCTGGCGCTGCCAGCTGTCCACGGGTGTCGCGCCCTATTACGATCAAACTCACATGCAGGAGGCGGTATAAAGGGCGCAGCGAGTAGTTTCCTGCTGTTGCTCGGGGCGCCGGCGCCCAAAGGCGCCGCTGTGCACAGCAGCAGCGTGACGACCAACCGCGATGCCGCCGGCGCATTCATGACTGCGAGGTGGTCGAAATGGCTGGGAGCGCGATGATATGATCACGGTAGTTGAGCAACTGAACACACGCTACTCCTTTGTTTCACACTTCGTGGCAGTGTGCCGAGGAAGAGCCAATGACTGAGACCGTCCAAAGGCGCGACAGACGTCATGCCGCCCACTAGTTTCGTCACGCACGCTGCGCTGCTGCTGCTTCTTTTGGACTGGCTCTTTTCCAATGTCGTCTGGCTGTTTCTGACAAGCACCATGGCATGCAAATGATGGCTGCAGGGCCTGCTCTCCTCAGCCAACAAACTCACCAAACTCCGAGTCATCCTCCGCCGGTGGCACGCCCGCCCCACCCTGGTCTCCTGCAGCCGGCTGCGGCCCTCCGCCTGCTTGCTGAGGCTGCTGCGCTTGTGAGCGCGCCTGTTGCCGCTGCTTTGTGGTCGCTCCTGCGTCGCCGCCCGTCCGCGGGCTGTCCCCCAACTGCAGAGCGCGCAGGCGGCTGCACACGGCCTCGCCGCCCTCCTCCGCGCTGTCTGCGCTGTCCGACGCCTCGCTGGCGGAGCTCGTGCTGGGGCTCACGCACATGGGCAGGTCGGTCGAGCGGCGTCGGCCGGCGGGCGGCGGGGGCGCCAGAACAGCCTCGCCATCCATGACCAGAGAGACCTGTTGGGGGCAGGGGAGCAAGGAAGATGGCGCCAAGATGGATAGATAGATGGAATGTGCGAGACACGACACGTCCTCTTCTAAATGAGCCTATTCTACCATCGCCAAACTCCCACGCCACATGCATACTCGCCTGCTTCTTTCCCAGGCTGCCCTGCCTGCTCGAGACAAAGCCGCCGCGGCTGGCGCCCGCAGCGATGCGCAGCGTCAGGCGCTCCCCCGGCTTCAGGCTGCGATCGACTGCAGGGGCTAGCGCCGCCGGGCTGGCAGCCACGCCCGCGTCGCTGCCGTCCTCGCCGGCCAGGCGCTCACGCTCCTCAAACGCCGCGCGCTGCGCCTCTGCGAGCCGCTTGCGCCGCACGTACTGCTGATGCTCGTGCAGCGCGGCGTTGAAGTCAGAGGCATGTGCACGCTCGCGGAAGCCCAGGCCTGTCGCACATGGAGATGGGCGGTCGGCAGGGCATAGAAAATTGCCCAGGCACAATCCTGCATCCCTGGGCCACCTGCCGCGCACAAACGCCCATGCCCTCCAATGCCACCACCACCACTTCGCAGCCGGCCCACCGGCGCTGCCGCACATGCTGCCGCGCCGCCCCTGCGCACCGATGAACGCATGGCGTCGGCTGGCGCGGTCCTCAATGCGCAGCACAAAGTAGCGGGAGGAGTCAATGACGGGCTCCACAACGGTGATGATGGGCTTGTCGCTGGGGATGGGGCACTCGGCATACAGCGCGCCTGACGCATGGAGTGTGGGAGGCAGATCGGCAGAGCATGTGAGCACAGTCCATGCGTCAGCCAGGTGCCAGACCAGGCACATGCAGCTAGGCAGACCAGGCAGATGCAGCTAGGGTCAGCAAGACCAGCACGCAGGCAGAGAGCATCAGTTGGGCGGCAGAGCGGCAATGCGCCCCTTGCACCTGTCTCCAAGTCCTCGAGCCGCACCGAGCACTGCTCATCGGCAGCCACCGCGCGCACGCTGACCTCAGACAGCCACTTGTTCACATTCCAAGTCTCTGTTTGGGCGGTGGGGGGATGCAAGTGGAGAGGAGGGGAGTGAGGGGCAGCAGCATGGGCAGCAGCACATGGCTGGTTCGGCATGAGATGCACGATTGAACTTTGACAGTTTCGCACAAGACCCACCTGCTCGATGGCCTACGGTTGTTGCAGGCGGGATCTGGCAGCAGGGCAGGGCGGCGTGCGCGGGCGGTCGGGCAGGCGGGTGGGGAGGCGGTGCCAGGTGTGAGCGGTCAGATCGGGGGGCCAATCAGCTGCTTTCGGAGGCCTCCAGCGACAACTCCCGGCGCACCTGGTAGACGTAGCATTGGCCCTTGCACGCGAAGAGCGGCAGTTCTGAGCTGGGAGCCTCGTTTGCCGCGTCGTTGATCATCATCATTGAGTTGAGCACAGAGTGCGATGTAAGGGACAAGGCGTATATCCGACAAGAACGGGAGTTTCACCTCCCCTCTTTGCAAACGCACCCCGAAGGCAGGCCCTTGCACAGATCACTGCCATTCAAACGAATTTATGCTGCTGGCTCGCTCTGTGGGCAAGGCGATGCACCGCGCGGGCCACTGCTTGGCTCGCCGCGCCGCGGCGCAGAGCACAGGGCATCAAGCACCTCTCGCGCAGCGGCATTGGTGCAGCCGCAGCTGGGCAGCGCCGGTGGTGCCCGCTGCCGCGGCTGCAGGCGGCGGCTGCGCCTGGCGGGGACCCGCCCACCAGCTGGCCACATACCGCAGGCTGCACGGCGCCAGCGTGCGCTGCCGTGCGGCGCCTGCCTTCACGCCAGACGACATCGAGGTGGAGGTGGGGCTGATGGTCGAGGGCGAGCCCGCAGGCCTCAGGTGCGGGCGCTTTGGGGAGGCGGAACATCCTGCGCGACAGCGTGCGGGTCGCCAATTCAAGATAGACAAGGCTGTCGGCGTTTCGCTCCCCTCCCTCACTAGCTCCCTTTCTTCTCACCTGACGCAGCGATCCCGACCTGGACGAGCTCACCGAGGCCCTGTATGACGACAGCGTGCGGGCAGTGCGCGCGGCTGCGCTGCACCTGCTGGCCGAGGAGGCAGCTGAGGCGGCGGCGGGCGGCACTGCGCCGCGCGCCGCGCCGCCGCGGCCCATGGAGCTCAGCGTCGTGCTGTGCGATGACGACCACATCCGGCAGCTCAATCTGGACTGGCGCGGCAGCGACGCCGCGACCGACGTGCTGTCGTTTGAGATGGAGGGCTGTGAGGAGGGGTTCTACGGCGAGCTGGAGGATGAGGAGGGCCTGGAGGAGGGCGGCGTTGAGGCCGAGGGCGGAGCGTGGGAGGCGGAGGCCGAGGGAGAGGAGGAAGAAGCGGCAGGCCTGGAGGCAGAGCTGCCGGTGAGCATGCTGGGCGATGTCGTCATCAGCCTGGACACCGCGGGGCGGCAGGCGCTGGAGCGCGGGCACTCGCTGCGGGACGAGTGCCGCATGCTGCTCGTGCACGGCCTGCTGCACCTGCTGGGATACGACCACGAGCGAGGGGAGGAGGCGGAGGCGGAGATGGCGGCCGCCGAGGCGGCCGTGCTCTCCTCACTGGGCTGGAAGGGCCAGGGCCTCATCGCCTCGGCATCGGCGGCAGCAGCGGCCAGCAGCAGCGGCACGGGCAGCCAACCACGCAGCGGTGGCGATGGCATCAGAGGTGCGTGAGTCAGTCTCGGGCACTGCTCCCTTTCTGCTTCAGCGCGTGCCTCAGTTTTGCTCAGCTTGTGCTCCCACATGTCAACAGTGTGCGCGTTTCAATGGCCATTGACTTCCTCGACTATGATGTGCTCTTTGGCCTGTCCTCTGCACTGCTTGACTGCTGTAACACCCTGCTGTGTGCAGGCGGCAGCATGCACAGCCCTGCTGGTGGCACCTCGACCTACTCTGCTGCAGCAGAAGGCGACAGATGGCGATTTCGGGGATTGCCCGAAATTCAAATTCTGGCACTAGACATGGACGGCACACTGTTAGACTCGCGTAGGTGCGGGTGGCAGGAAGTGGAATGAGCAGACAAAGAGGGCACAGTCCTGCCCAGTGGTGGCAACTGTTGCAGTGCCGCTGGCCTGAGCTGTATGCCCTGTCAACTGCCGTGCCGCGCAGTCGCGTGCTGCCCTCCTCCGTGGCAGCAATCAAGGCCGCCATCGCACGAGGGGTAACTGTGATGCTTGCCACCGGCAAGGCGCGGCCCGCTGCGGTGCGGGCAATGCAGGCAGTGGACTTGGCGGGTGATGGCCTGGTGGTCTCTACATCCGGCCCCGGCGTGTTCCTCCAGGGCCTGGCAGCGTACGGCCGCGGCGGCCAGCTCGTGGCCGGCAGCCATGTGGACGGCAGCGTGGTGCGGCAGGCGAGTGCACCGGGCCTGCCGCGAGCAGCTGGAGGGGTCTGTCAGGCCTCTTGCTCTCTTATGCCCACGCATGCTCTGCTGGCTGCCGTTCGCAGGCATTTGAGTATGCGCAGCGCCACAGCATCCCGCTGTGTGGGTTCCTGGGGGAGGAGTGCGTGACCCTGGAGATGACACAGGAGCTGGAGGAGCTGCATCACAGGTGTGGCAGAAAGAGAGGTGCACCCGTCAGGCCACAGTATGATGGAGCGGTCCCCCACTTGCTGTGTACTGCGCCATGCTCCCGAACACTGGCGGCCCCCTTCCCCACACGCCCACGCAGGTACTATGAGCCCCTGGCGCGGGTGGCAGGCTCGCTGGAGGAGGTGCTCTGTGGCCCTCCGCTGCGCAAGCTGCTCTTCATGACCCACCCGCGCGTGGTCGACGGCCAGCTCAAGCCCCACTGGTCGTCGGCGCTGGAGGGCACAGCTGCAGAGACGATGCAGGTGCGGGGGCAGGGGAAGGGGGCTGAGGCAGAGGGCGCCTCGGCATAGAGCAAGAGCAGCACATGCATTGCCTGACGCTGTGCTCCGCCGCCCTGGCCTTGTCTTGACATTCTGCCCTTCTATGTCCCTCCTCCCTGGAAGGCTGTGCCAGAAATGCTGGAGGTGGTGCCCAGCGGCTGGCACAAGGCCCGCGCGCTTTCGCAGGTCTTGTCGCACCTCTCAGTGCCACCCGAGCGTTTCATGGCAGTGGGCGATGGCGGCAACGACCTCACAATGGTCGAATTGGCAGGCGTCGGGGTCGCCATGGGCAATGCAGTGCCGGCGGTTAAGGCGGCGGCGAGCCTGGTGGTGGCGAGCAACAACGAGGGCGGCGTGGCCGAGGCGATCGAGCGTCTGATTCTGTGACAACTCCCTTTCGGCAGGCCGGGATGGCCGTCCACGCTGTGTTGATGCTAGAATTCTCTGGTGATTATAAGGCCAAATGTTTGTGTGCAAATCATTACTGCTGGGCAGCAAGAACTAGCATCGCGCGGTCAGGGGACCTGTGGGAGACGCCCCCGGCGGGGCCCCGCCGCCCGCCCACCTCGACGGCCACAATCTGCACAAGCACCAATCCCCCATCGCTCGCTGCTGTCGATCCTCGCACATCCCCTGCGCTCATCGCGATAGTCAGCACGCTGCGCAAACATGTGCAAATTTGGGACTGTAGCCGGCGTGGCTCTGGCCGCTACCACCAGCCAAGCAGCAGCAGGTGATGATCAAGAATCAGGGCAGAGGGCTGCCCAGCTGCACCGCCCGCCCCCCGTCGCCCCGCCCCGGCCCCCCACCCCACCCCCCTTCACACGTCCCGCAAATTCGGCCACCTGACCCCCNNNNCCCCCCCCCCCCCCCCCCCCCCACACACACACACACAATTCATGCAGATGGGCAACTCAGCATGGCATACCGATTTGAGCTGGTTGGCAGTAGCGGCAGCGGTCGCCCATCGGCAGCCGCCTGCTTCGCCTCGCTCTCCACCTCGGCGTTCGGCCAGCGGTGCCAGCCGCAGGTCCCACTCTTCCACCTTGCCAGGTGGTGGGCAGGCAGGGTGCTCTGTTTTGCACTGGTGCAGGGCAGAGCATTGCACGCGCCACTGTCCGTCCGCGCTCTGTCCCTGCTTGGCACACAGTTGACAGACCCTTGCATGCTCCCGCGGTCCGCAGGGCAGCAGTGGCTGAGCAGCTGCGGGTGATCAAGATCAAGGGGGATGGGCGCTGCATGTTCAGGGCGCTCGCGGTGGGCATGGCGCGCAACCAGGTGCGACTTGCTTGGCATGCCACAGCTGCACCGCCACCGATGCCTGGTTGTTGGCTGCTGCGACATCTGAGAACGCCTCACAGCGCCGCCAGGTGGTAAGCCAGAGCGTGTTGATTTGTCAGAAACGGCGCCCACTGGGCGTGCAGGGCCGGTTCTTGGGCGGACAGGCTGAGGAGCAGGAGGCGGATCAACTGCGGCTGGCAGTCGCCGAGGCACTGTGCCGGACCAAGGAGCGGCGGAACCAGTTCCCCGAAGCGGTGCTGGCGCTGGAGGCGGAGGACAGACTGCCCAAGTGGGTGGGATGCAAAGGGCGGGGAGGGGGACATGGGATGGGATGCGGCTGCCGCAGAGCCCCAAGCGTCATATGCGCTGGGAGCCCAAGCGTCATATGCACTTGCCCACCCTGCGCAGCTACTGCCGGCGCATCGTGCAGCCAACCTTCTGGGGCGGCGAGCCGGAGCTGCTGGTGCTGTCTCAGATGCTCAAGGTGCGGTCAGTGACTGGCAGGGAGAGGGGAGGGGCGCACATACAGGCGTGCCACCCTCGTCCTCTGGACATGAACGTGTGTTCCTGCACTCCCTCCCCTCCTCCCGATGCTCCATGCAGGTGCCTATTTTTGTCTATTTGCACACGAAGAAAGGCTTCTCTGTGATCCAGGTGCAGGAGCTATCCACTGCCTTGTGCCACTGCGGGCACAATATCTATCAAGCACCGCTGGCTCCTCTCACCGGGCCACTGATTCCCCGTTGTGCCCCATACCTTTGCCTCCTGCACGCAATGCAGAAGTACGGCGAGCGCTACGCCAAGCCCAGCGGCGGCAAGAAGAAGGGGCGGCGGCCGGTCCGCATCCTCTTTGTCAACGGAAACCACTGTGAGCGTGCGCCATTGTATGCGGCGTGCAAGTGCAGCAGCGTGCACCTGCACACTGCTGCGGGATGGTGAGGATGCTCCGGTGCAGGTGGAGCAACAGTCAGCATGCAGCACGACGGTTTGAAGCTGCCTCTGTCAATGTGCAGCTGATTCATGCACCTGTTCTCCTTGCAGATGATCTGCTTGTCTGACGCTGGAATTACATAGCAGCTCAGGAAACATTGAAGTTTAGGCAGCAGCAGCAAGACAAAAGCCCAGATTACCGCAGGATGGAGCGCAGTGCGTCGCCTACGCTCGTGTAGCGGAAGCGAAAGCCGGCCTCCTGGGCGCGCCGTGGCAGCACGCGCTGCCCCTCCAGCACCACCTGCGCGAGGCGGAGGGGCCGAGAACAACCGAGAACAAGGGCCGAGGGTGATACCGGGGCCTCGGCACCTCATATGCCTTGGTGCTGGGTGCTGGGGTGGGCCATGTGTGAGCTGGGCGCCGCGCACTGTGGCCCGATACGCAGCGCACCCGGCCCAGCGCCGCGGCCCCCACCTGCGCGCCTTCGCCCAGCAGCGTCTTGAGCGCAAAGTCGGGGACGGGGACGAAGGAGGGGCGGCCCATCACGGAGCCGAGCGCGGAGCACATCTCTCCCATGCGCACGGGGTTGGGCGCGGTAGCATTGTAGACGCCGCGCCAGTCGGGGTTGCGGACCGCCTCCAGGATTAGGCGCACCACGTCGTCGCGGTGGATCCTGGGGAAGGGTCCAGGGTGGTCATGTGAGAATGGGAGAGGGAGTGGAGGTCGGTGCAGGACCCCGCCCGCTCCGGGCCAGACCCGCCGCCACCCTCACCAGCTCATCCACTGGCGGCCGCTCCCCAGGGGGCCGCCCGCAAAGATCTGGAAGACGGGGATCATCTTCCCCAGGGCGCCACCCTCCTTGGCCAGCACGATGCCGGTGCGCAGGATCACCACCCGCGTGTCGGCCTGCGCGCCCGGGGGGCGGACGGGGGGGAGGGTGATGTGGAAGACCAAGGAGGGGAGGGAGGGGAACGCTTGCACACACGAGCAGTGCGGCAAACATGAGCCAGGAGGGAGGAGAGCAGCGCGACGGGCATGCGCACGAGCAGACCACGGCTGCGTGCGCACCCCAGCGCACCTTGTTGGCGGCCGCCTCCCACTCGCGGCACACCTCCGCCAGGTAGTCGCGCCCGCTAGCACTCTGCTCGTTGAACGTGGCGCCCTCGCTGCTGCCGTAGAAGCCAACGGCCGAGGCGGAGATGAAGACGGGGCGCTCGCCCGCCGGCACCGCATTGATCGCTGCCGCGAGCGCCGAGGTGACTGCCACGCGGCTGCGCTTCACCTCCGCCTTGATTTCCGGGGTCCACCGTGTGGCGATGGGCTCGCCTGCATGTGTCGTGAGAACGAACGACGTTCAAAGTCGCTGGTGTGCGGCAGGGGGCGTTGAGTCACGCGAGCAGACAGGACATTGGGGCTTTGTTTTCCGTGGGTCGACGCCGCAGGCGCAAGAGCACCGACCTGCCAGGTTGATGACCGCCACGGTGCCGCGCACCGCCGCCGGCCACTGCGGCGGCGCCGCAAACTCGACGCCCGCAAACGGCAGCTTGCTGCGGGCTGCTGCTGGGTTCCGGGTCAGCACGCGCACAGCGTAGCCCTGCGACAGCAGCTGCTGCACCAGGCGCGAGCCGATCAGGCCCGTGGCGCCAGAAACAGCCACGGTGCCCTGGCTGCCTAGCGCAGCCATGGGGGTGACCAGGCGCGGCGATTGCCGCGCCGCCGTTGCGCCTGCCCAGTTCCGTCGGGGTGCGGCGGCGGCGAACGGCCGGTAGGCGCCGCCTGCCATGCTGCTGCCCCTGCTCCCCAGCGGCTGAGCTCCTCTAGCTGTGCATGGTGTAACAGAATTGCATGTTGCACACCCCGTTTGTGGGACAGGCCTCGTCAAGCAGGCCATCGTCGCCATCGCGCAATCAGACCTCTCCGAGCAATTACTGGGAGTTCCTTGAGCGAGTGGAGACGTCGCGAGGGCCAGGAGCGAGGCATGCAGACTGATCCCCTTGGTCAGGACTCAAAGTTGGTCTGGGCGGCTGCACATCGATTTGCAGTCCACTCCCGAGCAGTGTCGTTCCGTCGAGCACCTCAGTTCGGCACCAGCGAGAGCAAAGCACAGGGAGAGGACTCACAGCCTCTTCCCGCGTGGTGTTCGATCGTCTGATGCAGTGAGTGGCGGTCGGGGTCAGGGGAGAGCCTGGCCTGTCTGCGAATCTGGAACGAAGCAGGCCGCGCTAACTCCTGCGCTCTCGCCTCTGCCTGTAGGCCCACGCTCCAACTGCAGCAGCGCCAGGCGGGCGCCCGCCTTGAGTGAGTCCTGCCCCGCCCCCCCTCTGGTCCTGTGTCCTGTCCTGCCCGCCTGCTACCAACCGGCGTTGTGTCCGTGATCACGCCCTTGCAGGCAGCTGCAGCGCAATGGTGGCATGCTGCCGCAAGCCGCTGCGCAGCTGCGGCCGCGGCAGGGTCGCCAGACCGCAGCGCCGGCGGCGGCGCAGCTGACGGCGTCGCGCGCGCCCGCGCCCGCGCCTCCGGCTGACCTAGATTGGGAGAGCCTGGGCTTTGGGCTGCAGGCGGTTGCGCCCACGATGTGGACTGCGCAGTGCGACCTGGAGACGGGCACCTGGAAGGTGGGTGGGCTGGAGCCCTACGGCCCCCTCCAGCTGTACCCCTCTGCCCAGGCCCTGAACTATGGCCAGGCCGTGTTTGAGGGCATGAAGGCGCAGCGCAGCGCCAAGGGTCGCATCGTGCTCTTCCGCCCCGACTGCAACGCGGAGCGCATGGAGGCCGGCGCGCTCCGGCTGTCCATGGTGCCCCCGCCCGCGGAGCTCTTCCTGGCGGGCGTGTGCGAGGTGCGCGCGCGCCGGCGAAGCAGCGCGGTGACTGGCTGTGTGGGGGTGGTGCAGGGCGGCGGCTGGATGTGCGGGGATGGTGCGGAGCGGCGGCTGGTTGTGCGTTGCTGCTCGGCAGGGCGCGAGCACAGCTGCGGGGCGTGGCGCGGCGCTGGCGCCTCGCGCCGACCTCCTGGGACGACCCTTCTGGACCACGCCACTCCCCTCCCTCCCGCGACAGGTCGTGGAGGCCAACGCGGCATGGGTGCCCCCCACCAGCAGGGGATCCTTCTACCTGCGGCCCCTGCTATTTGGCGACGGCCCGATCCTGGGCCTGGGCCCCGCGCCCGCCTACACGCTCGTCATCTTCGGCGCGGCGGTGGGCGCCTACTTCAAGACGGGGCAGCTCACACCGATCGACCTGATCGTGGAGACTCGCTTCCACCGCGCCGCGCCCGGCGGCATGGGCGGCACCAAGTGTGCGGGCAACTACTCGCCCGTGCTCGTCACACAGCTGGCCGCCAAGAAGGAGGGCTACTCGGACGTGGTGGGTGTGGCGATGGGTGTGTTGCGTGTGGCTGCTGCCGGTCGCGGTGTGGCACGGGCTGGGTGAGGGGCGTGGCGGGTGGCGGAGGTGGTGGGCCCTGTGCAGGCGGGCGTTGGCATGGCCCGATAGGGCTACCCCAGCGCTCTGACTCGCGGCCTTGCCCCCCTGCCTCCCACCTCGACACAGGTCTACCTCGACGCCAAGACCGACACCTACCTGGAGGAGGTGTCCTCCTGCAACATCTTTGTCGTCAAGGGCAACACGATCAAGACGCCGCCGCTGCAGGTGGGCCGTGGGGCGAGAGCTGGGAGCGGCAGAGCAAGGGGGAGGGTGCGCAGCTGGAGAGACGCAAACAGGGTGCGGTGAGCGCTGGTCGATGCGGGAGGCCAGCGCCGCCGCCACTCCCGCCCCTCGCCTCGCCACTCCGCCCCGTGCCGCGCGCTCGCAGGGCACGATCCTGCCGGGCGTGACGCGGCGCAGCGTGGTGGAGCTGGCGCGGGACTGCGGCTACGCCGTGGAGGAGACGCCCGTCTCCGTGCACGAGGCGATGGAGGCCGACGAGATCTTCACCACGGGCACCGCCGTGGTGCTCTCGGCGGTCGGCAGCCTGACATACCAGGGCAGGCGGCGGCAGTTTGGGCAGCCCGGGCAGGCGACGCCCGTCGCTTTCGAGCTGTACGACAAGCTGACGGGCATCCAGACGGAGCGGCTGGAGGACCCCCACGGCTGGGTCGTTCCCGTCTGTTGAGCGCCCGCGCGCCTCCCAAAGCCGTGGATGAACAGGGAGGGGTGTGTGCCCTTCCTTCGGGGCGAGAGGCCAAACTGCTTGATCTTCTGGCCCGCCGCTGGCGCTGGGGCGGGCGCCTGATGTGCTGCCACTGCTGCTGCGAATCATTACTCGTGCCAGAGGAAAGCTCATGTAACATACGTACCACTCACTCCTCCTGCTGCTTCTCTGTGCCCTCCTGTGGTGCTGTTGCATCCTGCTTGCCAGAGGCCGCTGGAGGTTCAGCTGGCACATCCGCAGCGGGCGCGACAGAGACCGCCGCCACTTCTCGGGACAGGCAGCGGAGCAGCCGCGGCGGGTGCACGCCCTCAACCACCTGCGCAGCACACATGGTGCAGGAGCATAAAGATGCAGCTCTCAAACTCTGCACAACATCACTGCAAAGAGCATTTCCTTCCCCTTTCTCCCACCTCGGTCACGACGCCACCCCGCATGAAGAAGAACATAGGCCTGGAGGTGAATCGGTGTGGCTCCAACTCTGGCGGAGCGCCTGCGGCACCCGCCTCATGTGCGTACACAAAGCGCACGGGGGCGTTTGTGCCATGCTCCAACAGAAACCGCTTCCATGATGAGGTGATTGCCGCAGTCTTGCCGCACCACTTCTGATACAGCTCAATCACTGGGTCGAGGAGGGAGCGGGCGGCAGGGGGCGGTTGGCGGTTGGGGGGCAGATAGGCGCGTGCGCGCAGGACTGTTTCTTGGGCGCGACGCGTTTGCTGCTTCCCCAGCTCCGCAGCAATGCGCGCGCGGCTTCCTGCTGCACTCCCGCATGCCATGTCCCTCAAACATTATGAACAATCATTGCGCACCCTGCACAGTGTCTGCGCTGGCCTCCTTGACGGCCTGCCAATCAGCAGGCGTCGCTACATCGAAGTGAACGTTTGCCATCGAGCTGGCCGTGGCGATTCTGGTCGATTGAAAGTCGTAGACGGATGCAGGAACGAAGGAGACGGCGGAGGCAATGTTGCCGCAATGCCCTGTCTTTCCAGTGCTAGTCAACTCCCGCGGGGCGACCGCGACCGCGGCGCGACGGCCGGGGCGCCGCCATGCGTGACGCCAGCTCTGCTGCGTTGCAACTGTGGTTACCCCGTGCCGTTCATGCGCACTCAGTATGTTCATCAACAATCGGTCTCTCAGCCTCAATTCCAGGTTCCTGATTGGGCTCCTGCCAAAAAACCGGCGCCCCCATTTGCATCCAGCGTGCAGCCCCAGCTGCCCCAGCCTGGCCCAGGCTGCCCCAGCCATAATTTCGCGTGCCCCAGGTATGCGCACTCTGCTCCAGCTCCATGTTCCCAGCTGCCCCAGCCTGGTGAGATCCACAGAGAGCTTAGGTGCAGGTGCACTCGCCCCCAAGCGCACGGCCGTTGAGATCAGCCACAGCATAGCGCAGGGGGGTTGCAGTCGTCTGCATCAAAGAGGGCAGCGCGAGCAGCGTGGCGTGAAGTGAAGAGGGAGGGTGCACACATTGCCCGCAATGCACGTGTTGCGCTTGCACATACCTGCACGTACTGACAGATACCAAAAGAGCAACCGCAGGTGCGAGGGGGTCCATTGGCGTTGCAGCACCTGCGTGGTGTGAAGGACCGGGGCGCGGAAGGCTGACACTTGAAAGAGGATTGTGAACTCCCCTCCTGACTGTTTCTGCATCACGCGGGAGGCAGCGCAGCGTCTCCCTGAGGCGCACTACTCACTGGTCAACCACGAAGCCAAAGCACCTTGGGAAGCCCTGCTGCCCCGTTGGCGCGGAGGGCACAGCGGGAGGGGCGCCAGGGGGCGCGGGAGGCTGCTTCGCAGGGGGCGGCGCGGGAGGCTGCCCCGGGGGTGGCGGGGTGGGGCCAGAGGTGGTGGCCTGCGTGCCCGCGGCACCGCCCGCCGTTGCCCGGCTGCAGGCCTCGAGCGCGGCAAAAGCGGAGGCAAAGGCCTGGGCTGTCGCTTGGGCGACTGCGGTCGCGATTGCCTTGCTTTGCGCGTCGGCAGAGGCCGTGCCGCCGCCCATGGCTGTAGAGCAGGCCGAAGCGGCAGCTGTGCAAACGCGATAGGCAGAATGGCGGGAAGGGGCTCGTAAGAGTGCACGTCAGCCTGTTAGGGCCCAGCCGCTGTTGCGTTTGGACCGCACTACAACCCTGTGGCAGTCGCTCAGCCGATCTGGCCTTGCCTGTGGCCGTCGCTCGGCTGATCTGCTGGGCCAGAGCCTCGGCGCTCACGGCAGCGGTGGCCTGCGCGTTGTTGGGGCAGCACGAGACCGAGGCGATGGCAGACGCAGCCGCTGCACTCAGCAGGAAGAGAGACGTTTGAGAAGAGGCTGCTGAGAACTAGCCAGCAGTGCCCTTTGCATTCGCACCTCGAGCGACCGCTTCAGCCACTGCCGTAGCCGTTGCACTGGCTTGGCCACAGGCCTGCACATGTGCAGAGCACAAGAAGTCAGAAGCAGCAGAGTGACAGAAGGTTGAGATTTGGGGGGCTTGACAACAGCAGAGAGCAGCCTGCCAGTTACCTCCCACCTGGGCATTCCCAGTCGCTTGGGTCTTCACAGATGCCTCAGCAAATGCGGTCGCCGTTGCAGTGGCTGTGATGCAGAGAGCGACGTTCACCAGGGTGGCAGGCTCAGTCAGTCTGCCCAAGTGCACACTCCTGAACCTCTGACCACGCTCTGCCCTCGCTCTGTCCCAGCACCTCCCACCTGTGGCAGAGGCGGCGGCACTGGCCGCGGCTTGCGCGGAGCCCTGCAGCAGGATACATGGGATGGCTCAGGGCGTGCCACTGCCCGCGAGGCCGGGGCGCTGTGCCTGACCTAGAGGCATGCGCCTGGGGCTGCTGGCTGGCCACGGCGTGGGCCTGGGACTGGCTGTGGCCCACTGTGCCCACTGCTTAAAACTAAACCAAAAACGATTTAACAACAATTTTCAACAAAGCTCAAAACCGCTTTTTACCGTCCCGCTGCATACACTGGCGACCGCCTGGGCCACGGCGGTGGCGGTAGCGTTGACGGCCTGGTTGAACGTCTGCAACCCAGGACCAGGACATGTGGGAGGAGAATCACGAGGTCCACAGTTTGGCATTAGGCTGCCGCGCCCTCCGCAGTCTCAGACCCTCCTCTAAGAACGCGCCGACGCGCAGGCTGTGTAATGGCCGACCACTGGCGTGTTGAGGAGCAGGGCATTTCCACCTCGCCCACCGCCTTCAGACTGCTAACTTGGCACCACATCCCCAATCCCTCGAGAAGGACAGCAGTGTCTGACAAGCTACTGCGACGCACCGCCGAGTTCGCCTGGGCGATGGAGGTGGCGGAGCTGGACTGCCCCTGCGCCACGCTGTTGGCGACCGCATTGGCGTCGCCAGATTTTAGAGCGTTGGGGTCGACGGTCGAGGCGGAGCCCTGGCTGAGCGCCTGCAGGGGAGAGGCAAGGGATCAGCACGGGGCGGGACAAGGCCCCTGGATCCCAGCTGGCACCCCACCAATCCAGGTCCAGCCTGCCTGAGCGACGGCAGCGGCGTCAGCGCGGCCGCTGCATGTGTATGAGTGAGGAGGGCAGAGACAATGAAACGGATGTTAGAGCAGCAGGTCTGCATGGTACTCTTCACTGCAGACGCGCAGCACCTGCTCACGGCCTGGGCGGAGGCTTGGGCCAGCGCGCTTGCATTGCCGGACGCGGCTGCAATCGCAGCTGCTTCAGCAATGGCAGCTGTGTTGCCAGACGCAGCAGCCTGCGCGATCGCCTGGGCTGCCGCATTGGTGTCGCCCTGGGCGGCCGCACTCGCAATGGCCTGGAGGGACAGGCGAGGGCTCGCGTATGAGATGGCAAGAACCAACAGAAGCTCTTCCCAGCACCATGGAGACGTCCCTCTCCTCCCCAAGGTTAAACATTGCTTTATATTAATACGATCTACTAAGTTTGTTTAACATGCCGCCCCGCGCCTGCGCGACGGCGGTGGTGTTGGCGCCATTCCCTCCTTGGAGCAGGTGGCGAACTGCCAAGCTGTCCTCATGCCCGGGCTCGGAAGCGAATGCTGCGCTGGCAGCCAGCAGAGCCAGAAGCAGCAAGCACGCCATCGCTGGAAGGGGCCTGCAGCTGGGGCGTGGCGGCGTTGCAGCGACACCGCGCTCAGCCGCCACTCCCTCTCCCCTGTGGAACACCCAGGTGCCCTGAAACTGCAACGAGGCTCCGGGTGGAGCCGTTGGGCAACCTTGCGCTGCGCTCACCCGCAGAGGGCTACTCTCCGTTTGGCTCAACGGAGTGTGTGCATCCAGATGACCTCTGGGGCTAGGGGCATCCGGACTGGTCACACAGGGCCCTGTTGGGCGTTCCGAGGTCTTGCGTTGAGGCGCCTTTCCTCCCCCATCCCACTCGTACGCACACTACCTTTCTAGCAGTTCGCAGCAGCGCAGAAGGTGGCGGCCAAGCAACAGCAGTACATAATGCAAGCTTGCTGTGCATTGGCCTTTTTTTTTTTTTGCAATTTTTGGGCCAATTGTGCATGTGCAGGACCGCCGTGCGCCGCCCTCGCTGCACTCTAGCGTCGCACTACCCGCGTTCGTGAACTGATAGCTGGCCCTCGCTGGCAAGCTTTATGAGGCTGGGTGGTGCCTTGTACCTGAGTTGCAGCACAGGAGAGGGTGGGTGAGGTGCAGCAGTGAAGCATAGCCAAGAGACTTCCTCTGAGCCGACAGACAGTGCCACGCAGCAGGCGCCAACAGCGCCGCACCGCTCCAGGGCGTCTAGAAGCTCCGCAGGGGTGCGCGCCGACACCAGGATGGAGCGCGAGGCGGGGCGGATGAAACCCTGGGAGGGTTGGTGGGGCAGGGGCAGCAGCGCGGAGCGCTCATGCAGCAGCCTCATGCAGCAGCCCGGGCGCCTGTGCCATGCGAGCGCCCTCTGCGCAATTCCCAACCTCTGCAGTGGCGTGATCCACAAAGGCCAGCAGCGAGTCAAAAAAATTCTCTACATTGAGCAGGCCCACAGGTTTGGTGTGGAAGCCTGGGGCAAAGGGGGGCGGCGGAACGCAGGTGCAGGGGAGGCGTCAGAGGTTGCACAATACAGCGAGGTTGCAGACACCGCGCACCGAGCTGCTGCCACGTGGTGACCTCCAGCATCTCGTCGAGCGTGCCAAACCCCCCTGTTTTTGCATGGAGGCAGAGGGGCCAAAAATGGCTTTCGGAGCGCTGCATCCGGGAGAGCATCCCTGGCTCCAGGGTCCAGCAGCTCATCTGCCAAGGCATCGGATATGGCTTACCCAGACCCACCGGGGATTGCGATGAAGGCATCCGCCTCCTCAAACATCACCGCCTTGCGTGTGTGCATGTCCTTAACGAGCCGTATCTCGCCCACCGTGTGACCTGAGATCTGAACTGGCATGTGTGTGGGAAGCGTGCGTGCGTGCGTGCGTGTCAGCGTGCGTGCGTGCGTGTGCGTGCGCAGCGTGCGTGCGTGCGAGTCAAAGAAGATTGGCAAGATAACACTGGGCCAGGCATTGCGCACTCGAGCGAGCGCCGCTCGCTCGCCTCGCGGGGCGCCAGGGCGTCGGGGATCACGCCAATCACGCTGCCCTCGCCCAGGCCATCTGCCACAGTGTGCGCGACTGCACCCATCAGCCCCACGTTGCCGCCGCCTGCAGCGAGGGAACGCGAAGAGGGAGGGGCGTCATCCTAACCTCTGGATCCGAATCTCAATGACGTGTGGCTCTTGATGCTGCCGTGCCGCCATGCCTGCTCAGCAGACAGCTGGTGTGTTTGCTGAGAGCGCCTCACCATAGACCAGGCCGATCCCGCGCCGCACCATCTCCTCTCCCAGCGCATTTGCTGCACTGACGTACGCGCCATCTCGGCCGCCAGAGCTCGCCCCGCAGAAGACAGCAATCTTCGTGAACCGCTGCTTTGCTTCTATCCCGTCGGCCGCCATGGCGCTGGTGCTGCGTCGCGTGCAAGGCAGGGTCCCTGCACGCCGGGAAGGCGGCAGGCGGCGCCGCTTGTTAGAGGTAGCCGTGGCCGATGCGCACCAGCACAGCCAGGCGTGCCGCACTTCTCGCGCGATTGCCTCGACAGCAAGGGACTTGTCCGCGCAACCACGGCTCGGGTGCGGGCGCTCGTGCACAAGGCATCAAACGGCAGCAGCCCTGGCACCTTCGAAAGCCTGTCGATGAACAGGGAGAGCGCAGATTGCCGGATTGTGTGAAGGTTTGAAATTGGCATGCCCCCCTTTTGCCGGAGGGAGGCACTCTTGCCACGCTCCCAATGATGGCAGCGGGTGGCAGGAGCAGTACACGCGGATACACGCAGACATCCTGGCGGCGGCGACGCCGGCCTGGGCGACCGGCTGGCAGGCCTACGGTCGCAGTTTTATTGTGCGCTTCTGAGCAGACGGGCACTGCAGACTGTGACTTACGGACTGTGACTTACGTGACTTACTAGCTCAGGCCTGGACCGTCGTGTTCGATGCACCGCACATCAACTGGACCACACCCATCGGAACTTTCCTGACGTGGTGCTTGACCCGCTGAACGCCATCTATCAGGTACAGAGGCATTTGCATTGCCAGGCGTGGGCAGCGGCCAGTGCCCAAAAACAGCAGCTAGCATTGGTGTGATGCTATCCAGGACCATCACTGACATAGATCTGCCTGTTGTTTTCTTATTGCAGACTACCAGGTGTGCCAAGCAGGTGTTTCATATGTGCAGTCCCATGTCAGGCTACCGCCAGCACACACAATCACTACTTGAGCGGGCAGGCAGGTGCCGGCGCACTCCCCGCCTTGCCCCTGCCGCTCATGCACCATGTGCCTTGCAGGTGGCAAGTGGGTCTGCCGATCACTGCTCGGCCCCGGCTGTGTGGTTTATTCCTGGGCAGCATGGTGCAGTTTGACTTTGAGGAAGATATTTTGAACCACACACCCTGCTCGGTGGGTTGCGCGCCGGCGCGGAGAATGGCGCCGTACAATTGCAAGGACGGATCGGAGCTGTTGTTGTGCCCCTGCCTGGGCTACATACCGCACGCTGCACGCTGACCAGCCAGACCTCCTCACCACACGCAGGTGGTCACGTTCGATTGCATGATCGAGGGAAGAAGTCTGGGTCCACGGCACCGCTATGTGAAGAAGTGCCTGGAGGCAAAAGGGAGATGCAGGCGTGCCGCTGGCGATGCATGCATTCAGCAAGAGCAGCAGAGCGAGACCGGCGCAGCACGGCGGCGTGAGATCAGTCCAGGCAGGGCACCGTTGTGCCGTATGCTGCCTGCCGTCGCGTACTGCGCATCAGATGCTGGCCAGGAAGAAAGCCAGGTGTCATAATCATCAACGAGGCCGCCCGCGCGCTTGACTCCCGGTGCCACCATGTAGATGTGGTGCCGATTGGGACAGCCAGGCTCCCTCCAAGCCATAGTCTCTGTTGTTTTCAACAACGTGGTAGTCTGGTTTGCTGGTATGGTGCGGATCAATGCGGGGCGGGCGGGCGGACCAGCCCACAACGTTCGCTACTGAGCGCATGCGCGAAGCTCCTTTTGAGGCATGGAAAAGCGATCGGAGCGCAGGCAGCACTGCTAGAGCCTCCGTGGGAGGGCGCCATCATTGAACGCTGCCGACAGATGGCGCAGTAGCATTTGTTTGCGCCTCTGGACTTGCGTGAGCTCTATATGTTGAATCGATGGCACGGATCGGGCAGCCGGTGCTCACGTATCTACGTGTGAACCTACGTGAGCTACGTGAGGCCCGATTTAGGCCCGGAAGCTCGATGATCTCGCGCGGTACCATCGTTCTGCGGCTAAATAAGAAACATGGAGCGCTCTGGAGCCGCGGAACGGCCTAAATGCCCTCCCACGGCTCGTTCGCCCCCCGGCCCCGGGCGCAACACATGAGACTTGCGTGCGAGTTCCGCGCAGCACCAACTTCTGTGCACTTCTGAACGCCTGTCAATGGATGGAAGGATAGTGCAGATTGGATCCTTCGATCGATGAAGCTATAAGGGCGCACCCTACCCGACCGCCCCTCCTTCTGGAACCAGGTAGGTCGCGAGTGTGCGCACCGAGTCCAGTGTGCTCCCCATCACTCAATTCCAGTAGCATTCACACGCACGGGCATGCGCCGCAAATCACTCTGCCGAACCGTTCTGCTGCTGCTGCTGCTGCCCAACTGCCGCCGCCGCCTCGCCACCCGCCTGCTGCTCGCCCTGCTGCTGTTGCGCCACGTTGGCCCCGCCCTTGCGGTGCTTGGGCTTGGGGCCCCAGTTGGCCTGAGGGTTGGGCAAGAAGCGCGTGACACCGGCCTGCTTGGCTCGGCTCAGCGCCTGGGCCGCCCGCGAGAAGTTGGCCTTGATCTCGGGCTGCTTGGAGAGGATCTTCTCCTCTGGGAAGGGGGAGAGGAGACGGGGGGCGAGGGAGGGAGGGAGGCAAGGCGGGGATCACGGGCGGGCGAGAGCGTGGCGGCAGGGCAGGCCAAGCAGGAACAGGCGCCGCAGCGCCCTCCAAGCGCGTCCCTGCACATCCCCGCTCACTGGCAGTCCCCGGCGCCGGTGTCTTGGTGGGGTGATCGGCCACCCAGCAGCGCAGGATGTCCCACACCGTGGACCAGGGCGCGTCCGTCTTGACGCCCAGCGGACAGGCATGCGTTCCCGACACGCGGTGCCCAGCATTGACGAGCGCTGCGAGCGAAAGAGGCGGGAGATGAGCATCCGTGAGGCTTATTTGGCATGGCCGGAGAACACCTGGCAGGCCGCAAAGACTGCTGCAGGCAACCAGGGCGCACGCGCATGCTCGCGGGCGCCAGCGGGCGCACTAGCTGCACCACGCCGCCACCCAGCCCCTCACCCGAGCGCAGCACGTCGGCGCGCGGCGGCGTGCAGTGGAGCGTCTTGCACACAGAGTGGAGGTCAAAGTAGAGGGGGACGTCGGGCAGCTCCTCGCTGACGCCGGTGAGGATGGAGTGGATGCGCTCATAGGCAGGGAAGCTGCGGGCATGGAGAGGAGATACCACAGAGACGACCGCCGGGGCATGTTGGGATTGGTGGACGGCTGCGCCAGCAGCGCGCGGAGACGCGCGTGTGGCCCTGTCCTCCTTCCAGCTGCCCTCCCGATCTGCGGCATGCCCTCCCACCCACCCACCCACCCACTCGGCACCTGCTCTTCTGGCTGCGGATCAGCTTCAAGATGCCCACCACCCACTCCTGGTCGTGGATCGGCTCTGCCCAAAAGGGGCCGCCCATCACAAACGCCCCACCTGCACGACGCAGTGGGCAGGGGGAGGATCGTCCATCGGCACAGCCGCAACGCTCACAACACCCTACCGCCGTCTCCACACACCCGCGCCACGTACAGCAGTCCATTTCCCCCCCACACACCAGTCTCGGGGCAGGCCTGGGGCACGGCGGGGCCGTGGCCGGGCGTGTACTTCCAAGCGTTTGAGCCCTGGCGCTGGCTGCGCCGCCCCACGCGCTGCCAGTAGAAGGAGTCGCAGCCCTGCGACTGCCACACATAACCCAGCTTGGTGGCCCCCGCCTTGACCTCGGCGGCTGGGAGCGAGAGGACGTGGTGGAGGCAGGGGTGGGAATATAGTGGGCAGGGCTGTGGTAGAGGTGCTACAAAGCGGGGAACGGAGCTGCTGGAGCGGTGCGGCGCGCCATGCCGACCCCGGGCCATGCGCGCCCGTGCCCACATTACTTGTTGCCGTCCTCCCACGGTCGTTGGGCCCAACCCTTCTCTCCCCGCCAACCGCAAATCAAACCCAATGCCCTCACCCGAGGTGTAGACGCGCACAAATATGCGGATGTAAAAGTCGATGGAGAGCGAGAGCACGGGAACGATGTAGCGCTTGTAGCGCGCCGCGTGCGTGGCCAGCGAGGCCAGCAGGATTCTGCAGCGCCACGGGATGGACCAGCTGGGGACTCGCCAATGGTGAGACGAGGCGGCAATTGCCCGCAGGCATTCTGCCAGCAAGACCGCCTCACCCCAAGTCTGCCCTCCCGCGCAGTGGCTGTGCACACCTGCCGCCCGCATAACACATCACGCCACTCCAAAGGCAGCGCGTGCGCTCTGGCGACGCGCAGTGCCGACGCCCACAGCCCGCACCTCAGTGCCATCTCGTGGCAGTAGGGCTTGTGCAGGGGGTAGGACCCGTACTTGGCAAAGCAGGCCTCGCCATTGTTGCCGCACAGCGTGGCCATGTCGGTGGCGGTGGCGAGCAGCAGCCCGCCCTCCGACACAGCCTGTAAGGAGAGCACGTGCGGCGGTGACATTGGGCCATGGCGAGCGCCGCTGAGTGGCAGGTGGGGTCCAGGTTCCCCGCAGAGGGCAACACGTGCCCCCTGCGCACCTGGACCGCCGAGTCGAGCAGCTGGGCGGGCGAGCCGTAGGGATCCAGGTCCACAGCCTCGAAGCCGCCAGGGTTCTGGGTGTATTAGAGGCGATGCAAGTGAGAAGAGGGGCCGGCGACAGCGTCAGACGCGCACGGCACCACAGCCGGCCAGCCGGCCAGTGCGCCTGCATGGGCCTACTGCCACCATGCCAACCAGCCCAAGCCCACAGCCGAGCCCGACTGCAGCAGCGCAAAAAGCCGGCCGCCCCTGCCGCCCCTGCAGCCGCCCTGCTCCCTGAACACTGCCTCCTCCCACCTGCAGCGCCACCAGTCGTGCGTCGCCCACGGTGGGTACCACGCGCGCCACGCCCTCCCCGAGCCCGCTCCACTCGATGTTCTGCCGCATGGCTGCCACGACGTTGGGATCTAGGTCGTTGGCCACCACCTCCGCCACGCCCTCCACCTCGGCAGCGTATCGGATGGCGCGCAGGCCGGATGCGGCCAGCCCCTCTAGGACTCGAATCCCAGCAGCTGCCTGCGCCTCCCCTTCTTGCGGTGGCGCAGGCCCTGCCCCGTCGCCCGCGCCATTGGTGGGCGCCTCTGCCTGGAGCGGCGCGCCCTCTCCCGCGGTGGCAACAGTCGGCTCTGCCTCTGCCGGCCGTGCGCCCTCGCCCGCGGCGCCGGCAGGCGCTTCCGCCTCTGCCGGCGGCGCGGCCTCGCCTGCATCGCCTGTGGCGGCAACGCCACCGTCGGCCGGAAGCGCGTGCGGGCCCTTGGGCCGCCGCTTGAGCCTGAGCTTGCCGCTTGCGAGCTCCTCCTGACGCTGCTGCACAAAGTACTTGAGCACCGCGATGGACATGTCGCGGTTGATGACCTGGGAAGCCAGGTGGGTAATGAGTAAATTTCAGTACCAGCGATGGCAGCGCCAGCGTGATGCGGGAGTATGAACAAGGAGCAGGCGACTGGCCGGCGCACGACGTGCAGAAGTCTGCGCACTGCTGCTGCTGCGCTGCACCTGTACGGGGTTGAAGAACACGTCGTTGGCACGCTGCAGAATGGCGGCCTTGCCCTCTCGCACCTCAGTGTAGCCCTCGGGCACGGGTCTGCAGCAGATGCAGCATCAAGGCCCGCGGTTGTGGCGGTTGCGCTGCCGCCCGCCCGCCCGCCCGGCGCATGCGCGTCGTCCATCGCCATCGGCCCTTCCCCGTGCACCGGCGCACCTGACGTTTCTTGCAGTATCGGCCATCGGCGTATCGGCTGTCGCAGTGGCCATCTTGTGCAGCTGGTGCCAGCAACCTGAAGCGCCCTGCTCCAGCAGCCGCGCAAGGCCCTGACACGCTTGGCCCCGCCGCAAGCAGAAGGATGCCGTCCCCAGAATGGCGGCGCGACACCCAAGCACACCCAATCGGCTCGAAGCAAATGCTAGAAAGCCAGAAAAAGCAAAGGCAATGCGGTGGATGACAAGAAAGCGGTCACACAATGATGGTGTGCCGCCGCCCGCCCGCTCCGCGGCACGCGATGCCGACAGGCGCCTCTGCTATCGTACTCTGGTGCCGCTGCCTGCAGCTGGCCACAAGCAGCAGGTGCCATACACAGTGCCACGACTTGCAAAGTGGGACGAGGCCTGCTCGGTCGTGGTCGTCTGCGGTTGCCGGGTATCCCCCCGCCCGCCCACACCCATGCAGTGGCAAGTGCCAATTCGTTCATCGCTGTAATGTCGTTCTTGTGCTTGCCCCGACCATTCACATCCGTTGTTCCACTAGTGTTTCAAGTCAAGCAGTCGGCGATCCTTTGTCTCGCTCAGGGTTGGCGCTCTGAGAGCTCGTTTGCAGCGCTATGGCAATCCTGCTGGCGCGGAGGAGGGGCGCGCACACCTGGCGCGCGGGGCTCGCCGTGCTCCTCGTTGCGGGCGCCCTCCTCCTGCGCCACCAGAGCCACAGCCTCGGCCTGCAGCACTCTGGCGCTGGCACCGTGACAAGCTCCACATCTGCTGGCAGTAGCTCTGCAGAGGCGCAGCTGGTGGCAATGGTAAGCGCTGTAGACGGCAGACCCAAGGCGGTGATCCAGCAGCTCTACAGCGGGGAGCGCACCCTGTCTTTCTATGACCTGCTTGAAGACAAGGTGACCACCAACAGCTAGCATGGGGAATTGGATGAGGAGGACTGCACGCGCTCCGACGGGGGCTGCACGCGCGGCGCTGCGTACTGCCCGCCGCTCACACACTGTGCTCCAACCGCCCGTCACCCACGCACCGTCTGCGCAGGGGCTGGCGCCGCTGACCAAGGTGGCGCAGCGATGGATCTGGGAGCAGCAGCACCCCGACCCCAGCACCTGCACCGAACAGCAATATGCAGTGGTAGGTGGCGACCTTGCGGGCAACGGCCTTGGCTCTGTCATACATGTCGCGGGCGAGGGGCTGTCGGCCGCGCTGCAGCATGGTTGGCTGTTTGTGTGGCACGAGGCGGCGGGGCAGATTTTCATGGACCCTGGCTGCGGCCGAGGAGAAAAGCGCACCAACATGGAGTGCCTGTTTGAGCGGCCCAGCTCGTGCGCCGCCGCCCACGCCTCGCCCGACAACAGTCTGCCATGGTCAAATTTTCAGGCTGGCGGCGCGGGGTTCCCCCCGCACAGCAATGCATCATACGTGCCCAACGCGCCCGCGCACCTGGCAAACCTGGTGCGGGCGAGGCTGGCAGCGCAGGGCGTTGACCCGCACAAGGACTTTCTCAAGTACTGGTGCGTGGCGCACAGCATGCGTGAGCTAGAGGGGTTACAGTAATGCCCGCAGGAATGTTGAGGAGGCGGGGAGGGCTACTTGGGCCAACTGCTGGTCTCTCTGGAGTGGCCGGGCAGACGCCGGCTGGATGCCTTGCATCACAGCGCACGGGCTGTCTGTTCTGTCCGTAGGTGGCGGTCGCAGAGCGCGGCCTACCTGGCGCGGCCCAACGTGCGCACGCGGCACGAGCTGCTGTGCCTGCGCACGCGGCCTGATGCGTTTGTGGCGCTGTCACGGCGGCGGGGGAAACCACCGCCATTTCCGCTCCCGGCAGGAGCAGTGCACGTGCATGTGCGACACGGCAACAAGGGCGGCGAGATGACGCTGCTGCAGCTGGAGGAATATTTAAAGAAGGCGGAGGAGCAGGTGTGGTGCCGACCCTGCGCGTGTGTGGTGCAACTGTGTGCATGTCTGCCAGAGAATGTGTTCGCATGTGTGGCGCAGGTGATCAACATCAACCCCCTCGCCTACAAGAAGTACGCTTTCCTCTCCACCGATGACTCGGAAGTTTTTAGGCAGGCAGAGGCCGTGACACGCTATACCCAAGGTACATTGCTGGCGGGGCCCCGCTGCCGGCGCGGCGCTGCTCCTGAGCTCCCTATCCGAACCGTCTCTGCAATGGCCCCCGGGCACCTGCATTGCCATAGATTGAGTTTCTGAGTTGCAGGCACTACACCGGACGGCGACTGGGTTATTTTCGCATCCAACGACAACCGCACCAGCGCGGGCGGCCAGGAGTGGACAGCACAGCTGCAGGAGTTTGGGCGTCAGAGCACAGTCATCAGGCACCTGCTCAACCTGTTTGTGGCACTGGAGTGCGACGCCTTTCGTGAGGAGGGAAGAGGGGGGGGTGGAGTGGGCAGGGAAGCCGCCTAGGGTCGATTCAATCTGAATCTCTGTGAATTCCATGCAGTGGGAACAAGGGGCTCCAATTGGGATCGCCTGGTGGATGAGCTGCGCTGCACGTGGGTGGACAAGTGCACGCAGCCGTATGTGGAGGTGGGGCCAATATCAAACTGGGGCCAGTATCACTGGAAGTGACTGCCATCCCAACTCCTGGAGCGTGCCTGGTGCCTTGCCTGGGGCCTGGTGCCAAGGCTTGACTGCTCGGCCTGACTTGACCTGCAACCCTGCTCAACGCTCCTCCCTCTCTGACTGTCAACTATTCCCCTTGCACAACTATGCCACCCGACTGCTGCGCCCCAGCTCAGCAACTTGCAGCCTCTTTCTGAGACACCGCAGTCCTTAGATACGCAGTGCATTGGCGCTGAATGTCACGGCTGCACAAATCTCCCGGAGCGGGCGGCGGGGGTGATCGCCGCGCTTCTTGAGCCTGCCCCCCCCTGCCCTCACTGTGCAAGATCACACACCCTCTCCATGCAGCTCCTGCGCGTCTGCGTGCTCCCGAGCTTGCGAGCCTTCCGATCTGCTGTGTTTTGCTCTCGGAGCACTCTCCCGGCACTCGTCGAACATGTGGCACGCCCCAGAAAGGCACGCGGCAGCAAAACCAGGCGATGGGGCAGCACCTCGCTCGACAGCGCTGCCCAGACAGCGCTGCAGGACTTCAGCCGGCCCAGGACGCCGCTCTGCGAGCGGCAGGCAGCGCATGCCGTCGATCTGAGCGCGCTCTTGGCCTGGCGGCAGAGCGCTCTGGACCGCGTCGAGGCGGTGGGCGACAGCTGGGCCGCGGCCGACCAGGGCCCTTCGGCGGAAGACCTCATCGTGAGCTCCCCGCTTCTGCGATGCCTGCTGCGTGTACAGCATTGCGCGCTCGCACGGTGTTGCTCTCCACACCTCAGTTGCTGCGTTGCCCCATTCAATGCTGCACCATGCACCCGGCAGACAGAGTTGAGTTGGCTGCTGGACGACGCACTTGCGAGTCTCGCGCGGCGCGGCGAGCAGTGGCAGCAGGCGAGCTGGCGCAGCCTTGAGCGCGACCTGCAGCACAGCGGCGGGCGGGGCCTGGGCAGCTTGGAGGAGTACGTGGTGCAGCTGCGGGAGCCGCTGGAGGTGCTGGGTGCGTGGCTGGGCAAGGGATGCGGTTGTGGTCAGCATGCACCTGCGGGCATGTGTTGGCTGCCGTGTATATCGATATCGTCACATTGCTCCTTGCTGCTGTTCCAATCCTGCTTTTGGAGGCTGAGCTCCTGCCACGCCGTGTGCCCCCGGGCGCCGCAGACGAGCTGTGGGCGCACCGCCTGGAGCGCCGCGTGCCGCTGCAGTACCTGTGCTCTGCGGCCTTCTGGCGCGACATGGTGCTGTCAGTGGGCCCCGGCGTGCTCATCCCCCGCCCTGAGACCGAGCTGCTGATCGACTTCGTGGAGGCGGCGGTGGAGGCGGCGCCCGCGCTGGCCACCGGTCAGTGGGTGGACCTCGGCACTGGCAGCGGCGCGCTGGCGGTGGGCCTGGCGCGCGCGCTGCCGCGCGCGGCGGCCGTCTGGGCAGTGGACGCAGCCGAGGCGCCGCTGGCGTACGCAGCCTACAACGCCGCGCGGCTCGGCGTGGGCGGCCGCGTGCGCGCAGTGCGGGGCTGCTGGTACGAGCCGCTGCTGGCGGCGGGCGTTGGCCCTGGCCAGCTTGCCGGCATCCTCTCCAACCCACCCTACATTCTCACCCAGGTGGGAGGGACGCAGATGGGCAGTGGGCTGGCGGAGCCGCTGCAAGGGCCTTTGCATCCCTGCCCTCATCTGCCTGTGGCGCTGAGAAATGGGCCGCATGGGGGCATGACGATCTAGAGAGAGAGTCTGCACGCTTCGATCAAGAAGGCAGTGGCCAACGCAGGACCGCCATGCTCTGCCGTGGTGCCGCAGGACCTGGCCGGGCTGCAGGCAGAGGTGGGCCGCCACGAGCCGCGATCGGCGCTGGATGGTGGCGAGGGCCTGGCAGTGGACTGCCTGATCCCCATCTGCACCGGCGCGGTGCGCCTGCTGCAGCCGGGCGGCCTGCTGGCGCTGGAGACGGGCGGCGGCGAGCAGGCGCTGTACGTCGCTGACGTGCTGCGCCACATGCGCGGCAGCGCGGGCGACGCCGCGGTGTCCTCGCTACAGGAGGCGAGCTGGGCGGGCAGCGGCGCCAGCATGGATGCAGTGGCTGCCTGGAGCGGCGATGGCGACGAAGCAGCAGCAGCAGAGGTTGCGCTGGACCAGCAGCCTGCCTTCACCAACGTGCAGGTAGGAGGAGGCTCAAGTAGAAGGCTCCGGCCATGAACGCTTGCACATCTGTCTGTAACCTCATCTGCAGGTCCGTGCAAAAGCCTGCCCTGCGTTTTGCAGGTCCGCAAGGATCTCTATGGCGTGGATCGCTTTGTGACTGCCACGCGCGCGGGCCCTTAGTGTGTTGTGCTATCGGTGCGCCCACTGCCAGTGCTGATCCACGCAATTCAGGTGTTGAAATGTAGTATTCCAGTTGACTGCACCGCCTGCATGCGCTACCTCTCTGCTGCTGTGTGCTCAGCAGGGCTGGAGGCGCCCCATCCCGAGCTACCAAGCTTTTTGTACTCCTGACCTGTAAGCCTCTTGTTCAAGCCGCATTCACGCCGTAGTAGCCTGCCGGGAGGAAAGCAGCTGCTGCAGGGCTGCCCACACTGCTGCAGGACTGCAAAAGCTGCGTGTGTGGGAGAATCCTGCGTCACCCCCAGGACTGACACCAGCTGCCTAGCTCGCGCGCCTGCTGTGCGGCGCACAGCGCCGGTCCATGTGCCAGCCGGCAAACAGCAGCAGCGCCGCGGCCAAGCCCTGCAGCAGTGGCATAGCCTCCCCCTTCAACAGAACACGCCAGAATTACTGCTTACTGAATGACTGGAGAGTCAGCTCGGTGGCTCTCCTGTCAACACATCAGAACTTTACCACGAAATCAAGTTGCAGGTGGGTCCTGGATGCTTGCACCGCGTGCACCACCCACATGTCCCCCTGGCCCCCTCTGGCTGCAGAGGCCAATCCCTTCTTCCTGGAGTCGAGGGTTTGCAAATTGCTGCTGCTGCAGGGGCTTCAGCAGCCGCGGCAGGTGGCCTAGGCGGTATGGAGGCCGCCCGGCTGGCCGAAGCAGGCTGGCACCGCGGGCAGCGTGTATGCCTGCATTTGGGCGTATGGAGGCTCTCCTGGTTTTGTACGGATCTCTTGACCAGTGGGGCCACACGGTATGCGATGAAGCAGTTGGTGGGCGGCGTGCAGCAAGGATTGCTGTCCACCGCCGCCCGCCCGACCACATGCGCCCGATGGAGCCCGCGCCGAGCAGTGTTGGACTTGCAGGCCAATCAATATAACTGATGCGTGCACGCAAATATAGACCGGAAAAGAGGGGCAAGAAGATGAAATAGAGAGGCCGTTTGTCAAGGGAGATTGCAAGTACAGAGTGCTGTGCGCTTTCGTGGCGCTCTAAGAGGCCTGCCCGTCGTGCAGCACGCCGTCCAGCAGCGCCAGCAGCTCTGCCGGGCGCTCCAAGTGCACTGCGTGGCCGCAGCACGGCAGCACCACGGCGGTGCAGTCGCCGCCGACGTCGCGCAGCTCCGCCTCTGCCCGCCGCGCCACCGCCGCAAACTTGGCGTCTTCCTCGCCGGCCACCATGAACAGGCGGGGCAGGCTGCCGCCGCTGGCCAGCTCACGCAGCTCGCCCCACAGTGCGGGCGCGCGGCCGGGCGACATGGCCGCCAGCGCAGCTGCGAGCTCGGCGGCGCCGGCAGCGCCGCGCGCACGCCGGCCTACCAACGCGACAAATGTCGGGTGCGCGCGGAGCGAGGCCCACATCGGTTGGGCATACCAGTCCTCCACAAAAGCAGGCAGTCCGCCGCGGCGCAGAGCGTCGGCCAGCGCGTCGTCGCGGGCCGCTCGCTCAAGGCGCACGCCTGCGCCCTCCAGCCCCGGCGTGCCCGACACCACCACCGCGGCGCGGAAGAGCGCCGGCCAGCGCGCCGCCAGCAAAAGCGCAAGGCGGCCGCCCAGGGAGTAGCCCACGAGCGTGCAGCCGGCCAGGCCGCACCGCTGCACCAGCTCCGCCACCGCGGCAGCCGCCGTCTCGAGGCTGTAGGCTGCGCCAGCGGCGGCGCCGTTGCCACTGCTGCTGCTGCGGGGCCGCACCGCCGTGCTGCCATGGCCGGGGAGGTCTAGTGCCACGCAGCGCTGGCCGCCGGCCGCCAGCGCCGCCATGAGCGGCAGCCAATCGGCTGAGGCACCCAAAAAGCCGTGCAGGAACAGCACGGCCGGCTGTCTGCTGCCGCCAGTGTTGTTGCCATTGCTGCTGTCGCTCGGGGTCGGGTGCGTGTCGATAACTCTAAAATCATAGGTGCCCGCGGCCGTGCGTACTGCCCAGTGTTCTGCCGCCTCCAAGTAGCAGTGCAACGGCGCCCGAGACGGCGGCAGCATGGCGGCGCACGCCGACACCGCTGCCTGCGCGGCGGCCAGGCTGATAGCACCGCCGGCGAGCATCGATGACTCAAGGGCAGCAGGAAGCAGGCCCTGGGCAAACCAGTCCAGGGTGGCCAGGCCGTGGGCGCAGGCGCTGCCCGAATGCACGCTGGCCGCCACGTCCAGCGCCGCAGCCAGCTGCGCCAGCTGCGCGAGCCCCAGCCCGCTCTCAAACGAGGAGCTGACCATGGCTCGCATGCCACACTGCCGTGCCCAGGCGGCCAGGTTCAGTGTTCGCTCCATGCCGCCCAGGGCAGAAGGCTTGAGCACCAGCGCAGCCAGCCCGTGCACGGGGTCCGGCCCTCCCTCGGCGCCCGGTCCGATCAGGCCTGCACAGCAGCCATGGAGGCGGGGGAGCGAGAGTGAGCCGCACCAGCTGCGCGCATGCAGCTCTCGGCCACTCTCGGATTGCCAGAGCACGCCCGTGCACCCCTCCAGCCCTCTTCCTCTCCCCTCCCTGCTTCGCTCACCCTCGTCCACCGACTCGTCCAGTGCCACGGGGATGTCCGTCTGGCGGTGGAATTCCTCTAGCTCCCAGGGACTAGCCCCAGCCACCGGCTCCTCCACATACTCGAGCGCCGCCGCCGCGGCCGCCCGCCCAAACTCGAGCGCCTGCTCCAGCGCCCAGCGCCGGTTGGCGTCAGCGCGCAGCGCGACGGCGGGGCCCACCGTGCGCCGCACCGCGAGCACCGCGGCCGCATCCTGAAGCGGGTCTGCCCGCCGGCCAACCTTGAGCTTGAGAGCCGTGTAGCCGTGCCGCGCCACCAGCGCGGCCGCCTCTGCCGCCGATTCCTCCGGCGTGCCCTGGCAATCAAGCAGCCCGTTGACCGTGACGGCCGTGGGGGCGGGCGCCTCGGGCGCGCCACTCGCAAGCAGCAGCCGCTCCAGCGGCACGCCCCGGTGTGCCGCCAGCGCCGCCAGCACTGCCGCCTCCAGACCGCTCCTCACCGAGGGGAGCAGCGAGCCGGGCGCGATGCCCACGCACGCCTCCAGCCAGCGCAAGAATCGGCCCTCCAACAGCGCGACGGTGAGCGGCACGCGCACCTCCCCGCCGCCCAGCAGCTCGCACAGCAGTGCCGCCTGCTGCTCCGCCTGGCGCATCGACTCGCGGTGCAGGCCTGGCAGGGGAGCCACCTCGCCCACGCCGACTGCTGCAGCCGCGCCGTTGCTGCCGCCTGGCAAAGTCAGGGCGACCCGCAGCAAGAGGCCCTCCCTTCGTCCTGAGCTGCCGGCGGCTCCCACCGAGGTGGTCAGCGGCTTGGCCAGTGGCAGGCTGTAGCGCTCGTAGCTAGCCGCCAGCACGCGCAGCTCCCAGCCTGCCGCCACCGGTGCTGCCTCTGCCAGCGCCGCGCTGCCAGGGCCCGGGCCTGCCGCCGCCGTGCCCGCTGCCACCGCGGGCGCCTGCACCAACGCCAGCGCTGCGTGCATGGCCCGCTGCACCTCCGCCTGCACCGCCCGATGCTTGTCCAGGTTGCTGCCCCTGTCGGTGATGACTTCAATCACCGAGTGGCGGTTGAGGCCCCAAGCCGACGCGAGCGCGGGCTCCAGCTCCACAGTTGCGGTGACGCGCTGGTGCGGGATGCCGTGCGCCTGGCACAGGCCTGCATGCGGGGAGCGCCGAGTGCCGGACGTCAGCAACGCCCATCGCTCTCCATCCTGCTCACAGGCGCAGGTGGTCCCAAGGCACAGCACCCTGACTTGCTGCCACTGTTGCCGCGCCCACTACCAGGTCCCTCCCAAGACCCTGGCCTGCACAGAGAGCGCCCCCGCGCACCTGCCAGGTCCACGTGCTGCGGCGTGGCCCACAGCGGCTCAAACACGTCGTCCGCCACGGCATCGGCGATGGGCAGGAAGGAGAAAATGCCGCCGCCAGAGTTGTTGATAAGCACCACGGTGAGCGGGGGCCGCATCTCGCCTGTGGTGCCAGGCAAGCGCAGGAACAGGCCCAGAAGGCGCTTGGCAGGGCAGGGCGGCTCGGGGCTGCGCAGAAGGAGCCGCATGCGGCACCTGCCGGCGCAGCGCCCTGCATGGTATGCAAGATCAGCAGAGAAGGGGCTCACCGCTGCGCAAGAGGTGCAGCCCGTTGACGTCGTGGAGGAAAGAAATGTCACCGACCACCAGCGTGCAGCCACGGCCAAGGCCGTCTGCAAAGCCGGCGGCGGTCGACAGCACGCCGTCGATGCCCGACGCGCCGCGGTTGGCGGCCACGGGCGCGCCCAGGCCGGTGGGCACCACCGCCTGCCGCGCCTTCACGGCCTGCTGCTGCTGGGAAGAGGGGGCGGGAGGCGCTGCATACATGTCCAGGTCGCGGATGGGCATGCTGTTGCCCACAAACAGGCCCTCGCCGGGCGGGAGCGCGCGGGCCAACGTGCGCGCCACCTGCAGGGCGCATGGGGAGCAGCGGCCACACAGCTCAGCCAACGCTCCAGCAGGCCCAGCAGGCAGCTCGCACAGGCCTCGCACGCCCTACGTGTGCCTGCGGCCCCTCCCCTTCTCCACCTGTGGCTCGCTGAGGTCGGTGATTTCCCGCAGCGCAGCGTCCACTGCCGCCGAGGCCTCGGCATCCAGAAGTGCCAGCAGCGCGGCATAGGCGCGCTGCTCGCGTGCCTGTTGCGGCGCCGCCGCACCAGCGGCCCCTGCCAGCTCGGCCGCAAGCAGCGGCAGCGCCGCCTGCAGGCGGTGTGTGACGAGGTGGAACTGGTCGTGCCGCTGGCAGCCGCGATCCACAAACACCCACTGCAGGGGTGCGGGGGTGGCAGTGGCGGCCGTCGCCGGCAGGTCGCTGCCACTGCCATCCATCGCTGATGTGCCGCCTGCGCCGTCCAGCGCGGTGCCCGCTCCGTCAAGGCAGGCCCACTCCAGGAACTGCGACAGGCGCTTGGAGGTGAGCCGCCCGCCCAGCTGCAGCACCACGTCTGGCCGCAGTGCTGGCCAGTGCTGCCGGTCAAGGAGCAGGTGGTCCATGTGGTGCACGACCGCCGGGGGTCGCTGCTCGGACGCCTTGCCGAGCACACAGGGAGCCTCCCGAGTACTGGCGCCATCGCCCTGCACCCCCGCCCGCAGGCCTGACAGCACGTCGGCCGCCAGTGGCCAGCCCAGCACACGGCCCAGCTGCGCCGCAGCCACCACATCCTCGGGGTGCGTGAGCTCGCCAACAACAATTAGGCCCCGCTGTGCACCACGGATGGCCGCGAGCGCGGCTGCTGCCGCACTGCCAAAGCTCTGGCTGCCGCCACTGTTGCTGAGCAGCCGGCCCGCGCCGGAGCCCAGGGCCAGAGCGCTGGCTGGCAGGGCGGGGAGTTCTGCCACCGTGGTGAACGGCTGGTCGCCTGCTTCCCAGCGCTGAAGGCCCGCGAGGCACGCCCGATCCCAGGGCGCCGCCACGGGGGCCAGCGGCTCCCTGAACTGGCAGTTGAGGTGGACGGGGCCGGGCACGGCGGGCGCTGCCGCCGCCGCCACGGCCGCGTCCACCGTGGTGAGCAGGCTGCGCGCTGGGATCTGGTCGGTCGCGGCTGGCAGGTCGGCTGCCCAGCGCGTGTAGTTGCCGAAGATCTTAACCTGCCAGAGGTGTTCGCGCATGGGATGAGGAGGAGGCAGGAGGATGCGCCGTGCGTCACACGTTAGCAGTGCCAACTGGAAGGAAGGTGCGGCATCGTTGTGCGTGGCACGCCCCCCCCTGGCGCCTGCCCAGGCCGCGCCCTCCCTGCTCCCGCCCCTGGCCTCACGCCTGACCTGGTCGATCGTCTGATTGGATGCTGTGTCGCGCAGCTCCGCGGGGCGGTCGCCGGTCAGCAGCAGCAGCGGCACGCCCGCCTGGCCCGCCTCCACCACCGCCGGCAGCAGGTTGGCGACCGCGGTGCCAGAGGTCGTGACCACGGCGGCGGGGCGGCCGGTCGCACGGCCATAGCCCAGCGCCCAAAAGCCCAGCGAGCGCTCGTCGATGCAGGGCACGAGGCGCGCGCGGGGGTGGGCTGCAATCGCCGCGGTCAGCGGCGACGACCGCGAGCCTGCGCGAGGGAGGAGTGGGTGAGGGCAGGCCCTGCAGGTGTCAGGTGCGCAGGGCTCCACGGGCCTAGTGCAGAGAGCGAGGGCCGCGTGGGAGGGTGCAAGAGGCAGCGGGCGGGCGCGCACCTGGGGCCACGCAGAAGGTGTTGCACCCCAACCGGCACAGCTCCTCCACCAGCAGCCCGGCCCACAGCAGGTTGATGTTGGGCGCGGCCACAAGCGGCGCTGCGCTCTGGAGCAGCCGCTCAAACTGCCGCACCTTCAAGTCCAGCTCGGCCCACTCAGAGTGGGCATCCGAGCCGCGCACAATGCCCACCCCTGCAAACAGCGAGGCGCGCCAGCTGGGGGCGGCACCGCCACTGCGCTGCGCGGCACCGTTGTCGGTGGCGGCCGCAGCGACCGAGCCGGGCCCGGGTCCGGCAGCTGCATGGCTGTGCAGGCGCTGCACGACCGCCGCCGCTTCGGTGCTGCTGCCCTCTGTCTCGGCCGGCTGCACTAATGCCGAGCGGATGGCCACCACAAACTCTGCTGCCTCCTGGCTGACCCAGCCAAAGGGGCCGGCATAGTACCCTCTGTCAAACGGCTCCCGCACGGCCAGCAGACCCAGCGCCTCGGCCCGCGGCCGGCCGCACACGGCAGGTGTGGGGTGCAGCGCCGCGAGCAGCGCCGCATCTCCAGCGCCGGCGCGGAGACGCGCACGCAGCTTGCCATACAGGTGCTGCACCGCGCCCTGCTTTAGAACCGACTTTGGCACCTCCACCTCCACCTCCTCGCACACGCCCGACAGCGCCTGCCGTGGCGGAGCGGGGCAGCAGGGGTGAGCCAAGGAAAGCACGTGTGTCTGTGACTGCTGCGGGCCCCGCCTGTCTGGGGAAGGCAGCCCCCTACGTGCGTGCACACCTTTCAGGTGCCCACCGCCCCACCTGTTGCACCCAGTCGCGCACGACCGCAAACTCCACGTGGTCCTTGTGGCTGCGCAGAAGGTCGAACGCGAGCCAGAAGTCCTGCTCCACGTCGCCACCGCGGCCGCGCGCGCGCGTGCCCGCAACGGCCTCGCTCGCGACCGCGTCGCCAGTGCGCGCGTACAGGCACTCGGGCGTGGAGCTGAGGAAGATCGCGCCCGAGGGCATCTGCAGCGCCACCTGGTAGGCGCGGGGGTCGCGCTCCTGCGGGGTGTCGGGGTAGGAAGGCAGGCAAGGTAAGCGCGCGCGTTGTGGGGTGGCGCCAGGGCAGGCTGTGCTGCGCGCCCAAGACAACAAGCGCGCACAACGCATCGCACAAGAGCGCCCAGCTTCGAGCTGGGGTGCGTGAGGCTCCAGCGGGCCCGCGCACCTGCAGCGCCTCGAGCAGCGACAGCGGGTCCAGCCGGCCCTCCAGAGTGACGTCCGTGCGCCGGGCGAGCACCACCTTGGTCAGCCCACTATTGCTGCCAACGTCCTCACCATCGCTCGCTGCACCGCTCACAGCCTGTGCATGTGTGCAGCCATCGCTGTCAGGTCATGGTAGCAGGCATACCACCACCCCTGCCCTGAAACTCCAAGCCGTGCTCGAGCGGCAGCAGGAGCTGGGGCCACTCCACATCCACTCCCTCCCTCCTCCCTCCTGTTCCTCACCTGGAACCCGCCGTCCAGTGCAGCTAGCAGCCCGTCCAGGCCCTCCTGCCCATTCAGCAGGTACTCTTCCCTCGCAGTCTCCAGGTTGACGCTGAGCATGGGGGAGCAGGCGTCCAGGTTGGCACCGCCGGCCGCGGCCGCCGGCGTCGCTGTAGCCGCTTGCGGCGCCGGCTGCAGCGTTGCGTGCAGGTCGCCCATCAGCTCCTGCCAGCCGCCCTGCTCTGGCACGTGGCGAACGCCACAGCGCCGCAGCTTGAACAGCCCTGCAGCCGGCGCGGCGGGCGGCTGCACCGCTTCCAGCGCTGCCAGCGCGTCAGCCACCGCCGCCTCGAGGTTGGGAAAGCTCACGCTGCCGCCGGTGCCACCAGGACCAGGCGCGCGGCCGGCGTCCCAGGCGACTGTGCACGCCAGCAAGTGGCAGCCCGAGGCCTGTGTGAGCTCGAGCCGGGGTATGAAGAAGCAGTAGCTGCCAAACTCGGCCCACTCGGGGGCTGGGATCTGGCCAGGATCAAAGCGCGCACCACCAAACGCACGCAGGCGCGGAGACGCGGCCGACAGGAAGCGCCGCATGTCCTCGGTGACGGCCTCGCCCAGCGCCTCACCCGGCTCGCCTCGCCACAGCCAGGCCGCCCCTGCCCCCGCGACGCTGCCCGAGCCGGCTGCTGCCGCACCCGCGGCCTCGCTGCCGGGCGTGTTGGGCGCAGTGGAGCGGCGGGGGGAGAAGTAGATGAGTGGGGAGAGCAGGCTGCCCGCCGCCTGCTGCCGCGCCACCTGCTGCCCGCGCAGCCAGTTCAGTGTAGTGCAGCAGGAGCGCGGCACAGGCACCTCGATGCGCGCCACGCCGCTCGCGTGGGCGCTGTGCTGCGCCGGCAGCGCCGCAACCGCGGCGCGCAGCTCTGCTAGAGCCGCCGCCAGCGACGCCTGAGCCGTCAGCGTGACTGCGCTCATGTGGCTCAAAGGCAGCCGTGGCTGCGGCTCCTGCCCCTGCTCCTGCTGCTGCTCCTGCTGCTGCTCCTCTGCCTGCTGCCGCTGCTGGTGCTGGACAGCGTCGCGCCGGAGATCGTGGGGAGGCAGGTGTGCCACGGCCGACAGGACGATTGGGAGCGCTTCTGCCGTGCCGCTGGCCGCCTCGGGCTGGGCACGGGGCCGGCCTCTCCTGCCCGCCCGCAGCCACTGGCCGAGCCACCTGCGCAGGAAGTGGATTACCGGCTTGCGCCGCCGCCCTGCAGGCAGCTCCCGCGACTCCTCTGTTGCTGCAGGCACCAGGCATAAGCAGCGCCCTGCCTCTTCACCTGCGTCCCTCAACCAGTGCATCGGCGGCTGCCGATGCTGCCGGCCCCGCCGGGCGGCGCGCCGTCGCGCCATGGGCGGTGGCGGCGGGGTGCATGCTGCCGCCCGCGCCGTTCCCGCTCGGAGGCTGCTTCCCTCAGATCAGCGGGTCACTGCATGGGCTGTGCGCGGCCCTGGGTTGATCGAAACGCAGGTCCAAAGTGCGTGGCGAGCTCAGCCCCCCCGGCGCTGGGATTGACGCCGGTGGGCTTCCCTGACAGCGTACTAAACAGCAGCGAACCGTCGGTGAGTGGGTAAAGAACTGGATCGGGGGAGTGCGTCCCAGGAGGCTCTTAAAACAAGAGCAGCTGGGCGACAGATGCTACTCTTGTTGCACATCTGCGCTCTCCCCGCGCTTCCACGCAACTGCAGGGCCCGCCTGAGCGCCGGGCGTTTAGCGAGCGAGCCCCCGAATGTCCTTCGTCCGTGTTGCCTGAGCTCGAGATAGCCACCAGCACGGAGCGGCGAGGGGTGGCAGCATGGAGGTGGACGCCAACAACGAGAACCGCGCGCCCGCGGCCAAGGTGCACGCGGGCAGGACAGGGCAGGGCAGGGCAGGCGGCGGGCGGGCAGGGCGGCGGGCAGGGCAGGCGGCGAGCGGATGGGCGCACAGCCCCCAACGGAATCCGTGTCTCACTGCCTCGCAGGCCAAGGGCAGCAAATCGATCGAGGAAACGTACCAGAAGCTGAGCCAGTTGGAGCACATCCTGCTGCGCCCCGACACCTACATCGGCTCGACGGAGCGGCAGGCGCAGACCCTCTGGGTGCACGATGGTGAGCGCATGGTCTTCCGCTCCATCACCTACGCCCCTGGCCTCTACAAGATCTTTGATGAGATCCTGGTGAATGCGGCAGACAACAAGGTTCGCGACCCGTCGATGGACACGCTGCGCGTTGACATTGACGTGGTGAGGCGGCACTGAGGGACGCGGTGGCGGCAGGATAGGCGGGTGGGGAGAGACCAGGCTAGAAGAGTGGGGGAAGGGCAATGCTGCGGGGGAGGAATTGGAGGTGGCACATGAAACGCTGGGGCGAGGAGCTGTAGCGGTGGGCCAGAGTAGGAGTGTGTATGAATGCGAGATGGAAAGCATGGACAGCGCCGCCCAGGCGGTGTTGCTGGCGCTCAAGCCGCGGGCTGTGCCCTTCACTCATGCCCTCCCTCCTGCCTGTGCTGTTTCTTGCACCATCGCTGCCTTCTCTTTGCTCACTCGCAGGAGAAGGGCACGATCAAGGTGTTGAACAATGGCGTTGGCATCCCCATTGAGGTGCACAAGACGGAGGGCGTGTACGTCCCAGAGCTCATCTTCGGCCACCTCCTCACCTCCTCCAACTACAACGACAACGAGAAGAAGGTGAGCGACGGTGGTTGCGATGGCTTTCCTGCAATTCAGGGCTGCTCCTGCACTTTGCGCACTCAAAGTTGGGCCCACAACCTGCCCTGCCCCTACCCCCACCCCCCAACCCCTAGGTGACCGGCGGCCGGAACGGGTATGGCGCCAAGCTGGCCAACATCTTCTCCAAGCGCTTTGTCGTCGAGACGCTCAATTCCAAGCGGGGCCGCAAGTACAAGCAGGCGAGGGGCAGGGCCAACTGCTGGGCTGGAAGGCAGTGGGCAGGAGAAGAGGAGGGGCAGGGCAGGGCTGTTGCAGGCGTTGTGCGAGGAACGGCAGGCAGGCGCCCTCCTGCGTCCCTGCCCCTGCTTGCTGCAATCGCATACAGAGCACACGTGCATGTGGTTCCCTCCCTCTTCTCATCCGCAGGTTTTCACCAAGAACATGACGCAGAAGGGCGAGCCGCAGATCAGCGATGGCTCGGGCGACGACTGGACTGCCATCACCTTCCAGCCCGACCTTGGCCGCTTTGGCATGGCGGAGCTGGACGAGGACACGGTGGCGCTGATGCGCAAGCGCGTGTACGACATGGCCGGCCTGCTGGGCAAGACGGTCAAGGCGAGTGGGGAGAGGAGGAGTCGGTCGCCGCTTGTGGTGATTGGGAGGAGGGCGCATGTCGGGGCGAGGGCCTGCTGAGGGGCTGCGAGTGCCGGTCGGAACATGGCGGATACTCAGATGCAGGCAGGGAGGGGACAGCCTGCACTCACCGGTCGCGCATTCCTGCCAGACACCCCAGCCTGCCAGCAACTGCTGCGTTGCCTGCGGCACGCGCACCTCCTGGCCCCCCACTCCCTCGCGCTGCCCCCTCCCCTCGCCTCAGGTCTTCTACAACGGCCAGCGCATCAAGGTGAAGACCTTCCAGGAGTATGTCGACATGTACCTGGGGCCCAAGGATGCAGGCGTGCTGCGCGTGTATGAGCGGTTCAGCGACCGCTGGGAGGTCTGCCTGGCAACCAGCGACGGCCAGTTCAACCAGGTGCTGGGGGGTTCCCGGGAAGGAGTGGGGAAGGAGGATGGAGGGCTGGGGCTGCGCTGCTGGCATGGGGTGGCGCTGTACGATCAGCAGGGGTGGCTGGCGAGCAGGCCATGCGCCAGCATGCTGACACTGTGTGGCAGCAGTCAGCTGGTGCTGCGGCCTGGGCGCATGACGCATGCCCCTCCTCCCTGCTTCATCCTGCCCTGGGCCTCACGCCTGCGTCCCTTGCGCGCAGGTGTCCTTTGTCAACTCCATCTGCACTAGCAAGGGCGGCACCCACATCAACTACATCGCCGACCAGGCAAGGGGGAGGGGGCCTGGTCGCAGCGTGGCCGCCTGGATCCCGCCTACTAACGCTCCGCCCTTCCCCTCCTTCCCCCTCCGCCTCCCCGCCCGCGCCGCCAGGTGGTCAAGAACCTCTGCGAACTGATCAACAAGAAGAACAAGACGGCCAACGTCAAGCCCTTCATGGTCAAGAACTACCTCTGGGTCTTTGTCAACTGCCTCGTGGAGAACCCGGCGTTTGACTCGCAGACCAAGGACACGCTGACGCTGCGCGCCTCCGCCTTTGGCTCCAAGTGCGAGCTGAGTGATGCCTTCCTCAAGAAGGTCGCCAACTGCGGCGTGGTGGACCAGGTGCTGAGCTTCGCCAGCTTCAAGGCCAACAAGGAGCTGAAGAAGGGGGACGGCGCCAAGCGCCAGCGCCTCACGGGTGCGGAGCTGGCCAGGAAGGAGGAGCAGGGCCCAGGGCAGGGCTGCCACAGGCAGGACTCAGCACTGGAAGAGCCTGGCACGCAGCGCAGGGCAGGCCAGCAGCAGGCAGGGGCTGGCTGCAAGCCTGGTTGCAGCCAGCACCAGCATCCCTCCTGTGCCCCTGCTGACCCTCCCTGCCCCTCCTAGGGTTTAGGGTTTAGACCGATCTAAACCCTAAAAACGGTCTAAACCCTAAATCCTAAACCCTCGACGGTCTAAATCCTAAACCCTAAAAACCCCTGCTGACTCTCCCTGCCCCTCCTACTGCCACCCTGCACTCCCTGCTCCAGGCGTTCCCAAGCTCGACGACGCCAACGACGCCGGCGGCCGCAACAGCGAGCACTGCACGCTCATCCTGACCGAGGGCGACAGCGCCAAGTCACTGGCGGTGGCGGGGCTGTCCGTGGTGGGGCGCGATCGCTTTGGCGTCTTCCCCCTGCGCGGCAAGCTGCTCAACGTGCGCGACGCGGGCGCCGCCCAGATCACAGGCAACGCAGAGATCAACAACATCAAGCAGATCCTGGGGCTGCAGGTGAGGGGGGCGAGGGGGAGGGAATGCTGGGTAGGCGTGTCGATGGGGACAGGCGCCTTTTGCTGTGGGGAAGCGGCAGCACGTGGCGGCTGGGCAGGGGGACAGTGGCCAGCGCTGGCTGCTGTGGCCGCCGCGCAGGGGGGGAGCAGCTCCCCTCCTGACCCCATTCTCCTTGCCTCGCTCGCCTCCCCCTCCACGCAGCACGGCAAGGTGTATGCTGACGCCAAGAGCCTGCGGTACGGCCACCTCATGATCATGACCGACCAGGACCACGACGGCTCCCACATCAAGGGCCTGATCATGAACTTCTTCCACCACTTCTACCCCTCGTTGCTCAAGCTGCCCGGCTTCCTGGTGGAGTTCATCACCCCCATCATCAAGGTGAGGAGATTGGAGGAGAGGGGGTGGGAAAGGAGAGGGCACAAGCAAGAGGCTGGAGCTGCTGGGAAGGAAAGGGAGCGGTGGGAGCGACACTGCGACGGGCACAGCACGGCCAAACAGGGCCTGCCCGACGCTGCGCTCATCGCTACTTCCTGCACCCGGCTGCCCTCCCTCCCTGCCCCCCTCCAGGCCACCAAGGGCCGGGAGAGCATCTCCTTCTACACACTGCCCGAGTATGAGCAGTGGAAGGAGGCGACGGGTGGCCACGGCTGGAAGATCAAGTACTACAAGGGTCTGGGCACCTCCACCACCGCGGAGGCCAAGGACTACTTTGCCAACATCGCCTCCCACCGCAAGCAGTTTGTGTGGTCAGGAAACGACGACGGGCAGGCGCTGGAGATGGCGTTCAGCAAGAAGAAGGTGCGACCGTGGGCGTGGGGGGGGTGCAGACAGATTGGGTGGGGGCCAGCCAGGCGGGGGCAGGCGCAGGGGCAGGCGCGAGAATTTGAAGGGGATGGTCCTGCAGTGTGGGACGGTGGGCTGGCTGAGGCTGGTCTGGAAGGCACATCATTTTTGCTGTGTGCTGGCCTCGCCCACATCAACCATGCCCCCGCCCCTCTGTCCCCCCAGGTTGAGGAGCGCAAGGACTGGCTGCGCACCTTCAAGCCCGGCACCTACCTCGACCACTCGGCCGATGAGATCTCCTACTCCGACTTTGTGCACAAGGTGCGGCGTGTTGCGGGGCTTGGCTATGGGCGGGAGGCCTGCCAAGGCCCCGCCTGCCGCATGCTGCCTCGCCGCCTGCCCATCTCTCTGCTCACACCCGCCCCGCAACCCTCGCCGCCAGGAGCTCATCCTCTTCTCGCGCGCCGACCTGGAGCGCTCCATCCCCTGCATGGTGGACGGCCTCAAGCCCGGCCAGCGCAAGATCATGTTCGCCTGCTTCAAGCGCAACCTGCGGTCGGACATCAAGGTCGCCCAGCTGGCGGGGTACGTGGCCGAGCACTCGGCCTACCACCACGGCGAAGCGAGCCTGGCGGCCACGATCGTGGGCCTGGCCCAGGACTTTGTGGGCAGCAACAACATCAACTACCTGGTGCCCCAGGGTGAGGAGAGGGATTGAGGGCAAGGAGGGGGGAAGAGTTGTGGTAGGCTGGAAGGCAGGAAGGGTGGGAGCAGGAGTCTGCCAGGCGCGACGGCTGCGTGGTCTGGCGTCCTGGACGCTTTGTGCTGCAGCATGAGGATGCTCTGTGCTGCAGCTCATGCATGCTGGTTCCCGCCTACCTACCCGTGTGTAGGCCAGTTTGGCACGCGGCTGCAGGGCGGCAAGGACGCCGCCAGCCCGCGTTACATCTTCACGCGCATGGCCCCCCTCACGCGCCACCTGTTCAACGAGCACGACGACCGCCTGCTCGCCTACCTCAGCGAGGAGGGGCAGAGCATCGAGCCCGAGTGGTGAGGCGCGGGAGGGCACGGCAGAGCCGGCAGTGACAGGCGGCGAACAAGGCGCATCAACAGCCTGCAGGCTCCTGCGTGGCCATGCTGCTGCATCTTGCGTCGTGCAGCTTTGCATCCCCGCCCACACGCCCACTGCCCCCTTCCCGCCCCAGGTACATGCCCATCCTGCCCACCGTGCTGGTCAACGGCGCCGAGGGCATCGGCACCGGCTGGTCCACCTCCATCCCAAACTACAACCCCCGCGATGTGGTGGACAACCTCAAGCGCATGCTGGGCGGCGAGGAGCCGCAGCCCATGGAGCCCTGGTGCGACGCAGGAGGGGAAACTGGAGGGGGAGGGAGGGAGGAGAGGGAGCGAAGAAGGAGAAGGAGAGTGGTGGTGGCCGCAGTGCCAGCCTGCCTCAAGGTGCTGTCATGCCCCACACGCAGTCAGCCTGCTGCCGTCTCGCACCGCTTGAATGGTGCGGCTGTTCTGGCTGGCTCCCCTGCTTCTCGCTGTAGGTACAAGGGCTTCCGGGGGACCATCACCGAGGTGCCCACCAAGACGAGCGGCAAGTCCTACCAGATTTGCGGCGTGATCAACCAGGTGGACGAGACGACTCTGGAAATCACAGAGCTCCCCATCCGCAAGTGGACGCAGGTGTGGGCATGCATGCGCGCAGAAGGGGAGCCAGGGGACACAGTCAGGGATGGAGGAGGAGATGCAAGTGCGAGGGCACCGCCAGGCCTGCCCTGCTCCGCCTTGTCCAGCCAACCCCTTCCCAACCTGTGGCGCGCCTGGCCCTGCGCCTGCCTCCTTTTCCTTTCAACACCCCAGGACTACAAGGAGTTCCTGGAGGAGATGGTGAAGCCTGAGGACAAGAACGCGCAGCCCTTCATCACCGACTACAAGGCAAGCGGGGAAGAGATGGGGGGCGAGAGGGAAGGACGAGTGCAGCTGAATAGAGGTCCGCTGCGACGGCGCTTCGGCTGGCATGAACGCTGCACTCTGCGGCTGCCTGGCCGGCCGCCATCACTCTCTGATGGGCCCCCTTCCGCTCACCACTCCTTCTCCGTCCCCCGCAGGAGTACCACACCGACACGCACGTGCGCTTTGTGGTCACGCTGCCCGAGTCCAAGATGCGCGAGGCGCTGGCGGCGGGCCTGCTCGACAAGTTCAAGCTCAAGACCAAGATCTCCATCGGCAACATGATGCTTTTCAACAGCGAGGTGGGCGGGCAGGAGGGGAATGTGGTCTTTGTAGGAGACGCCGCAGCGGCGGATGGGTAGCACCGCCACAAGGTTGAGGCATGCGTGGAGGCAGGCTGTCATATAAGACAGCCGCCTGCTCCTCTCTCATCGCTTCTGCCATCCGGACAGGGCGCGATCCAGAAGTACACCTCCCCCGAGGACATCCTGCGCGAGTTCTTCCAGCTGCGGCTCGACCACTATGCCAAGCGCAAGGCTCTGCTGCTGGCGGTGAGCAGGGGCGGGGGGCGGGGCCGTGTCTGCGAGCGCGGTGCGCTGCTGGCGCACTGCTCTGCCGCACGCCAGAGCGTGGGCGCCAGGCCTGCTGCTGCTGTGCGGCCTGCTCATATGCCTCGCGCATGCTCCTGCGTCGCTGTGCGTTCCCCGCAGAGCGCGGAGGCCGACCTGCTGCGCATCAGCAACAAGGTACGCTTCATCCTGGCGGTGGTGTCGGGCGAGCTGCGGCTGAGCAACCGGCGCAAGGCGGACGTGGAGGGGGAGCTCGAGGCGGCAGGCTACGACCGCCTGGCCAACAGCAAGAAGAAGGCGGCAGCGGCCGCAGCGGTGGGTAGGGGCAGGGAAGGGGTTGGGCGGTGGGTGAGGGTGAGGGAGTGCCACTGCCTGCGTGGTGGTCCTGGTGGATGCAAGCGCATGTGGCGATGCCTGTGGGCGTTTGGCGATTTAGCTGCCCTGGGATTGCTTGGCCCCTTGGAACCAATGCAGGCAGCAGATGACGACGAGGAGGGCGGGGCCCCTGCCACCGGCCTGAGCTATGACTACCTGCTGTCCATGCCGCTGGCCAGCCTGACGCTGGAGAAGGTGCAGGCGCTGCAGAGCGAGGCGGGCGAGACGGAGGCGCGCGTGGAGACGCTGCGCGGCACCACCGAGCAGGACATGTGGCGCTCCGACCTGGACGCGTTTCTGGAGGTGGGTGGATGGGGCGGAGGGAGGAGAGTGCGGCGTGCGGCAAAGGGTGATGGGTGAGGCCACAGCGAAGCTTCCTTGTCTGCACAGTCGCGGCAGTCAGGGAGATCTGCTTGCGAGCACCACGTCACCACCACACACATTTCCCCTTCCCTCGCTGCAGTCACTGGAGCTGGTGGAGGCAGATGAGGAGCGGCGCGGCGCACAGCTGCAGCGGCAGCAGGCCAAGGCGGCCAAGGCCAACGCGCGGGCGCAGAAAGCGGCGGCCAAGAAGGGCAAGAAGAAGAAGGGGCACGCGTGGTCGGACGACGAGTCGGACGAAGCCGCTGACAGCGGTGCGGGTGGCGGGCTCGCTGAGGCAGGAAGGACTGCGGCTGAGCCAGACTGCTCATCAACATGTGCCCACCTACGTCCCAACCGTCGCCCACCCACCTGCCTCTCGACCCTGCTCACGCAATGCTTGCCTCGCACTCCCCGCCCTGCTCCCTTCACAGAGGACGTCATGAGCGAGGATGAGGATGACTATGTGCCGGTGAAGAAGGCGGCCGCGGCACGCAAGCCACCTGCCGCCAAGCCCGCGCCCTCGGGCGCCACCAGCATGCAGGTGTCGCAGCAGAGCCGGCCAACAGCGCCCAAGGCGCCCGCGGCGCGCAAGCCTGCTGCCACCAAGCCGGGCTCCAAGCCCGCTTCACGCGCAGCCTCGCCAGCGGGCAGCGACGGCGAGGGGCCCTCAGCGGCGCCCGCGCGGCCAGTCGCCGCTGCCAAGGCGCCCGCGGCCAAGCCCGCGCCGCCGCCGCCGCCGCCCGAAGAGGAGGTCAGCCTGATGGCGCGGCTCACGCAGCGGGTGGGCACGCTTGGCCTCAACAGCGGCGGCCCGGGCGGCGTGGCGGTGGCCAAGCCGGCAGCCAAGCCTGTGCCAGCAGCACCAGCGGCCAAGCCCGCAGCAGCAGCAGCAAAGCCTGCAGCGTCAGGCCGGCCAGGCCGCGCTGCAGCAGCTGCCGCCTCCAGGAAGGCCAGTGCCGCGGTGCGGGATGACAGCAACAGCGAGGTGGACTTGCTGAGCAGCGACGAGGACGAGGTGAATAGCCCTGCGGTGGCGCCCAAGGCGGCGGCGGGCGGGGGGCGCGGCGCAGCGGCGCAGAAGCGCGCCAAGCCAGAGCCCAAGCGCTCGCTGGCGGCAGCAGCGGCGCGGAAGAGCAGCCAGGCAGTGGAGGAGGACGAGTTTGCGTCCAGCCCGGTGCCCAAGCCCGCCAGCAAGGTGCAGCGCATGCGGCCCACGCCCTTCAACAAGGTGGGAGTCGCATGGACTGTGGAGTTGACGGGGGCGGGGAAGAGGGCCGCTGCACCTGCAGGCACTGTGGACTGGCGATTGGTGCGGTGGGCGCCGCTGGCAGGGCGCCACTGGCAGACAAGGCGTGCCTGCGCCTCCTCTGGTCTGCAGAAGTCGGGCGTGGCCAAGCAGTCCAACCTGGCGGGCGCGAGCAAGAAGCCGGCAGCAGCCAAGGAGGATGCCGACTCTGACTCGGAGGTGCAGCATCTGCCGCTGCCGCTGCTGTGGCTGGCTCCCCGCCGCCGTGGCCAGCGCTTTGTGCCTCTCAGCCATAGACCTCTACCATGCTCATCACTTCCCGCCTGCCTGTGCCGCAGGTGGAGGTGATGGATGACAGCCCCGCGCTGCCGCCGCGCGCGGCGGCAGGCGGCCGCCACGACGCCGCCACCAAGAAGCCCGTATGCTACAAGGAGGAGAGCGGCTCGGAAGACGAGGAGAGCGGCTCGGAGGAGAGCGACTACTGTCCGAGCAGCGACTGAGCAGCAAGCCACTGTCGGCCTGCCGGGAGGGTCGATGCGGAGCGGGTGTCCTCGCGGTGGGAGCACGCCACCGGCCAGCTCCAGCAGGTCATTGCAGCGGCCGCGAGCAGCGTGGCAGGCCCGCCGGAAAGGTGGCACCCTGCTGATTTTATGCCACTCATGTGACTGCCTTGAGTGGTGTCTCGGAGAGATGTGAGCATCTCCGTGATATGGGGTTGACGGCTAGGGGTGTGCATTACGTGGGAGTCTGGAAGAGAGGAGAGCTTAGCAGGGCGATCGCCGCAACTCAGACGCAGGTCAGGGAGCACAGGTCCTGCAGCTCAGACGCAAGAGCCGGCAGCGGTACGGAGACATCGCCCATGGCCAGCACCCGATGCACCAGCGGCGCGGGAAGCTCGAGGCCCAGCTGCCGTTGGGCGCGGCAAGGCACAGCGCGGCCACGCGCAGCCGCTCCCCCAGGGTTTAGGTTTCAATCAAGTGCAGGTGCGCCTCGCGGCCAAGCCTGCAGCTGTGCCCATGCCGCGGCCAGCTGACAACTATCAATCTGCATCGCCTGCAGTGCCGGCACCTACGCTCCGACTGGCGGCGCCAAGGCATGCAAGCTGTGCCCGTCCGGCACCTCTCAACCGAGGGTTCGCGATCCTGCACGCCCTGCCACAAGGGCACGTTCACATGGAAGAAGGGATTCACATCCTGCAAAGCCGCTGCCAGCGGATACTTTGCCGCCAAGGAAAGCATGAGGCAAGGGAATGAAAGGGTGTACATGGCGCATGCCAGGAGTTTCTTTGTTGTTTGCTGCTGCCGCCAAAGGCAGGCGCACCGTTGGGGAGCCCAGCTGCCGCCAACTGTCACTGGCTGCCTATCCCTTACTCAGTGCCCAGACCCCCTGCCCTGCCGGCCAGTACAGCAACTCCGTGGGCGCAGCCGTATGCAAAAAGTGAGTTCAAATCCCCGCCACCTTGCTGCAGCTCCAGCTGCCCCTCCGGGCACGCACTCCCACTGTGGCTGCCGTGCCCCTGCAGCTGCCTCGCCAACACGTACCAGCCCCTCACCGGCAAGACCACCTGCCTCAAGTGCTGTCCCGTGATGGTTACCCACCCACCGCGCCGACAGCAGGTGTCACACGATAACCATCGCTCAGGCAGTCGTCTACTGCACGCGTTGATCAACGCGGCACATCACTAACTCCGCTCCACCCGCAGGGTGTGCCATGAGGCAGAACATCACAGCGGAGCAATCAAACAATGAAGCAGCTTGAGCCACGAAAAGAAAAGAAAGGGGAGAGATGCAGCAGCAAGCAGGCGCGTGACAGTGCGGTAACCTGCTGTCCGGTCCTGGCCTAGCCCTGCTTGCCCAGCTCCATCTTCTTGGTGATTTTGTTCACCTGCAGGCAGGGGAGCGCCCAGGCAGAGAGGACGGCACGCAAAGCGGCACGCTAACGACACTTGATCCAAGACGCTGAGGCGTGTCCGCGCACGGCCCCTTGGGTTCTATGCGGCCCTCCTCCTGGAGGCACTGCCCTCAACTCTCTCCCACCTGGTGCACCATGCCATCGATGATGCCCATCACGGTGAACACGCCACCAATCACCGCGCAGATGGCGGTGAGGAAGTGGTAGAGCGGCTTTGCCCGCTCCGTCACCACGATCTGAGGTGCAGGAGGCAACAGCAGTCAATCAGCGAGGGGAACGGTTGGGAGGCGCAGCAGCAGCGCCACCGGGCCGCGCCAATCACGATCACGATTGTGAGCACAGCTTTTTGGGGGGTGGGGGGCAGCAGGTTTTTAGAGATGCAGTCTGCTGCCCGTGCCCCCACCTGGATGGGCGACATCGAGTAGGTGAACTTGGCGGACGAGTGCTCCTCTGCGCCGTAGGTGTGGCTGTGCACCGTGTACTCATAGGCGTCAAACCAGGACTCGTGGCGGCCGCGCGGCTGGATGCTGGTCAGCACCACCTGGGGTGGCCCGGGATGGGGAGGAGGCAGGAGCGAGGCATTTGATGCTGCGGGCCTGCGCAGGCCCCGCACCTGGCAGGAGGTGCAAGGCCTGCTAGCGGCAGCTGCAGCATGCACCCCGCCACTGCAGCTGTGTCTACCCACCCACACATCTATCCACCCACTCTCGAACCTGCATGTAGTGCTCATACGTCGCGCCGTTGTTGCTGCTGCTGAAGCCCTGCTCCCGCAGCTTGTCCGCCCAGTCTTCGCTGAGCCCCAGGGGGTGCAGCGCTGCCAGCGAGGCGCGGCGCCTGCAGACACGTAGCGCGTGGCGCTGGTCAGCACCAAGCCAGCGATGCGTGGAAAGAGCGATGTCTGCCCCACCCAAGCTCTCCTTCTCTCCTCCCCAACTCCCTGCGCATCGCCTCTCCTCCCTGCTCGCCGCTCCCCGATCCCAGCACGCCACTGCCCACCCACCGCGGCGATGGCTTGTTGCCAAACGTGAAGTAGTGGACCACGTGTGAGAGGTTCATGTTGACGTAATCAAACGAGTGGCCGGGCGCGCGCGCCACAAAGTGCAGCGTGCCGGGCACCTTCTTCACCAGAACAAAGCCTGGGGTGGGCCAGAGGCAGGGCGGATGGGTAGAGGGAGGGGCAGAGTGAAATGGGATAGGCACAAGCAGAGGCGAGGCGCCCACGAGGGAGTTAGCGTCAGGTGTCATGAGGCCCCATGCCCGCAGCCATGCGCGCCTGCCACAGCTCAGCCACCTGCGAAGTTGCAGCCCGGCGACTTGGTGGCCTTCTGCACGCCCGGCGGCGTCTGGGAGTGGGGCAACCCAGCTGATTCGGCCAGGCTGTCTGCGAGCAGCGTCTGCACGCAAGTGCGCAAGCAGGGAAGCCAGGGACCGGCTGCTGAGCAGCTTTGCGTAGGAGTTCGGTGGTGTTGGGCCATGTGTGCCCCCCCAAAAATGCACGCCGATGCGCGCATGCCTGGCCCCTGCACGAGCGGCTGCATCTCGCAGGCTCACCAGAGCATGTTTTGTCCTGTTGCCATAGTACGACTCGTGCTCCTTCCGCCCGTTGCGCTCCACCTCATCGCTGCCCTTCCTGCAGGCCAGCCCGGCAGCAGCGCCAGCGCCATGCAAGGTGCATCAGCACAGACGGGGAGGTGCGAGTGCCGTGCCAGGACTGGCGTCCCAGGGGCTGCGTGGTCAGTGGCAGTGCGAGAAGGCTGGGAGCGATGCCAGTGTGATCCAGACCCCTCGCCTGAAGATGCGGATGGAGGGGAAGGCGGAGATGTGGTGCGACCGGCACAGCTGCACCTGGTTGGTGCAGTCAACCTGTAGGTGGGTGTGGGATGGAGGGGGCAAGGGGGGTAGAAGGTGGGCAGGTACGCCCCAGCCAGCACTGAGACTGCACGAACATCATCCCCCGACCTTAGCCTCCTCCTGCGAGGTGCTTCGAGGCTCTGGCCACGGACCTTGGCGAAACGTATCCGCCCATCAGTCTCTGGGTACTTGGCGTGCACCGCCTCGGTCGCCGCCTCCCAGGTCGGCGCCAGCCGCTGGCACCAGGGGCACCACGGAGCGAAGAAATTGACCTGCAAGGGCCAGGCCAGCAAGAGAGGCTGCATCAGTGGCAGCAAGTGCAGGGTGGTGCACAGGCCGTGCACGTTGTTCAACACCCACTCTTGTTCTCTCCGCTGTCTCGGCGCCGTTCCCCAGCTATTCACTGCCCCAGCCCAAAGCGCACCACCACGACGTCGTAGAGTTTCAGCGTCGCCTCAAAGTTTTCGCTGGTCAGGGGGATGCTCAAATTGACATCCTCGTACTGGAAGCCCTGCAGGGCGGAGAGCCGCAGGTGGGCGAGACAGGCATGAGCGCTGCGTGCATGGCTCCGTTGCCAGCCACTCGACCACCGCCCATGGCGCACACCGTTGGCCCCCTGCGGCCCCGGCTCGCTGCAGCCATCCTCCCCCGTCGGCATGATAGCACTGCCGTCAGCCACAGCAGAGCCCCAGCAGGCATGACAGCCCCACCAACAACAGCAACGGCACAGCCTTACAGCTGCACCGTCCCACCGCAGCAGCAGCAGCAGCCGAAGCAGCACCGCCCCACAGCCGCCGCTGCTCGCCTCACCGGGTGCTCCTCGTCGTACTTTGGGTCGGCGTGTGCCACGTCGTCAACGTAGACCCCGGCCCGCACCAGGTCCTCCGTGATGGGCAGCTTGCGCACCTGTGCGGAAGAGCGAGAGAGACAGGAGAGTGTGTGCGCGCGCGCCGGAAGGCGTGGCGCGACGGAGCGTCGACAGTTGCAGCAGTTTGGCGCGAGTCGCCGGGTGACAGCGTTAATGCCACTACTGCCCGCACCGTTTTTGTGAGGTTGAGCCGCTTCAGCCCCATTGCGTCGCTCACATCAAGCGTGGCAAACTCGCAGGACAGGGTGGGGAAGCTGCGCAGCGAGAAGAGGGGTGAGAAGAGTGTGGACTGGTCCCGTGAAAGCGCCTCGGCGCGTGGCCGCCGCCTGCGACGCCACAGCTCTGGTACAAGCTGGCGTGCCCTCTGCAGACGCCCTACACAGTACCCACCTGATGTTGAAGTTGATGCGCAGCAGCTCCCCATGCGCAGAGCGGTCAACAATCAGCGTCGACTCGCTCTCCACGCGCATGTATCCAGTCAGCTCCTGCAGGCAGCAGGAGTGGGGAGGGCGACCGAGTGGAGAAGGGCGGCGAAGCGGGCGAGGCAGGCTGCAGGGGGGACCGCAGGCGCCACCACCCGCTGCCGCTTCGCAGCGCTCGCATACAGGCTGCGCACCGAGCCAAGAAGGAACAGAATCAGCACCGTGGCGGCGACCGACAGAATGGCGCCAGAGACTGAGGCCTCCGACAGATCCCTGCGCAGCAGCAGGCAGGCACGCGATAGAGCTTCGGGTAACGGCTCCAGTCTCGTGCGCTGCGGCTGCTGATACCACCCCCCTGCTGCTCCTGCTACGAAGGAAGGTGGTCATGCCAGCACTCTGGCTGCTCGCTGCTCGGCTATGGACCAGAGCCTCTGCTGCACTCTCCACAAACACAGGCTCCTGCCCTGTGCCACACATACCATCTGCACTCACGTTGGGATTTTCCTGCAGGACAAGAGCATGTAAAACATTCAATGTTCAATGTCAATGGCAGTGGCAAGCTGCATGCGAGACCAGCGCACTGTCGCTCGGCAGATATGAACATGTGACGCGCCAGTGCCGGCGTTCACCTGTAGAAGTCGACACTTTTCAAGCGCCGCAGGTTGAGCCCCTACGTACAGCGCAGCAGATGCTTCCGTCAGCAGCCAGAGCAGCAGCTGCGACGCCGCCGCCCGACACCCGCCGGGGGTCTGCGTCCTGTCATTCGCATCGGCGCGCTGTACGCTCTTTGTGCTCACCATCGTGGCGCTTGCTGTCCCTAGAGCCGGCACGTCGAAGGGGGCACACGATGCACGGCGTGCTTCTTTTCTCCCCTGGCGCGCTGCACGGCTTCGAGCTCCAGCCGATGAGATCTAGCGCTCCCACCCAAGCACCCCCTCTGCAAGCTGCCAACGTGCTCGTGCTCTCCCAGGGCCCAATTTCGGAGCACCTGTGCTTGCAGTGAGAGTATAGAGGCCAGGGGAACGATCAGTCAGCGGAGGAAATGGACATCCTACCTCATACTTTGTGCGGTCCCCTCCCACCCCTGTCCCGCCCGCGCACGCTACTGTTTGTACGCCACACGCTGCGGCACACCTTCCTGCGCAAGCTGCCGTGCCGCCCCCCCTTTCTCCCGCCTCCCTCCCTCCTCGCGCCGCCCCGTCGGTGCCGCTGCGCGCCCCATGTGTTCCCCTGCCGTACGCCCCACCCTTTGCCGTTGCTCACACCCCTAGGTGCTCACACCCGAGCCGTAGCCTCCACGCTGACGTGGCAGCGTACGAGGCGCCGGATGCCCCCCCGGACCAGCCAGCAGCGCAGCGCGCCCGCGCAGGCGTCCTCATCGCCCTGCACCGCAGCATCCTTGAGGGCGCTACCGTGACGGCCGCCCCCACCCCCCAGGGCCTCCATGGCTTCCTCAAACATGTGATCATTTCCATCCCTGGCTCCGCCCCTGTCCATGTGCTTGCGGTGTACCGCCCCTGCTCCTCTACGGCAGTCGACGCCACTGTCTGCCAGCGCCTGCACGCCTAAGCAGCCAGCCGGCGCTCCGCGCACCCCATTGACCGCCTCGTCTGGGCGGGCGACTGGAATCCCAAGCGGCCTACCCCCACAGGCCCCACCCTCCCCATCATTTCCCCTCCGCAGGACCGCCCGCGCGCCTACACTTTCCAGGCCATGACATCTGCAGCGGGTCTGCAGTCTGTCTTTGCAGCCTGCCCCGACTCTGACCCCCCACCCCACCCCCCCCCCCTCTCCCNNNCCCCCCCCCCCCCCCCCCCCGCTCCCACGTGCGCGGCTGCCGCCTCAACGACATCCTCTGCAGGGCGGGCGATGCCCTGCAGCAGCATGCGCCCTGTTCTCAGGTCACCACCCCCGACACCGTCGAGTACGCGGCCTGCAGCGACCACTGGCCTTTGGCGGTATGGTCCCAACGCTCGCTCTGTTTGACACGGCGCCGCCGCTCCCGGGCCCCCCGCCCGCCTCCACCCCCCAGTGCAAACTCAAGCGCCCCTTCAAACCAGCTGACCTCGCGGCCTTCACCCGCCATGTTGCTGCCCAGCATAGCATGGAAGCTCACGCCCTTGCTGCCAAGCTGCATGCTGCGATTGGCCAGCCTGCCACTGACGCCGAGGCACTGATTGCACGCGGCATGGATCTGCTCACACGCGCCACAGCGGCAGCTTTTGATATCCTACCCACACACACCCCACCCCGCACCACCCGCGCCCGCCCACCAGGGGATGCCCGCACCTTCCTCCCGCGCGCCCTAGCCCAGCAGTTCCAAGCTCGCATCACTGCAGTCGCCGCCCTCCGTGCCCTCCACCGCCGTGGCACTGAGCTCTTCCACACGGACCCGCAGGCCCGCACACTCTTCCGCGACCTCACAGCCCACCCCCGCTATGCGCACGCCGCCTCCACCGTCCCTGACTTTCCACTACTCCGACCGCCCGCCAACACCCCGGGCCCTGCGTCTCGCGCAGCCGTCGCCAGCTATCTTGCCACGCTGCACCAGCACCGCGCGGCCAGCAGCGCTGCCGCTACGGCTCTGGCTCGTGACCAGCACATGCGCGACGACTTGAATGCACGGCGCGCTGCCCAGGCGGCATATGCACGCGCCCCCCGTGCCTCCCACCAAGCCATCCTGGGGCAGACCAACACTCTGGCCTTGTCACCGGCAAGCTCACCTCTGCCGCGTCCCCTGCCGACATCCAACGCACTGCCCACGCTTTGATTTGCAACATGCGGCTCATACAGCGCCGCCGTGCTCATTGAGGAGCTACCCCCTGATTAAGACAGCGCAATCAAGAAGGGCCCCAGGCCTGCGGCTGCTTGCCAATGGCCTTCGCCCCCTGAGTCACTTGGGCGTTTGTCTTCTTCCTCTTAGCAGTCAGCCGAACCACTGCGCTGATCAAACTGGCAAGGACTAGCCTGCCCAGCCACTTTGATCTCTCGAACCTCCCAAACTGCCCACCCGCTGCATCCGCTGGGCCGATCGGCTGCGTTCCGATCCATCTACGAGCCTGCAAAGCCGAGAGAGCCTCCGACAGCCTGTGGCGAGACAGAACGATCGCCGGCAGCTCAAGCACACAGTGAGGCCCACCGCGATCGGCAGAAGAGCACGACAGCAAGCAGGCGAGCAGTAGCGACTCATCATCGCGCCGCGCCATTGTCGGCCGCTTGCGCTCCCGCCTCTGCGCAAGCGACACGCGCCGCCCCCTGCAGACTTGCCACCAGTGCAGGCAAGAGCATGGCGGCCGAAGAGGAGGGCTGGCACTACCTGGACGCCAACCAGACGGCCCAGGGCCCCTTCCCCATTGACTACCTGCAGAGTGAGGGGTGGGGCGGTGTGAGCATGGGGCTGGCGGGGGGGTGGCTGCTGCTTCGCGCGCTGCCAGAGACAGGCATGTGTCACAGAATGCAGCAGGACTCGTGTGGAGTGCATGCTTACTTCTCCCCACTGCTCAATGCACCGTGATCTTGCACCCCTTTGCCCCGCCAGAGCTGGGCGAGCACGGCTACTTCAACGATCCCAATGTGCTGTTCTGGCGCGAGGGCGAGAAGGAGTGGCTGCCTCTGAAGCAGATTCCCAAGCTGCAACAGGCGCTGGAAGAGGCGGCAAAGGCGGCCGACGTGGCAGCTGCTGCAGATGGCGCAGCCCAGCCAGCAACCAGCAGCGTCCCGCAGCCAGCATCTGGGCCGGTGCAGCCATCGCGGCGGGGCGCCGTGGTGGCCAGCGCGCCGGCAGCCGCTGCGGGAGCAGCTGCAGCCGTGGCAGCTCCCGACGGCGACGCGGCCGCCTCTGTGGTCCACGACCCCGAACTGGCCGGCTTCCTTTCAGAGATCTCCGCCATTGAGGCGGAGACAGAAGCAGCGGCAGGCAGCGAGGACGGCAGCGTGCCGGCCTCGCCGCCGTCCGACGAGCGATCGTTCGAGGACGACGATGGCACGCTCTACGTCTGGGACTCGGCGCTGCGCAAGTTCATGCCGCAGGAGGGCGGCGCGGCGGGAACGGCGGCGCCAGTCGCATACAGCGAGGAGGACATGGTGTTTGAGGCAGACGAGGAGAAGCAGCCTGCCTACCGACCGCCGCCCAAGGTGGGAGAGAGGGATGGGTGGCGTGTCCTGAACTCTCATGCTTGCCCATGTGCCGGCTCATCCTCCGGCTTTGCACTGCATTGCTGGGCCTCCTCCCCCTGCCCTGACTGGCGGCCTTGCCTCCACCATTACCGCAGTATGGTGAGCTGGAGGATGAGGCGAATGAAGAGGCAGCTGCAGCGACGGCTGGTGCTAGTGAGGCAGGCAGCGGCGAGGCCGCCGCGGCACGCCCAGTGCCGGCGGCGCCGGCTGAGGCGATGGGCGGTGGCAAGTTTGGCGGGGGCAAGCGGGATGCACAGGCGGCGGCGCTGGAGCAGGCGCGGGAGAGAGCGAAGAAGGCCAAGGAGGTCAAGCAGCAGGGCTGGGTTGAGAAGAAGGTCAACACCTCGGTCTATGTTCAGGTGCGGTGGTGGAGGTGTTTTTGAGATGTCAGCACGAGGTCGGAGGGATCTGCTGAAAGTTGTTTTTGGAGGACGTATGCGGCGTCGAGGGCTGGCAGCGTCTGGAGTTGAGAACATCCGGGACCACTTGCAGCAGGACTCTCTGCACGAGCCTAGCATGCGGCACGTGCAGCCGCTTTGGAATCTTGTTCTCCATCCGCCGCCGCCCGCGCTCCCTTGCCCGCCGTCGGGCCGCAGGGCCTGCCTGACGACGTGACGGAGGCGGAGCTGGTCGAGGTGTTTGCCAAGTGCGGGGTGATCAAGGAGGATGAACAGGCGAGCGCGGGGTGCGGGCGGTGCTGCAGGCTCATTGGTGGCCCCCAGGACTGCCCAGCCCTGGGGGCAGTAACGAAGCCGCAAGTGCCCTGCCCTATGGTGGGCTCCTGGATGCTCGCTGCGCTGCCCTTCCTCACGCGCCCAGACCCCTCCCGCCTGAACCTCTACCCTGCCATTGTGCAGGGCAACCCCCGCGTCAAAGTGTACCGGGACAGGGAGACCGGGCGCCCCAAGGGCGACGGCCTGGTCACGTTTCTCAAAGAGCCCTCGGTCGCGCTGGCGATGCAGCTGCTCGACAGCGCGCCACTCAGGTGGGGCCACGGGCGGGGTGGGCGGGAGTGGGCCATGGAGAGCAGCTCCTGGCTGGAAAAAGTCAGAGGCACAGCGCGCATTCGCCAACCGCTCCCTGCACAGGTATGGCCTGGCCATCAACATGAAAGTCAGCCAGGCGCAGTTTGAGCAGAAGGGCGAGTTCCGCACCAGGCCCGTGGCCGCGCGCAAGGCGGCCAAGAGGCAGCTGGAGCGGCTGGAGCACAAGGCGCTGGGCTGGGGCGGCTTTGACGACGTGCTGCCGCCGCAGCAGGTGGGGAGCAGGGCCGGTGGCGCAGGGCCGCGCGGCTGGGGTGCGTCCTGGCCATCGGCGCGCCTTTCCGTGGCTCCGCCCCGACCCAGTCCTCTGCCCATCCACCTGCACTGTCTCTGCATGCGCAGGTCACCGTCATCCTGCGCCACATGTTCGAGCCCTCGGAGTTTGCAGAGAACCCTTTCTACCGCGAAGAGCTGGAGCGGGACCTGCGAGAGGAGGCGGGGCGGCTGGGCAAGCTGGAGAAGGTGGGTTGGGCTGCTGGGGTGGCTGGGGGCGGGTGTGGGCGGAGGGCAGGGGCGTGGGACCAGGCCGGCCATTGCATGCATGGGAGCGCTGCGCCCCTCCCCAGGCTGGAAGCAGAGCGCATCAGTGCGATCCACCCTCCTGCCGCTCTCCTGCCCCCCCGCCCCCCTGCCACTGCAGCTGCGCATCTATGCAAGCAACCCAGACGGCGTCGTTTCCCTGAAGTTTGCGACCCAGGAGTCGGCCGACGAGTGCGTGGCGCTCATGAACGGCCGCTTCTTCGCGGGGCGAAAGCTCGCGGCGCACAAGTGGGATGGCAAGACCAACTACAACGTCAAGGCGAGGAGGATGGGTTGTGGGAGGAAAGCAAATGAGGGTTGGGCGCTGCGCACTGCGCCGTGTGCTGCCTGCACGTTTGCAAGACGTCCAGCACCTGCGCTGCTTGCATGTGCGACGCAGGTCAAGGAGAGCGAAGAGGAGCAAGCCGCGCGGCTGGAGCGGTTTGCTGCGGAGATCGAGGCGGGGGGAACAGACGGCGCGGCCGCCCCGCCCGCGCCTGCCGCCGACGCGGGCGCGCCATGAGGGCGGTCCTGTGCACTGTACTTGTGCTCTTGTTTCTCTGCGACGCTGCCCCCCTCCTGGTAAACAGGGCGCAGACGCAAACTCAGACGAGACTCGACACGTGCATGAACGTGTGTTGTGCCCCCACTGGCCGCACTGGACACATGGGCGGAGCAGCGGGTCGACTGCGCTGCGACGAATTTCGCCCTGAACTGGGCTTTCCAGAGCATTCCGAACGAGCCACACGCGCAGCGACCCTCCCACGAGGCGTGGCCGCTCCAATCGCTGCCTCAATCGAAGAGAAAGCGTGCTGCCAGAGGCGCTCTGCTCTCTCGCCTTTGCGTGTCTAGCTCTAAAACCTCTGGCGCTTCGAACTCGAACGCGAGCGCACCATGCACATGCACAGAGCGCTGCTCCTTGGCCTGGCGCTGGCAGGTGCACGAAGCAGGCCGCCCCGCCGTTGTCAGGCGCTTGGAGCAGCCATCAGAGCACGCAGCCAAAGCTGGCGCTAGACCGCAGCCACTGCTCCTGTGCAGGGCTCTGCTCCCTCGCCAGCGCCGGCTCCGGCAAGGACACCTGGGGGCAGGACACGCTCACAAACTACCCGCCAGGCGAGGCCACAGTTCGACTGAGTGGCGCCGCAGATGCGCATCTGCATCTGACAGCACACCTCCTCTAAGCGTTCTTGCATTGCTTGGCAGGCCAGGGCCGCAAGACGGTGCCGGTGCAGGCCGGCGACGATGGGAACAAGGCACCAGTGGCGCTCAAGTGCGCCTGCTCCGATGCCGGTGAGCAGAGCGTGTGCCGGGCGGCACCGGCACCGCGCGGCAAGCCAGTGGTGAGCGCCGGGTGTGCCTGGCCCCGTTCCCAACGTCACCACGCCCGCTCCTTCCCTGCAGACCCCCGAGACCCCGACACCGCAGCCATCACCTACGACTGTTTCTACCAGCGCTACTTTGGCAACTGTAATGAGGCGTTCATGGTGGGCACAGGGGCAGGCGGCGTCGGCAGAGGGGAGTTCCTCTCTGCTCCACGGCAGAGGAGGCACTGGCCTTCTGCCTGCCGACCGCATGGGCCTCACCCCCTGCTGTGTGCACCGTCTCCCCCCCCCCCCCCCC